>CM062815.1:1000803576-1001256220 GCA_031772625.1 Pinus tabuliformis | reverse complement strand
TTGAAATACAGGTTCTAATGTGATTTCGTAGCTCTGATACCATGTATAAATTTGATAGAAATTGAGATTTCAACCTGAAAACAAGAGACACAATTCTACTCTTATGATTTGTGGAATTAAAATCACAATTTAGAACAACATGCATAGACATGCAATAATAAAAACCACAAATACATAATGATTTCTATGGGAACCCAACTGGGAAAAACCCCTCAAGCTTTTTTGCATTAATCAGTTGACTAGAGAAACTATTACAATTGCTAGCTCCAGCTTTGAGCTCAACCTGCAAAAGAATAATTTTTCTCTCTACTCAATGACAAACTTTGGCCAACATTTATACGATTATTTTCTCACCAAGCCTCCTATTTAATTGTGTAATTCTTGAGGAAATTGGCCCCTCAAATATAGGAATTTACTCCAAACTGATTGTGTAATTCCCAAGGATTGATCATTGATTGAGGAATTCGAATTCCTTGTATGTTGTAGCTAGTTTTGTTTGATTTATCATTTAAATAACATATATCTGAGTGAGACTACACAACTAACCTTCAACTGACTCCAACAATAGTTAGATGTTAGTTAAATGAATACAACTAAAAATAATTGAACTAGATTACTAAAATTTAGCAATCACATGCATAATTGAACTCCAAGCCCTTTAACTGAATTTTATTGAGCTAACTAAGTGACAAGATCCATTTCACATGAGTCAAATACCTCCAAGTTGTCTTGCTAATGTGGAAATTCTATTTACTCAATTTGAATAAGTTTGAAGTCAAATTGATCCTTTCTTGCTTCATTTTTTCGACAAATTTTTCAATGCATCTGCAACATTCTTCAAAGTGTCCACTTTTACCAGTAACACCTTTTGTCTTCAACTGTATCCCTCAAAAAGTGATACTAGACATAAATATAGTTTTTCTTCGTATGGTAAGAAGGTTTTTTTCCAAGAAATTTTCATTTTGGTTTTCACAATCTATCCTTATAGCGTGCTCTACCAATCCCATACATGACCACAATATCTGCAACCAAACTGCTTTGTTTCTTGCATGAGTGGTTGCCATGTATTCAACTTTTGTAGTTGAAAGTTCCACTATAGACTATCTGATCCATGTGGATATTGGTGGCCACCCACCTATTCCACTTGTATCCCCACCATTGTTTCTTTCATTTTCCTTAATTGTAGCACAATTTATTTTGGCAGTTTTTCGGATTCTGAACTTTCGGAGTCGTTTTGAGGCCCTCAATGACATTTTTTTTTTGGAAAATAAGAAAACCTATATCCTATGATAGGGGTATGCAGTCAAAAGTTGTAGTCCTCAGATAGATATTTCTAATGAGGTATCGTACATGTCAAACGGAGATCGTATGCCAAAGATACGACCCTAGGAGTTTGATGTACCAATTACCCCAACATGGACCACAGAGTTTTGGCGCTTCATCTCCTAGGGTTAGGTTTTTTTATGTTTAGGATTTTCTATTGTTTTTTAATAATAAATAGACCTTCGAGCCTCATTTTAACATAGTTCAGAAGGCATGTAGTCGCCATATCTCTTCTTAGAGGTAAGCTACCAATGCCTGAGCTAGTTTATTTCCATTATGCATGAAAACAGTTTTCAGTATGTTGTTGTCAATGAATTGAAGTTTAGTTTTCGCTATAGCTTTGTGTTTATGTTTAAATTTGTATTTAATTTTGTTCTTGCATAAATCTAGATCAATGGTATCATAGTGGTATGCTCTTTCTTATTTTTCTATGCATGTCCCCAATAAGGGTAGGGTATAAGGATTTAGGGCTCAAACTAGTTGAACCTTTGTAAGACCAACCTCACCAGCCCCAACAGCTTCCCATGGCAGAAGAAAATAAAGAAGAGTGAGCAGGAGATCCTTTCAAAATATTGCTCAAATAATCCCTTTATGGACAAAGGAACATGATGATGGACAAATTTTCCGATATCCTTCGACAAATATGCCCACAGGCAATGTGTCTTCATCCAACAACCACTTTGGAGACGCCACTCCATTTAAGGTACAATTCATCTTTAACATTACCATATTTGAAGGCCAGATAGATGCAGATGTCATAGATAAATGTGAAATCAGTTGGAAGGATATTTTATGGTTCATGATTTTTCCAATAGTTAAATTGCACTCCTCAAAGTCTCCCCCACATCAAGGACTGGAGGGAAACCTACTATGAGTAGAGGGACAAGAGGGAACCCTCACTTTTTTTAGCCACACACACTTGGAATTATTTCTGAGATGCCATTAAGGAACAGTATTATCCTGTCGGGAGCTATGAAGATAAGTACATAAAGTGGACCACACTATGGCAGGGAAGGGACCAATACGTGTCGGAGTTCACAAATATTTTTCATACCCTTCGCATGAAGTTAGGTATCAAGTAATCTGAGTGGCATCTGGTACTCAAGTACCGTAGTTATCTATAAAAATACATATAGGACAAGATTGAGTTCTTGTACATCTTCTCACTTGGTATCGCCTATCGACACTCTGTCAACATCAAGAAAAAATTTAAACAGAAGAAGTGAGACTTTGGATCTGTGAATCCAGACAAGGGAAAGGTGCCCCCAAATCTCAGAACAAAGGTCAAATACAAGGTAGGTTGACCCAGGAAAACCCACCGAAGTCGCAAGCAAAGAAAAACACCACGAAGACAAAGAAGGACATAGGAAAGTGGTGTGAGTTCCATAAGAGCCCCACTCACAACATAAGTGTGTGTCAAGCCAAGTAGACATTCATGGTTTATTTGAAGGCTTTAAATTCAGATGCATGTTTCGACTCTAAGTAAAAACCTGACAACGAAAATGAAAAATGGAAGCAAATTATTGATGTAGAACTCAGTTCCACCACCAAGGTCTAGAATATTGAGCCTGAAGATATGGAGGAGGGGGATTGTCTCTTCCAATTAGATATGTGGGTGAAGGGTTCTTCATTGTAGTTAATTCTCGATAGTGGGAGCCAAAAGAACCTCATTTCAAAAAAGGTCATGAAGTGATTGGGCCTATCGACCACACCACACCTACAGTCGTACACCATCTGGTGGCTTCACCAACGACAATATATTGACGTCACCCAGTAGTGTTGTTGGGAGTGGGATCCCCAAAGGGCAGTTTTGGGGCTAAAAGCCCATGTTTAAGTCAAATTTTGTAATATTATTGTAAAGACTCTGCATTTTTTGGTCATGGAGATTGAAGGTGTTATGTGTCATAAAGGGTATTCTTCCCTTAGTTTTGTAAAGTAAAGTCAGCTGTAAGAGATCTACCCACGGTCCGCGAACCATGGGATTGTATAAAAAGAGTTAAGCTCTAAGTATTTGGAGACACAACATGTAAGAGAGTCATAGCTTTAGAGCAAGAAGTCTAAGTCTTGGGTTGTAGTGTAGGTAGAGGCTCTGCAGCTGAGTGCGCAGAGGCCTAGGGTAGAAGTCTGCAGCTAAGTGCGCAAACCCCTACAGTTATGTGCACGGGGTGAACAGAGTCTGTAACACTTGGAAGATATTAACAAAAGGAGTTATTCTGCAATTTCTGTGTATCTTTTCTGTTGATGGGTTTGGATATTTTGTTATGAATTTCCTTTATGATGCTTCCACTATGCATGAATGAATACAGTTACATTGAATAATTAAATGCGATTACGAATCTGATTACGTGGTGATAACTTTATGTTAAGTTTAGGTATGTTCTATGCTAGAGCAATTTATTTAAATTTTCACAATTAGCAATCACATCAGCATTAAGATAAACTGCAGATAGAACATAAATATAAATCGCAAAAGACGAGCCAAGACAAGAGGACACAAGATGTGGCACTAGCCAGGGACAAACCCCACAATGTGTGGGGAAACTGTTGATCAATTCTTCTTTTATGTGCTTCAAAGTTCAGCAGAGAAAGAGAGAGAGAGAGAGAGATAGTATATTTACAATAGAAGTCAACACATTGACTTATCTAGATCTAGCATAGATCATTTCATATACCGATGAGATTAGTTGAAGACATTATGCTTCAATTGATTCTCCAAGGTGACGGCTTCACCTATCGTAGTGCTGCATTTGGTCCACTTGCTGCACCACTGCATGCTGCACTAATCATGATTATCATCTAGCTTCATGCTGCCCATGATCTTATCATGCTTCATACTGCCCATGCGTAATATCAAACTTCTTGCTACCCGTGCATAATGTATCATTGTGCAGCACTGAGTTCCTCCAGGACTATGAGATCACATTTATGTATGATCAATTACAGTCATGATCCAGACTATGATCATAATCACTCTTCCTTGAAGTATGATGAGACTGCCTCATGTTGTGATGATATAGTCTCCTTCTTTATGTATGTCGAGAATCTTTGTTATGATGGAAACTTCTTCCATGGCTCTACAATACATCTTGTTAAGGCTGCTACAGGTATGTCATAGTGAAGGTAGTAGTAGATCACACACTGACTTATCCATCCGAGGGCATCATTTTTATTATAGGTATGCCAAGAGGAGGTTGACCTAGATTTTGTTGCTCCTTATATTCAAGGACACAACAGAACCCTAGATTTATCCCATATAGAAATGCGGATTCATTTCCTTTAATTGCGGCTTCATTGTCCTTACTGCGGCTTCATTTCTATGACTGCAGCTTCATCGTTACCCTTACTGTGGCTTCAGTAACATGACTGCGGCTTCACTACTGCTTCATTCCCTTAACAGTATGATTATTATAGTGGACAGAGTTCCGATATTTATCTTGTAACTACTCTTCAAAATATCAGAAGTATTCGAGTTCATATGACTGTCTCTGTGACTGCACATAGGTTTTTACTGTGGCTTCATTGGCTGTGTACAGCGTATATTGTTATCATGTTGTGCATATATATTTCCTTTATGAACTACGTGGATAAGGTCCTTCATTCCAGCGTATAATTTACGTGGATAAGGTTACCATACTGTGCGTATATATATAGCCTTCATGAACTGTGTGGACAAGGTCCTTCATTCTACTGTATAATCTGTGTGGGTAAGGTTACCATACTGTGCGTATATATATAGCCTTCATTACATCGTATGGACTGCATGGATAAGGTCCTTCACTCCAGCGTATAGATTCCCTACTCAGCGTATAGGAACTGCGTGGATGTATTCAATGTCTGCGGGATTATGACTTCTGTTGATGTGTACATATGCTGCCAGAATGACTGCGTATATGTATGTCCACGTATCTCTTAAACTATGCTGCCAGATTTAGGGCCTGCATGATATGGTTATTAACTATGGCTAGGTCTTTGATGAGCAACGTATTTTATTCCTTCACAACTGCATATAGATCCTTAAACCACGCTGCTAGATCCTGCATTGTTATGACAACGTTCTCCATTAGGGCATCATCTTAGGGCATCCTTCATTAATGTCTCTCCTTCTCCAAAAAACCAAGACGTGCACAGGAGAGCACATGAAGAATGTCCATGCACAAATGACCTCAAGTCCTCTTCAATTTATACTAAAACGTATATGATCAATAGACATGATGTTTGGGCTTCTAGAGCCTACATAAGAGTTGGTCGGCTGTGATAATAATTACATAAACAAAATAATTCATATCTCCATAAATACTTATCAAAATCGGATGATATTTGGATCAATCCTACACCTCTCGACGAGAGGGTCCCAATAAAAATATCAGCTGCCATAAATAAGCCGACCCACATGGAGTTTGGCCCTAGTTGCCAATTTAACACTTTAAGTATTCGGCAAGATAAGAAAATCACTTAGGGTAATTGAGGAATCTGCACGGCGTGCTGCCATAACAGTGCGAAAGTACCTGAGCCCCAAGTTATGGTTGTGCGAAGGTCGATTGTATACTTTCGCGAAGGTATTGAAAGCTGGAATAGAGGGTTTATCTTATAAGCCCTAGAATGGGATCACCTGCGCAAAGGCAATGTTAGGTCCCTATACTACTAGTGTAACCCCTTATTGTTATTAGTACAACCCCCTTTATTATATTGTTGTGCCCATGTAGTCCCCATATTGTTATTATTGTGCCCAATAGAAGCACACTATTGTTATTATTGTGCCCTTACATTATTATTGTTATGTCCACTCTAATTATATTAGGACCCCTTAGACTCCTATATATAGAAAGGACGTCTTTTCATTTGTATCATCCAAGAATTGTTCATTTGTGTAATGTAAAGGAGGTTTCCCCCTCGAAGAGGTTGAATTATAAGGCATTGATATATCTTTTCTATATTTTTGTGAGCTGGTTTCATAACATTTGGTATCGGAGCTTGGATTTTAGGTTTCGCTGCTCCAAACAGGTCATCGTGGAATTTTCACTTTTTGCTACGAAGTTTCAAAGGTTAAAACAAAAACCCATTTGAGAAGAAATTGTTCTGAATCTCAGCTCCGAATTTCAGACCCTGTCTTGTTATATTTACGAAGATATAATCTGAGGAAGTTAGGGTTTTTGCAGACCCCCAAATTACATTCCAAACAGGTCACCTTGGGAAAATCATCATAACTTTTGTTCTCAGCATCAGATTGAAATTTCGTAAGAAGTTTCAGAAAGAGGACTTAATTTAGGTTTTTGTATATCAGTTTCAGGTACTAAGGTCGAAACAATGAGACATGGCACGTTGTACAAGTTCGCTCTACTCAACTAGTCTATAATCAGGTTACCGTGGGAGATTTGGCATAACTCTTTCTTGGATAATAAAATTCTGATCAGACGTGCAGGGTTAGAAAGAGAACTCAGAGAGCTACCACAAGAAGAAATTTTAGAACTTGGAGATCTAAAATTACAGAGTTACAATCGTTTCAAGATTGAGCTCCTAAAATCAAGAAAAATCGAGATGAGGAAGTTTGATGGCAAGGATCCATTAAATTGGATACTACTGATGGAGAAATATTTTGATCTACATGGCGTACCACTGTTACAAAAGGTATGTATTGCATCTTCATATTTAGAACAAGATCAATTTTTATGGTATAAAGGGCTTTGTTCTCGTAAACCACTTGTTACGTGGTCAATTTTCAATGAGGAAATTATAGCACATTATGAGGATAAAAAGAGCAACAACTTCTTTAGAGAAACACCACAATAATTGGAAGAAAAAAGAGAAAATGGGTTTTGTTACAAAGTGGAAAGAAAAATTATGGCAATAAGGAAGTCTACCCCTCACAACTATAAAGATGGAAGTGTTGTTTCTCCTAGCCTTCCACAACCTACAAGGGTCACACCACAACAATTGGAAGAAAAAAGAGAAAAAGGGATTTGTTACAATTGTGATAAAAAAAAATACATTAAAGGTCATAAGTGTGTTGAGAAGAAATTATTTTACATTGATTGTGGAGAGGAGGAAGAAAATGATCAAGAAATTTCAAAATAAGAGTATATACACCAAGAACCTGTTAGGATATTCCGACACATAGGATATAGTTAAGATCAACTTGGTCTAGTTTAGAGTTAGGTAAAGTGTCTTTCTTTACCGTTGTACATATTGTAACTTACAATCCGACGGTCACGATATGTAGTGATCCGACGGTTCACTCTCACCTCGGTATTATCGACACTTGATCCGTGGCTTGACACCCGATTGGTCCATGAGTTCTATTTAAAGCGCATGGAGGGTCATTGTTCGGGTAATCCGTGCATGAGAGAAGCTTATGTAAATTTTCATTCTTTGATTAATAAATTGTCTGTACCCACGTTGGGACAGGCCGTGGACTGTTTCCCTCCTTGCACTCTGAGGGTTTTAACCACGTCAAAAATACTGGTGTATTGATTTGAGATCTGGTTGTGAGCGGTGTCCTTTTGGTATTCTTTCTGAGGAACTTACCCTGTAAATTTCTACATGGTATCAGAGCTATTTGGGGCCGCGTCCGTTGGTGATCCAAATCTGAAGCCGGTAGAACTGCATGCGGCTGTCGTTTCCTAGATCTGCTGTTTCTGACTGCTTTCGGGCCGAGAGGACTGCTCTGTTGCGTTCGGAGCATCTGTTTCAGTGAGGAACCCCTTTCGTTTCACGCGAAAAGGTTTCCGGTAGCCCTAGCTGCGTCATTTTTTTCAGATCGAGAGGTATACAGTGTTTTTTTTGCAGTTTACTGTCATTTTCTCTCTGCTTATTTCGGTTTCGGTTTATTTAGCCTTTTTTTTCCCGGATCTATACCTTTTATTTCTGCGTATGCTCTTTGCCCTGCGACTCTGTGCGATCTGGGCAAATCAGAAACAGAAAGAAAGGATTTTTCTCATGCGTATGCTCTTTTCCCTGCACCTTAGTGTGATCTTGGAAAATCAGAAACATTGAGAAAAATATTTAGTTTTTCGGTTAAAAGCTAACTTTGAGATTTTTTTTTAAATTCTAGTTTTTTGGCTAAAGCTAACTTTGAGCCGTAAGGTTCGTTTTTCTTTGCATATTCGTGTTGGGTTTTGTGTTTGTGTTTTGTAGGGGAAAAGAGCCTTCCCAAGGCAAGCACGCAAATCGAGGCCCCCCCCCCCCCCCCTCTCTCTCTCTCTCTCTCTCTCTCTCTCAAATATTTTGTATAGATCAATTGGTTCAAAGACTTTTTAAGAGAGTAGAGGTCTTGGGTTCAAGTCTCCATTTTGTGGGGGCGGATTTTTTCATTCCCGCACATTCGCGCACTTTGCCGGCAACGTCAACAATTTTTTTTCAAAAAGCCATAACTTCTTCATCCGGAAGCCTTTTTCAGAGCCGTTTTTTTTAAAACCGCCTATTTTTTCGAGATCTATCCATTGGACACTTACTTTCAGCATCTTCAGCTTCAGTTTTTTTTTAAAAAATGGAAAGTCCATGCCAAGTCATTCTTGACAGCACTAACTACTTCCAATGGGTAGCCTACATGGGAGATTTACTTAGAAGTAAAGGTCTCTTCAGAATAGCCACAGACCAAGAGAAGAAACCCAAAGATGAAGACAAGGCCGAAAAATGGGAAAATAGACAAGATCAAGCACGTGGTTTGATAGGAATGTCTGTTTCTCCTGATCTTAGATTCCACATTGCAGAAATTGAAACTCCTCATGAAGCATTAGAAAAACTTGCTAAAGTTTTTGGGATTAAAAATGAAATTAGAGCCCATCAACTTGAGAATGAGTTGCTTACTTTGGATCCTAATAATTTTTCTTGCATTGAAGATTTCTTGTCCAAATTCAAGACCCTTAGATATCTCTTGGAAGGTGTTAAAGTTAAGAAAGAAGATGGTAACCTTATTTATTCCATCCTTACTAAGTTGGGACCAGCCTACTCTGTATTTGTTTCCACTTTCCATTCTACAAGGGAAGCTTTCATTTGTCAAGGCAAAAGACTACAAACCCCTTCCTTTGACTCCTTTTGTGATTCCTTAATAAGAGAACAAGAAAAACTCTTACACCTTGGTCTTCTTAATCTTGGAAACTCTTCCTCGAAAGCGTTAGCCGCCCAGCAGCAACCAAATTCAAAGAATCCTAAGAAGTCTTATCCTCAAAGGAATGGTCCTAAACCAACTCAGCCTCAAGATGAAAGATCATTTCAGCAAAATGACAAGACCAATAAAAACAAATGGAAGAGGACTGACAGACATTGTAACTTTTGTAATCGAGATGGCCACTTAGAATCTAAATGCTTTAAGAAGATGGAAGCCTTGGAAGCCGCAATGAAGAAACATAACATCCATGTGGAGCCTACTTCAACTTCAACTTCCGGAATGGCACTTTCTGCATGTCGTTGTCAATCATCTCAGTCTGGTTATGCTTTAAATGTATCTTCTTCTTCTTCTCATTCTCATGAGTGGCTCATTGATTCTGGAGCCTCTTATCACATGGCCAAAAACCAAGCCATGTTTTCTTCTTTAAAAGATTGTAACACCAAAAATATATATGTTGGTGATGATAGATCTCTTAGTGTTGTAGGGACTGGAACTGTTCATCTAGACAATGGTCAGTTTAATGATGTATTATGTGTTCCAACCTTATCCTCCAACCTTCTATCTGTCTATCAGATAACTCATTCAGGTGAAGGCAAAATTGTTGAATTTTCACCTCATGATGTTGTAATCAAGGATCTAAAAGATCCTAAACAGATTCTAGCTATTGGTCTTGCTGATGATTCCACAAGGTTGTATAAGTTTCACAACTTTGGGTCATCAAATCTTCCCTCAGCATTTGTTGCTCATAATGATGAAGTGAGCAAACTTTGGCATGAGCGATTTGGTCACTTAAACTATCGCTCCCTTCAGCATCTATGTAAAGAAAATATGGTGACAGGTCTTCCTATGATATCTTGCAGAGATGGTGTTTGTTCCGGATGTGTACTCGGAAAACATCATCGGGACAGTTTTGACAAACGTGCCTCTTGGCACGCCTCAGCCCCTTTACAGCTTGTGCACAGTGATTTATGTGGTCCTCTTCCTGTTGCTTCATTCTCTGGTTGCAAGTACTTCTTAACTTCATTGATGATTTCTCCAGACGCACTTGGGTATACTTCTTAAAACTCAAGAGCGAAGTATTTAACACTTTTTTGGCCTTCAAAGCCTTTGTTGAAAAACAATCTGGACATCAAATTCTTAAGCTACGAACTGATAATGGTGGAGAATATGTTAAAAACACATTCATCAACTTTTGCACTGAAAATGGAATTCAAATGCAACATACTGTTCCATACACTCCACAACAAAATGGTGTAGCTGAAAGGAAAAATCGCACCTTAAAGGAAATGGCTAATTGTATGCTGCAATCTAAAGGACTCAGTCTTAGTTTTTGGGCTGAAGCAATTAATTGTGCAAATTATATAATCAATCGCACTCCTACTAAGGTTCTAGAGAATATCACTCCAGAAGAAGCTTGGAGTTCCATTAAACCAGATGTAAGTCACTTTCGTGTGTTTGGAAGTGAAGCATGGGCCCATATTCCAGATGAAAAGCATAAAGCTTTAGAACCTAAGAGTGAGAAATGCACTTTTGTTGGATATTCTGAAGATGTAAAAGGTTACAGACTTATTCCATTTAAGTCCAAAAATGTTATCATTAGAAGAGATGTAAAATTTGATGAAAATAAATCGGCCTGCGAGCCTAGTCCGGCGGATGTGCCACCTCTTCCTATCTCTTCTACTTTTGAAAACATTTCTTCTTCAGATGATGAAAGTGAGGATGACAATCCTCCCCCACCTTCTCAGGATCCTCAACTTCCAAGATGGGTCCGTGCTACTCGAGATGCAGCAGGTGATCTTGCCGGTGATCCTACAGATCAGCGACGTACACATTCTCAGTTTGAAAGAGCCTCTTCTTTACTGGCTCAAGCTCCAGTAAATCATGATCCTGACACTTTTGCAGAAGCTTCAGGCCATCCACATTGGGAAGCAGCTATGAATGAAGAATATCAGTCATTGATGACAAATGATACATGGGATCTTGTTCCTCTACCAACGGGACGAAAACTTGTAAGATGTAAATGGGTTTACAGAACCAAGTATGGACCAGATGGCAAAATTGATAAACATAAAGCTCGTCTTGTTGCTAAGGGCTTTTCACAGGTTGAAGGAATTGACTACACTGAAACCTTCGCCCCTGTTGCCAAAATGAACTCTATCCGCCTTGTTCTTTCCCTTGCTGCCTCTTTAAAATGGGAAGTCCATCAATGGATGTTAAATCTGCCTTCTTGCATGGGGACTTGCAGGAAGAAATCTATATGGAACAACCCATTGGCTTCATACAAACAGACTCAAGCCTTGTGTGTCGACTTAAGAAATCTCTTTATGGTCTCAAGCAGGCTCCTGGGCTTGGTATGCCAAAATGGATAGCTTTCTTTTAGAATCTGGCTTTTCTAGGTGTCATTCTGACAATACTGTCTACACCAAGAAAGTGGGTGACTCTCTTATCATCCTTGTTCTTTATGTTGATGATCTTATCCTTACTGGTAGTGATCCCAACCTTATAAACCATGTGAAGTCTATCCTTAAAAAGAAATTTGAAATGACAGACTTAGGACACTTACACTATTTTCTCGGTCTTCAAGTCTTGCAATCCAAGGAGGGTATTTCCCTTTCCCAGTCCAAGTATGCTTGTGATATTCTTCGTCATTTTCACATGGAAGACTGTAAGCCAGCCCCTTCTCCCTTTCAGTCTGGAGTCAAACTTTCAGTCTCTTGTTCTTCTCCTGAAGTTGATGCTACCTTATACCGTCAACTTGTAGGAAAACTCTTGTACTTAACCCATACTCGTCCTGATCTTTCCTTTGTTGTTGGCCTTGTTGCTCGTTTTATGCAAAACCCCCGTGAAAGTCACTGGAAAGCAGCCAAAAGAATACTTCGTTATGTTCGAGGTACAGTACAGTTTGGGATTCATTACAGTGCCAAAGCAGCTCCTCTGTTAGTTGGTTTCACTGATTCTGATTGGGCTGGTGACCCTGATGATCGGAAGTCTACTGCCGGTTATGTCTTCACTCTTGGTTCAGGACCTAT
This sequence comes from Pinus tabuliformis, assembly GCA_031772625.1. Taxonomy (NCBI): domain Eukaryota; kingdom Viridiplantae; phylum Streptophyta; class Pinopsida; order Pinales; family Pinaceae; genus Pinus; species Pinus tabuliformis. Next base: position 1,001,243,764 of record CM062815.1, on the reverse strand, counting down.
TACATGGGCTTGTAAGAAACAGGCTGCCATTTCTCTTTCGTCAGCAGAAGCAGAGTATCGTGGTGCCGTGGAAGCTAGTAAGGAAGCCTTGTGGCTTCGTCAGATCCTATCAGAGTTTGGCTTTGAGCAGCAGCATCCAACCTCCCTTTGGTGTGATAATCAAAGTGCCATTCAGCTATGCAAAGATCCAGTCCAGCATCAGCGCAGCAAACACATCGAACTACACATGCACTTCATCAGAAAACTCATTCATGACCATGCTCTTGAAGTACAATATTGTCCAACAGATGATCAGATTGCAGACATCTTCACAAAGGCTCTCACAGAGGCGAAGTTCACTAAACTTCGATATATGCTTAGAGTTCAGGAAGTTGTCACTAAGGGGGGATAGGCTCTAGTGCCTCCTTCCTTCTCCTATTGTGTCATATTTGTAAATCCTTCAATCCTATCCCAAGTTGTTCTTAAGGGGGGATGTTAGGATATTCCGACACATAGGATATAGTTAAGATCAACTTGGTCTAGTTTAGAGTTAGGTAAAGTGTCTTTCTTTACCGTTGTACATATTGTAACTTACAATCCGACGGTCACGATATGTAGTGATCCGACGGTTCACTCTCACCTCGGTATTATCGACACTTGATCCGTGGCTTGACACCCGATTGGTCCATGAGTTCTATTTAAAGCGCATGGAGGGTCATTGTTCGGGTAATCCGTGCATGAGAGAAGCTTATGTAAATTTTCATTCTTTGATTAATAAATTGTCTGTACCCACGTTGGGACAGGCCGTGGACTGTTTCCCTCCTTGCACTCTGAGGGTTTTAACCACGTCAAAAATACTGGTGTATTGATTTGAGATCTGGTTGTGAGCGGTGTCCTTTTGGTATTCTTTCTGAGGAACTTACCCTGTAAATTCCTACAAAGTGGAAAGAAAAATTATGGCAATAAGGAAGTCTACCCCTCACAACTATAAAGATGGAAGTGTTGTTTCTCCTAGCCTTCCACAACCTACAAGGGTCACACCACAACAATTGGAAGAAAAAAGAGAAAAAGGGATTTGTTACAATTGTGATAAAAAAAAATACATTAAAGGTCATAAGTGTGTTGAGAAGAAATTATTTTACATTGATTGTGGAGAGGAGGAAGAAAATGATCAAGAAATTTCAAAATAAGAGTATATACACCAAGAACCAACCCCGAAGAAAGAAGAAATGAATCTGATCACATCTTGTAAAGCATTGAAAATAAAGACTACTCCTCAAACTCTTAAGATAGAAGGACATATCAAAAGGAAAAAGGTTCAAGAAGTGAAAGACCACATCAAGAAAGAAGAAATGAATCCGACAATATCTTGTAATGCAATGGCCAGAATTACCACTCCTTAAAATATCAAGATAGAAGGACATATCAAGAAGAAAAATGTTCAAGAAGTGAAAGATCACATAGAGCATCAAGAAGTGAATCCGACCATATCTTGTAATGCAATGGAAGAAATTACCACTCCTCAAACTCTAAATATAGCAGAACATATCAAGAAGAAAAAGATTCAAGCAGTGAAAGATCACATCTAGCATCAACAACAAGTTCTCCAACTTTTAAAGGATAACGCCACTTTGGTGAAGAATTGAATGAAACAACAGGCAAATCAACATCACAATGAAAGAATTTTTTATGTAGGCAATTGGGTTTTTTTATCGTTACATACATACAAACAAATGTCCCTCAAGAAAGCTATTTATGAGAAGGAAATGTTGGCAATACTACACGCACTTAAGAAATGGCGACCTTACCTAATGGGAAGACACTTCAAGGTAAAAACGGAACATGATAGTATTAAATACTTTTTAGAAAAAAAATTATCCTATGAAGAGAAACAAAAATGGGTCACAAATATGTTGGGTTATGACTTTGAAATCATCTGCAAAAAATGGAAGCAAAATGTTGTGGTAGATGCACTCTCAAGAAAGGATGAGGATGTGGAAGCATTGTTGTGCGCCATTTTTATTATCCAACCAAATTGGATAAACGAAACAAGGCATGAATGGAAGAAGGACGAAGAAGTGTGGCCACTCATTCAAAAGTTGCAGAAGATCCCAGTTCAAACAATATTGCCAAAACTTGACGAGGAAGGAAAAATCATATTGGAGCTTGTAGCAGTCATAGAAACAAGAACCCGACAGCTACAAAATCGATCAATTTCAGAGTATCTCATCAAGTGGAAGAACTTACTAGCTGAAGATTCCACATGGGAGGACAATAATTTTGTACAGGAGCATCAATAACTACTCAAGAATTGAGGACAACACTTTTTAAAGGAGAGGGGCATGTTAGGTCCCTATACTAATAGTGTAACCCCTTATTGTTATTAGTAAAACCCCCTTATTATATTGTTGTGCCCATGTAGTCCCCATATTGTTATTATTGTGCCCCATAGAAGCCCACTATTGTTATTATTGTGCCCTTACATTATTATTGTTATGTTCGCTCTTATTATATTATGACCCCTTATACTTCTATATATAGAAAGGAATTATTTTCATTTGTATCATCCAAGAATTGTTCATTTGTGTAATTTAAAGGAGGTTGCCCCCTCGAAGAGGCTGAATTATAAGGTGTTGATCTATCTTTTATATCTTTTTGTGAGTTGGTTTCATAACAAGCAGGGGTAGAAGAAATCAAATGACATCACAACCATCTCAAGTTGCGGAAACTTGGTTCCAGCATCCCCCCAAATTGCTTCAGGTGATACTTCGGTCTACGCTCCGCGGGCTGATGCCGAAAGGGCCAGTAGTGTAGAGATTTGTTTGGCTAATTAATGTTGAACCTGGGTCAGGCCCCCTCAAACCAACAAATGGTTATGTTTTCGGGATCGGTATCTGCATAAGAGATGTGTGATGTTGTATCACTGGAATCCAACTAAGAAGGAGATTGGAGATTGGTTGGATAGAAAAATACATGAACTCGCGGCACAAGAGAACAGAAACCCGTGACTGACAAAAGAACAGTGGTTGGATAGATACCTATATACAAAGATCCACGAGATCTTTTTCTGCTCCTTCTCTATCAAGCTATACGGGTGGATCGTGAAGCTAGCAGATAGCCAAGGAAGGTGGAAACTTGACGGTCCTATTGTTTGGACCCCAAAGCTAGTGTGAAGGTTGGAAGCAGCGGAGGATAAGATTGCCTGTGCCATTGATCATTGGCTCGATCACGTCATAGGAGGATTTGTGACTGAATTCATGGTCGACACCTCAGATAGCTATAGCGAGGTGGAGCGACGCTTTTTCAAAGGACCACGAGTTAAGTACGTAAAATCTTTGAATACTTGGATTAAAATGTTGTTGTGCGAAAAACAGGTCATGCAGCTACCTTGATGTTGGGAACTATGCAAAGCAGGAAAACTTATAGGAACGAAGGAAAAAAGGGTCCGGAGTATAGTCCATTGATTTCACCTCCGTGAGGTGACAAGGAAGGGATAGTGAAGGTTTCTCCATGAAGTGCTATTCAGTTAATAAGACAAGGATTCCCGCGAATACCACCTCCACCCACACCACCTCCAACTTCACCACCATCACCTCCGACTTCACCCGTACCACCTCCACCTCCACCGTAGTTCAGTATGGCAAACGCAGTAAAGCTGCCTTTGTTCAAAGGCTTGGGAAATGAGGATCCAGACCAATTCTGGTTCGTTGTGAAAGTTGTATGGGAAGCACAAGGTGTTACAGATGATCATATAAAGAAGGTGACATTGGTTAGTGCCCTGCAAGATCGCGTGCTAACCTGGTATATCAAGTACTTGAATGATAACCCAAATGCTGGAGTGGCAGACATCTAGGCAGCACTAAATAGGGAATTTAGTAGATCTAAATATGAGGCACAATCAATTGTGGGATTTAAAGAGATCGCGATGCAACCAGGTGAGATACCTTGGGAACTAGATCAGAGGCTGAAATGAAAAATCCAAGAATCCAACATGAATTTGACCACTGGACAGCATCGCAAGTGGTTTGTGGCTTTGCTACTATCACACTTAAGGAGTGCGTTGTCGCAACAAAATATAACAACTCAAGCAGAGGCCTTGGAGATTTCCATGAGACTACATGAGACTCTGATGCAAGATCCTAACCTAGGAGTTCAGCAGATCCATGTGCAGCTGAAGAATTTGTGCCTTGAGATGCAAAGTTTGAAGTAGGACAGGACGGTCCAACCAGAGGTACGTGAGGAGGTATGGTGCTTGAAATGCAAGAGTCAGGGTCATGACAAAGACCATTGCCCGGTATTTGCAAACTACATTGCAGGAGGAAGACCGATGCCTTTAAGGCCATAAGCTTAAGAAGAACCTAGCACGAGGCCTGCATTATGGTGCGTTATCTATCAGTTAACCGTAAAACATGCCACAGATAACTTTCACTTGCTACAAAAGTATGTACAAGCACCGCAACAGCTATTCTGCAACTTTTGTAGGTCAGTAGGACATGATGAGCGTACTTGCAAGAGCTATGAATTGATGATGGATAGAACTCCCACCTATAGGGTTCAGGCCGAAACGTGGCCCCTTGAACAGAATGCAGGGATGACACAGACAGGATTTCAGGGGCGCGGACGAGGCCGAGGCGGAGGAGGACCTGGCAGAGGTTGAGGACAGTTGATTTGCTACAATTGCAGAGGACCAGGACACTATGCCCACGATTGCACTAATCCAACGCACCCATCGTGCAATTATTGCACGTTGTTTGATCATGAAACAGAAGATTGTCCTATGCTAATATCTAGGATACGTGACAAAGGGGCGCTACCACCACCGCCGACTCAGAACCTGCAGATGATGTGGTATGAGCCACGTGAGGAAGATCCAAACATAAATATAGTGCTCAGAAGTGGAATCACGACAGGAGATGACAAGGGGAAACATCCATAAGATGGTACATGGGTTCGCAAAACCCCGACAAAAGAGGATGAGTTCGATTTGGAGCGTGCTCATGAAGCCTTCATGGAAGATAAGAAGAGCTTCGCTGAAGCCTCCACCTCAGGAAGTAAGGATAAGCATGAGCTGGATATGGACCCCTCTATGTTCATAACTTTCCTAGAAACTTGTATAAAGTTACTACGTGACAGTAAGGTTGTGAAAGTGTTAAAATTGGCAACCAGGGAAAAACTTCATGTGGGTCATCTTATTCATGGCTAATAATATTTTTATTAGATTCCTCTCGTCGAGAGGTGTAATATTGATATAAAGATCATCCAATTCCGATAAGTATTCATGGAGATATGAATTTATTTTGATTATGGATCAAGCCGACCTACAACTCATGTAGGCTCAGAAGCCCAACAGTCGCATCTATTCACCCACCAACGTTGTGTATAAATATAAGAGGACTTTTCCTCATTTAGACTCACTCATCTCATCACATCTCTCTCTCTCTACTACGCAGATATGAGTCTCTTCTCTACTGCGTTGAAATGGGTCTCTCTCTCTCACACATGTGAAGCCGAAAACTACTGAAACTGAAGCTGCAACTGCAGAAGTAAAGATTGACTTTCGTGGCCTAGAATATCTCCTCTTTGGAACTGCATTGTAGGTTCATCTGAACCTCCTTTGAAAGCCGCAACTTTTGGTGGTGGAATGAAGTCAATCCGTCGAACGGTTTGCAAGATATCAACTGCCCTAGTTTGAAGCCGGAAACTGCTGAAACTGAAGCTACAACTGCAGAAGTAAAGATTGACTTGCGTGGCCTAGAAGATCTCCTCATCTGAACTGTGTTGTAGGTTCATCTTAACCTCCTCTAGAAGCCGAAACTTTTGGTGGTGGAATGAATTCAATCCGACTGTCGGTTTGTGAGATATGGTCTGCCCTAATTTGATAATGAAGCCGCTAATGCTGATGCTACTGATCTAGGGTTTGCTACTGCTGATATGAATCAGATTTATTGTACTATTTCTCTTTGCTGAATTATTGAAGATAAAAGAAGATTTGATCAAAGGGTTTCCCCACACATTGTGGGGTTTGTCCCTGGCTAGCCGCCACATCTTGTGTCTCTTGTCTTGGCTTGTTTTCTGTCGATCGTTTAATGTTCTATCTGCACTTTACTTTATGTACATGTGATTGCTAATCGGTGGAATATAATAAGAAAAAGAAGTAAATTGTTATAAGCATAGAACATACCATAACTTAACATGGTACCAGAGCTGAGGTGAAGACAAAGCCCGAGCAAGAGCAAGAGCAATCATTGAAGAGAAGATTGGCAAGGCTATCCTAAAAGAACTATGGGGTCCTCAACACTCTTTCCTGCCGAAGACAAGCTCCGTGAGAAAGCTGACTATCACGGATGAAATATGTCTATCGATCTAACCCTTGAAGATCAAGGAGTGCTGGACCATGTAAGAGGCAATATTGTTGAGCCTTCATCAAATGCATCTGTTGCTGCCTGGAACAAATGGAAAAATGGAGAAGTCAAAACAAAGAAGATCATCCGGGACTCTATCGACAAGTGCTTGGTGGCCTACATCTCTGATCTAGACACCTCCAAGGAAATCTACGACAGACTGGTGAGTTTATTTAAAGTTAATGATGCAAATCAAGTTTTTTTTCTTAGAAATAAGCTGAGGGAAATCAAGAAGGGTAAAGATGAAAGTATGCAAGCATACTTCTTAAGAATCACCAAGATCAAGAACGATCTCCTATCTATTGGGGAAACTATTACTGACAGAGAAATGGCACTCACAACTCTTGAAGGATTACCATCTGAATGGTATGTGTTCAGGACTACTCTTCTGAACTATAATGTAATTCCAGGTTTCGAGTAATTAATGGCTAGATACATTCAAGAAGAAACAAGGGAAGAAGTGTAAGAAATGCCCATGCCTAAAGGTCCTCCTGCTGCCCTTTCTTTTCATGCAAAGAAAAGAAATAATTCCGGGACTAAATCAAAAGGAAAGGCTAGACCTAAGGCTAGAAGAAAATGACGATGTTACATTTGCGATAAAGCAAGTCACTATGCAAGGGAGTGCCCTGATAAAAAGGACTCACTCTAGGACGATGATCAAAATCCCTCTGATGGCAATCAAAGGAATGACAAATTCAACAGCAAAGGTAAGAGGAGAGCTGGAAATCAAGGAAGAGGACAAGCATTCAAGAAGGCCAGAAATTCCAGGATGTATTAAATGCACCTGACCTCAAAAAGAACCTAGTGTCCATCTCGGGAACGGAAGACAAAGGCTACAAGGTAACCTTCAGCGATGGCAAGGTATGTATATGGAAAAATAATGTTAAAGATGCCTTTACTCTTGGGTTTAGTGTTGATTCATTATATCAGGTCGATGGAAGTCTGCTAGGTGTCATGTCTTATGACACATCTCTTCAGTCCGAACTTTGGCATTAGAGGTTTTTCCTCCCTTCATTATAAAGCTATACTCGGTGTAAGACAAATGGTGATAGGGATGCCCGAATTCTGAATAGAGAATGAAGGTGTATGTCCAGGATGTGCTGAAGGAAAGCTCAAAAGGGGACCATTCCCCTCAAGCCAAAGCAAGACCTCTAAGATATTACAATTGGTTCACTCAGGCATACCTGAGGTTGGCATTAAGAGGGAGACTACTACACCACATACTCCTGAGCAGAATGGTGTGGTGGGAAGGAAGAACCGCACAATGATGGAAGTTGTCTGGGCCATGCTACATGATCAAAGACTTCTGATGTTTCTATGGGATGAAACTACAATCACCGTTGTATATGTACAAAATTGATGCCCTCATCAAGCATTGGGTTCCAAGACTCCTTAAGAAAAGTTCACCGCAAGGTGAACAATCTTTCGACTTTGAGGAGCTCTCAAGAAGCCAACACCAAGGAACCGAAAGAAAAGGATGATGAATCAATGCCTGATGTAGAAGAACCCATGGATCTGATAGATTCTCATCCACATGAGCCTGCCTCTTCTAGGAAGAGGCCTTCATGGCTTAGGGGGATACTTGATGATGCTAAAGGACATGTTGCACCCTGAGGAACCTTCCATCAAAGTAAGAAACTTAATAGGTATCAAGGATACCTAACCATCATGAGCACGATCATACAAAATGAGCCTTCGTCATTCTCAGATGCCATCAAGAATTAAGTATGGAAGGATGCTATGACCGTAGAATATGAGTCTATTATGGAGAATGATGTCTAGGAAGTAGTTCCCAGACCCTGGACAAGACAATTGTTACTTCAAAATGGCTTTACAAGATAAAGCATGCAGCAGATGGAAGCACGGAAAAGTATAAGGCTCGTTTTGTTGCTCGAGGTTTCTCCCAAAAGGAAGGTATAGACTATGATGAGATATTTGCACCTGTTGCCAGATATACGACCATCCGCTCGATCATAGCCCTTGCCGCTTCAGAATGATGGAACCTACATCATATGGATGTCAAGACTACGTTCTTGCATGGCTCGATCAAAGAAGAGGTCTACGTGGAGCAACCTGAAGGATTTGAGATTTATGATCGAAAATCTCATATATACAGCTTGAAGAAAGCTCTCTATGGGCTGAAGCAAGCACCCCGAGCATGGTATGAGAGGATTGATATTTACTTCATGAAGCTGGGATTCACTAGGAGTGAAGCCGATCCTAACCTTTACTTTAAGGTTGAAGATGACAAGCCTCTCATACTGGTATTGTATGTGGATGACTTCTTTCTAACAGGTGCAGACCCTCTCATTCACAAATGTAAGAGGGAGCTGGCCTCTGAATTTGAAATGAAAGACCTAGGACTGATGCACTACTTCCTAGGACTTGAAGTATGGCAGAAGCCAAGGGAAATTTTCCTATCTCAAGGGAAATATGTGGTAAAGATATTGGAAAGATTTGGTATGATGGATTGCAAGCCTGTGACTACCTCGAGGATCTTAACTTTTAGAAGTTATATGGTAGTGATGTCGGACCAGATTTGGGAAATGCCTCTGAGTTTCATAAACTCATTCGCATTGATGTTCTTGGTGAACCTCCGTCCGAACATATTTTTTGCAGTTAGCATTGTGAGCTCATATTTGGTTGAGCCTCACTGGATTGATGCCAGGAATCTTCTGAGATGTCTTCAGGACACAATCTCTCATGGATTAAGATACACTGCCGGAGATGTGAGACTACTTGGATATACTGATGTTGATTGGGCAGGCAGTGTGGTGGACCGTAAGAGCACTTCCAGGTGTTGTTTCACCTTGGGATCTGCTTCGATATCCTGGATGAGCAGGAAGCAGAAGTCGGTGGCTTTGAGCACCGTCGAAGCAGGATATATTGTTGCTAGCATAACCTCGTGTGAGGTAGTCTGGTTGCGAAAGCTCTTCAGTGAGCTGTTTGGATTTACATTGGATACCACTGTGATTCTCTATAACAACCAGAGGTGGGATTCGATTATTGAGGAATCCTGTATTCGTCGATTGCTCCCGCAGATAGACATCATCTTGGATATGGTAAGTTGATGAGCAAGGAGGCTACATCGCATTAAGATGATGTACAGGTTGATACACCTTGTCAAAGCCCCGAGGAAAGATCTAATCTGTGATTTTCCCAAACGACTTGGAGTCGGTAAGAAACCCTTGTACAAGGGTCCTGCATGTTGCATACATTGAGCTCTGGGAGCTCTAAGGGCTTGCGGTTATTACTGGAGCAACATACGACCACAGGGTGACTCACCCTCCCCTGGTGGTGCACACTGGAACAAGATGATTCGCTCTCTTGTGGGACAAGATGATTCGCTCTCTTGTGGAACAGGATGATTCGCTCTCCTGTGTAGCAGGATGATTAGTTCTCTTGTGAGGCCTGGATTGATGTGTTCTCCATGGCGATTGTAGCAGGATTGATGTGTTCTCCTGTGAGGCCTGGATTGATGTGTTCTCCATGGCGGCCTGGATTGATGTGTTCTCCATGGCAATTGTAGTAGGATTGATGTGTTCTCCTGTGAGGCCTGGATTGATGTGTTCTCCATGGAAATTGTAGCAGGATTGATGTGTTCTCCTGTGAGGACAGGATTGATTAGTTCTCCTGTCGAGGCATCCTACCCATGCAGTCTGGGACTCATGGGAAGTACCTCTCATCTGATCAATGAGCAGGGAAATGAAGTTAGGGACCATAGTAGTACCGATGGACGCATCGTTGTAACTACCGTACTCCCTACGCTAGGATGACCTCCATTGATCTGGGATCAATGATACTGGTCTGGGACCAGTGGTAGGAGTTGTACCATACTATGACGCTGACTTCGGGTCGGTTGAGACTGGTCTGGGACCAGTGGTACATACTCTGAGACTGACTTTGAGTCAGTGGAGGATGATATTGGTCTGGGACCATTGGAGTTGTACTCACTATGACGTTGACTTTGGGTTGGTTGAGACTGGTTTGGGACCAGTGGTACATACTCTGAGACTGACTTTGAGTCAGTATGATACATCCTCGATCATTTCTTCTTCTTCATAATTCGGACAAAAGCAGAGTAGAACAGAACAATGCAAGAGCAGAGCAGAATAGAACAAAACAGTACAGATCAGTGTAGGGCAGAACAAGACAAAGCAGAACAGGCAAAATAGAGCAGAGCAGGGCAAGGGTCAGGCTATACAAGGCAGTGCATTTGATGGATGAATAGTAACGACCGATAGACAGATTGCAGATGAAGTTCTCCATCGTTGAGAGGAGTGTTAAAATTTGCAACTAGGGCAAAAATTCATGTGGGTCATCTTATTCATGGCTAATAATATTTTTATTAGATTCCTCTCGTCGAGAGGTGTAAGATTGATATAAAGATCATCCAATTCCAATAAGTATTCATGGAGATATGAATTTATTTTGATTATGGAATTAATATCAAGCCGACCTACAACTCATGTAGGCTCAGAAGCCCAACAGTCGCATCAATTCACCCACCAACGTTGTGTATAAATATAAGAGGAATTTTCCTCATTTAGAATCACTCATCTCATCACATCTCTCTCTCTCTACTGCGCAGATATGAGTCTCTTCTCTACTGCGTTGAAATGGGTCTCTCTCTCTCACACATGTGAAGCCGGAAACTGCTGAAACTGAAGCTGCAACTGCAGAAGTAAAGATTGACTTGTGTGGCCTAGAATATCTCCTCTTTGGAACTGTGTTGTAGGTTCATCTGAACCTCCTTTGAAAGCCGCAACTTTTGGTGGTGGAATGAAGTCAATCCGACGAATGGTTTGCAAGATATCGACTGCCCTAGTTTGAAGCCGGAAACTGCTGAAACTGAAGCTGCAACTGTAGAAGTAAAGATTGACTTGCGTGGCCTAGAAGATCTTCTCATCTGAATTGCGCTGTAGGTTCATCTGAACCTCCTCTGGAAGCCGAAACTTTTGGTGGTGGAATGAAGTCAATCCGACTGTCGGTTTGTGAGATATGGTCTGCCCTAGTTTGATAATGAAGCCGCTAATGCTGATGCTACTGATCTAGGGTTTGCTACTGCTGATATGAATCAGATTTATTGTACTATTTCTCTCTGCTGAATTATTGAAGATAAAAGAAGATTTGATCAAAGGGTTTCCCCACACATTGTGGGGTTTGTCCCTGGCTAGCCGCCACATCTTGTGTCTCTTGTCTTGGCTTGTTTTCTGTCGATCGTTTAATGTTCTATCTGCACTTTACTTTATGTACATGTGATTGCTAATCGGTGGAATATAATAAGAAAAAGAAGTAAATTGTTATAAGCATAGAACATACCATAACTTAACAGAAAGCGTTACAAGAACTCATTAATAGATGCATTGGAACCGTGCCAGGTGAGCCGAGTGTTGTACGAAAGATTGGCAAGCATAAAACAAGGACGGGACAGGAGATGAGACCGACCGCACAGATATGAGAGTATGAAATGGATCGGGTCATTTTGGACCTGAGGTCAAATGCGAATGTCCTTCCAAAACAGACTTGGGAGCAAATGGGAAGACCTGCGCTACAATGGTCTCTGATTCAGCTAAGGATGAAAACTCAGTGGAAATCATCCCCTTGGGGCGGCTGTAGGGGGTGACCATGGATATTGAGGGAGCGAGCGCACTGGCTGACTTTGAAGTAATAGAGATAGTGGATGACAGCAATCCCTATCCTGTGCTCCTGGGAATTAATTGGGCTACTAATATGAATGGGGTAATCAATCTGAAGAAGCGAAAGATGATCTTTGAGAATAAATCGCTATACGTAATAGTACCCCTCGATTCTGCTGAAGGATCACGCTACACTAAACATGTCCGCAATTATGAGAGTGATGATGACCTAGACTGTATCTATAAGATAATAGCGTGAAACCAAGATTGGGTGAATCCCACCGCAGATGGACGGATTACATGGGATCGCAAGAGTTCCTGCACTTCGGACTTCGACGAAGAAATAGAACACTAGTAGAATTGGTTGCATGAAGTAACTACACTGAATTGCAACATGATGACCCGGTCGCTACGCCGTGCATCATCAGAGGTAAGAAATCTACCTACTTATGATGGTTTGAATGGGGTAGATATCTTTTTGTATGCATTTGAAAGGGAGGTACCAAAAAAGTAGTGCTTCTAGGCCTTGGACTAGGCACTGTGTGTTACGCCCGCAAGATGGTGGGGTACGCACAAGGGAAGCTTTGACTATTGGCGTGAATATAGGAGGATGATGAGAACACGATTTGAGAAGCCTAAGTTGCGACTGACAGACAAGTATGATGGGAAGAATGATCTGTGTGCACATCTGGCCAAATGGACCCAGGCTTATAGAGTAAATCCCCAACCTGAGTGGGTGCACCTGTTTTTTCATACCATGGATGCTATCCCAATGAATTGGTATATAGAAATAGAGCTCGACCATGGGACAGGCGAACAGGTTGTCCTGCACGAAGGATTCATGATGACCTTCATTTTTGAGGATGGGTTTGATAGTATTGATGAAGCGCTAAAAGAGGTGAAAGTAGCTATCTTTAGGATACCGCAGGATCATTTAGACCTGGCTCAGTCTAAATGGGCTACTCAACTGAGCCGCGCGCTAGAATTTTATAATGTAACTACTGAAGAAGAGGACGAGGATCCGCCAAGGATTAAAATTCTAGAAATAGAAGGTCGCCATGAGGTTCAAGGGATGCAGATTGAGAATATTGATATAACCACGCCACTGAAAACAAAACAAGTAAACATTGGTATGGAGGGAGAACCCAAATTCGCTAAGATTGGAGACTACTGGAATGACGCAACTGTGGATAAGGTCGTTGAATTGCTTCACGAATACCAGGACTATTTCCTACCAAGTTTACAGATCTGAAAGGAATAATCGGGGACCTAGGAATGATGAAGATCACGTTAAAGCCCGACGTGAAGCCAGTTATGCAAAGGCCTTACCATCTCAATCTAAAATATAAGGAGAAGGTTCGCTTAGAGCTAGAAAAGATGCTCACAGCAGGCATCATTGAGCTTGTGGAAGAATTGGATTGGGTAAGGCCAATGGTGGTGCAAGAGAAGAAGCAGAAGGATGAGATAAGGATATGCGTGGATCTCAGAAAATTGAATGACGCTTGTGTGCATGATCCTTTCCCGACTCCATTCATGGATGAAGTGTTGGACAATGTAGGTGGCCAGGAAGCATATTCCTTCACTGATGGGTTCTCTGGGTACCACCAAATCAAAATCACGTTGGAGGATAAGAGAAAGACAACCTTCGCAACTGAGTGTGGTTGTTTTTAGTACACTGTAATGCCATTTGGATTGAAGAATGCGCCTGCAATCTTTTCGCGCGTGGTTGTTGCGGCATTCAAGGAATTTATTCATAAGTTCTTGGAAGTATATTTTGATGACTGGACTGTATTTGGGTTGGTTAAGCACCATGTAGCAAGCTTGCGCTTGATATTGGATACCTGTCGAAGATACCAGATTGCACTCAATCTCAAAAAGTGTCTATTTTGCATTCATTTTGGAAACCTATTGGGGCATGTGATTTGCAGACAAGGACTAATGGTAGACCCCGTGAAGATCGCAGTGATATTGAACTTGGAAGCGCTGAGGAGTGTGAAACAGTTGCCCACTACTCTAGGACATACGGGATATTACAGAAAGTTTATCAAAAGCTATGCCCAGATCACCACGCCTATGGAGAAATTTTTTAAGAATTATGTCACGTTCTTCTGGAATGATGACTGTAAGAAGAGCTTGGACATATTGAAAGAAAAGATGGTTACTGCACCGATTCTAGTCTTCCTAGACTGGAAGAAAGAGTTTCATGTACATGTCAACGCATCATGTATAGCGCTAGGATAAGTACTAACACAGGCTAGTGGAGAATGCTTTGACCATCCTATCGCATTCACAAGCCGCAAGTTATCCAAAGCAGAGAAGAACTATTCCACCACTGTGAGCGAAGGGCTATCTATGGTGTATGTGCTCCAGAAGTATCGGCACTACTTGCTAGGAGGCCATCTTAAGATGTATACAGATCACTCTACGCTGAAGTACCTGGTCAATAAGCCTGTGTTGGGGGGGAGAATCTGCAGATGGCGCTTATTGTTCTAGGAGTATGATTTTGAAGTTGTCATTAAGCTTGGATGCTTGAACGTGGGACCCAATCATTTGTCGCGCATCAAAACGGGGGAGGAACCTACTAACTTAGAAGAAGTATTGCTTGACGCACAGCTATTTGCAGTGTGTGTTGCGGATGGTCACTTCAACGATATAATACACTTCCTAACAACATGAACTACACCGAAAGGATACACTATCCAGCAAAAGAAGGAATTAGTGGTGCGCGCAACAAATTTCTCTGTCATTGCTAGGCATCTGTAAAAAATGGGGACTAATGAGATATTGCGACGATATGTACCTAAGTTCAAAAGAAGCGGCATCCTCGTGGACGCTCATGGGGTTGCTGAAGGAGGACATTATGCAAGGAGAGCAATCGTGCAGAATATTCTACGTGCAAGGTTGTGGTGGCCAACCTTCATCAGGATTCTAAAGCATATTTCAAGGTGTGTGATGTATGTCAAAGAACGGGCAGGCCATTGCGAAGGGATGAAATGCCTTTGAATCCACAAATAAAGTTGCAACCCTTCAAGAAGTGGGCGATCGATTTTGTAGGACCCATTCAGCCACAAGGAAATCAGCCACAAGATACATTATCATTGCAACAGAGTATTTGACTTGTTGGGCAGATGCGCAGCTGGTGAAGGATTGCACAGGTGCGACGGCCACGAAGTTCCTATTTGAGCATGTAATGATGTGATTTGGATGTCCAAGGATCTTAATGAGTGATCGTGGTACACACTTCCTGAATGAGATTATCAGTGCACTAACGGAGGAATTTTAGGTATATCACCAGAAGAGCACACCTTATCACTCACAGGCTAACGGGACAGTGGATGCGTTTAAGAAAGTTCTTAAAAATGCATTGAACAAGGTTTTCAATGCTCAACGAAGTGATTGGGACCTACGCATACCTGCAGTACTGTGGGCTTATCGAATGACATGCAAGAAGTTGACCGGACAAACCCCTTTTAGGCTTGTCTATGGTGTGGAAGCGGTAATGCATATGGAATACATCGTACCTAGTCTACTCATAGCAGCACTCACAGGTATGATGGATCGTAGAGCCCTGGAGGAGAGGATCGCGCAGCTGGATAAGCTCGAAAAGAAAGATTTTTGGATGGATTTCACCAGCAGGTCCAAAAGCAACTTGAAAAGGCATGGCATGATCGACACATCAAGTTGCGCACATTTAAGGTAAATGACCTTGTTTTGCTATACGATAGTAAGTTTGATAAATTTCTAGGGAAATTCAGGATGCAATGGTTAGGTCCTTATGTTATTAAGCATATACCGATGGAGGATTGGTACAGTTGGTCAATTTAAATGGATAACCCTTCCCAGGAAAGGTGAATGGCAGTGGCTTGAAGCCATACACCGGCGGTCCAGCCATGTGACTAAATGAAAGTAACACAATCTTAGCACTCCAGGTAGTTGAAAGGAGGCGCGAGACTATAAACTACAATGCCTGGGTTGGGGAGTTGCACGATTGGATGATGGTGCGAAGCAAGGATGTGTCACGGGGTCCGCAGCAACATAGAGGGAGTTACACTACCCAGGGAGAAATCACGCAGGTCGGCTAGAAAGTGACCGTTAAAGTCATTGTTCATGAAAAGACGGCAAAAGTGAGGCCAAATGGAGTGGGCGGCCGGCATTTAAGACGAAATTTATGGCTTAGATCCTTGAAAATATGTTGCCAATCCGGCATTAATGAACTGATTTTGGGGGGAACGGTCGGATTTGAATTCAAAATGCCCTATAAATTACAAGTGGTTGTCCAGCGAAAAACACTTGGCATTTTGAGAATTGAGTTGTTACGCTCTCAGGTGCACATGAACTATGAATTCTTTCAAGATATAATAGCAACTCTAGCATTTGAACAATAGTCAAAGGACACACAAGCACTAGTGAATAGTGTCATGTTGACACGTGCAGGAGCTATGGCCACCGAGGAGAATGTGCAGGAGATTGATATGGGGACTGGAGTAGCTGGCCCAGAAGTGGCCGAAGTACTGGTGGAGGTCCCTAAATCTTCGATAATGTTGAGACCGAAGCCAACCCCAACCAAGGAGACTATGAAAGACAAGGGCAACCAGCCAGCCATACCGGTGCGCACATCGCCAAGATGAAATCCACCAAAGCCCATTGCCCAGGAGAAAGGAAAATCTATAAACCAAGAAGAAGACGAGGAGGATATTGAAGACATCCCCATGGACAACAAGGATGTGAGAGTGGAAATAGAGGAGGTTGAAGCCCAGGGTGTAGACCCTATTACACAGTTGTCAGAGTATGTCCCTCCACGCAAGCCTAAGTCCGAGGTCCCAAAGGACATTGATGAAAGAAGCACTCCACCTCTTGCAAGATGGAGTAATTGCAGAGTTGGGGGCTCATGAACATCAAGCCCTCCAGGTGATCAATGAACATAAAATAAAAAATGATAAGATGGCCTTACAGAGGAATGCTTGCATCATCGTTGAGGCCGAGGCAACTAGCTAGAGCAAGAAGATCATACAGGTCGTGGAGGAGGCCTGCAAAATGGTCTCGGAATTGGCCATTCTAGAGGAGGAGCCAATCGAGGTAGCATCCGTAAATTGGCCACAGGGGTGAGCGACACTTGGACAGAGATAGTGTGGGTTCAGTTGGAGTTGAACCTGCAGATTATCGAACTCTAGTTGAGGGCCCAACCTTTAACACCGCTAGAGGTAAAGGAACAATGGGCGACTGCTGCCACGGATTGCACACAGTTGTTTGAACAATTGTTTGAGGTCCTAACTAGCTTGCAGGAGGACCCAAACATCCAGAGGCTAGAAACAGAAGCGTGCAAACTCCAACAATGCTATGATGAATTTAAGGGCACAGCTCGAACAATCGCGCTGACACAGAGGTTAGCCAAGCTACAGGAAGCCAATCAGTTGAAGGTACAGGTGGACGTAGCGCTGCACAAGGAAGAAGTGTTGAAGGCACAAGTCAAGCCCTAGCTAGAGGAAGCTTACATAGTCATAGGAAACATTGAAGGCAAGCTTGCGACTCTGCAAGCGACTCAACAACAACGCAGGGGCAGTAACCGAGAAGACAATCGAAGATGCAAAGTAGGCAGCAACTCATTGCACAGCCGAAGTTGCGGTCATCAGGGTCCAGTTGGACGGGCTTCGCACAAAGATCTCCGCACCTACCGAGTGACTCGAGGGTGAGTCACGATGTTTGTGTTGGGGTCTTGTTGGGAGCGGGATTCCCCAAGGGCATTTTTAGGGCTAAAATCCCATGTTTAAGTCAATTTTTGTAATATTATTGTAATACTCCGCATTTTTTGGTTGTGGAGTGTGAAGGTGTTATGTGTCATAAAGGGTAGTATGCCCTTAGTTTTGTAAAGTAAAGTTGGTTGTAAGAGATCTACCCATGGTCCGCGGACCATAGGATTGTATAAATAGTGCTAAGCTCTAAGTAGTTGGAGACACAACATGTAAGAGAGTCATAGCTTTAGAGAAAGAAGTCTAAGTCTTGGGTTGTAGTGTAGGTAGAGGCTCTACAGCTGAGTGTGCAGAGGCCTAGGGTAGAAGTCCACAGCTGAGTGCGTGGACCCCTACAGCTGTGTGCGCAGGGTGAACAGAGTCTGTAACACTTGGAAGATATTAATAAAAGGAGTTATTTTGCAATTTCTGTGTATTTGTTCTGTTGATGGGTTTGGATATTTTGTGTATGAATTTCCTTTATGATGCTTCCATGATGCGCGAATGAATACAGTTACATTGAATAATTAAACGCAATTACGAATATCTGATTACGCGGTGATAACTTTAAGTATTCAGCAAGATAAGCAAATCACTTAGGGTAATTGAGGAATTTACACAGCGCGCTTCCATAATCATGCAAAAGTACCTGAGCCCCAGGTTAGGGATGCGCGAAGGTCGATTATATACTTTCGCGAAGGTATTGTATGCCAGAATAGAGGGTTTGTCTTACAAGCCCTAGAATGGGATCACCTACGTGAAGGTAGGGATAGAAGAAATCAAACGACATCACAACCATCTCAGGGTGCGTAAACTTGGTTCCAAAATCCCCCCATACTGCTTTGGGTGAGACTTCGGTCAACGCTCTGCGGGATGATGCCGAAAGAGCCAGTAGTGTAGGGATTTGTTTGGCTAATTACTGTTGAACCTAGGTTAGCCCCCCTCAAGGCAACAAGTGCCACCTTCCCTATAGCACTAAGCCCTTCACAGATGAGGTATTGTGTGATGTTTCTCCTCTTGAAATGTTTGATGTATTATTAGCTAAACCATACTTGTGGAAGTGTCATGTTGTGTATGAGTCTAGGCCTTGCACTGTTATTATTACATTATGAAATAATTTATAGGATGCCAGAGATAGCCTCGCCTATTGCCATCTCTTTGATCTCTGCTAAGAAATGCAGTAAGATCATCTCCCAAGCAAGGAATTTTTTTTCTTTTTTATTTGCTCTCAAAGTAAGGGGAAGATCGTGGCCACGTCCATGTCCCTCGGGAAGGATTCCTCCATGCAGCAGAAGAAGGTGGATGAGGTCGTGGAAGAATACAAGGACATCTTCTCCTCACCCATAGGGGTACCCTTGCATTGTCAGGTCAAGCATTTGGTCGATCTAACTCTTGGAGCACCTCTACCCAATGGGCTGATATACCGTTACTCCATTCTGGAAAATGAAGATATCAAGCGGTAGATCCAGGAGTTGTTGTAAAAAGGGCACAAACGACCAAGTTCCTCACCCTCTGGGAGCCTAATTGTACTTTTACTAAAAAGGATGAGATATGGAGGATATGTATTGATTATCAGGCACTAAAAAAAATCATTGTCAGGAATAGATATCCAATCCCACAAATTAATGACCTTTTGGAACATCTCAATGGGGCCAAGTATTTCAGCAAGATCGATCTGAAGTTTGGCTATCACCAGTATCCAATAGAGCCCACAGATGTATGGAAGACCACCTTCAAATCCAAGGAAGGCCTTTTTGAATGGCTATTCATGCCCTTCAGGTTGACAAATTCCCCAGTTACTTTTATGAGGTTGATTGACAACATATTTTGACCCTTCACCAACTCATTCATGGTTGTTTATCTAGACAACATCCTCATCTTCAGCAAGAGGTGGGAGGAACACTTGCAACACATTTAGCAGGTCCTTCAAACCCTACAAGGCGCAAATTGTTTGCCAAATTGGAGAACTGCACCTTTGGCATGAGTCAAGTCCAATATCTGGGTTAGATCATATATGAGCAAGGTTTTCATGTGGATCTAGCTAAGATTCGGGATTGGTCGGCCCCAACCACTCTAATAGAGCTTCCTGTC
The DNA here is from genome assembly GCA_031772625.1 of Pinus tabuliformis. Lineage (NCBI taxonomy): Eukaryota > Viridiplantae > Streptophyta > Pinopsida > Pinales > Pinaceae > Pinus > Pinus tabuliformis. Next base: position 1,001,223,928 of record CM062815.1, on the reverse strand, counting down.
TTTTTGGGCCTTGTAAATTTTTATCAGAGGTTCATGTTGTGATTCTCCCATGTCACTTGGACTTTAAGTCAGTTTACCAAGATTAGAGCGAAAGAAAAGTTTTCCTGGTTTGAGTCCTAACGGAATCTGTTTGTTTGAACTAAAGCACTGCCTCTGCTCTACACCTGTACTCACATTGCCAGACCTATAGCATAGCAGCCATTTGAAATTGAGATAGACGCATTTGACTATAATATTTGTGTAGTCCTCACCCATCATCGGCATCCAGTGGCCTATAATAATGAGAAACTGTCCGATATAATTTGGAACTGTACCCCACCTATGATAAAGAGATGCATTTTATCATGCAATCTTGCCGACAATAGAAATATTACATTCTAGGAAGGAGATGGTCATCCACACCGATCATAGACCTCTTCAGTTTATACAGACGCAAGGGAAATTTAAGAATTATTAGCTTCAAAATTGGTCTACATATCTATAAAAATTCCACTTGAATATTAAATACAAAAAGAGAAGCACCAATCATGTTGCAAATTCCCTCAGACGACCCCCAGTTGCAGCACTGACTATTGTTCTCCGCTCTTGTGGACACGAGACCTCTAGATAGCCACAACTATACAAAAATTATCCATATTTAGCCAATACATACCAAATGCTAGTGGATGGCAACCAAATTTCCAATTTCCACCTCCGGGACGCATTATTGTGATACCTAGGCCACCTTTGTGTTCCTTCAAGCGAGTGTGCCAAGCTGATTTGGGAGGCGCACTATAGTTGGGTCATAAGACACTTTGGTCTAGATAAAATTGTGGTCGTACTCCAGAAGTACTTTTATTAGCCAAAACTCTGACAGGATGTTGGAAACTACATCAAATCTTGCATTACCTGCATCATCGCCAAGCCAACCATCAAGAAGCAAGGCATGTACACTCCTCTTCCTACTAGCATCCAGCCATGGGAATCCATATCCAAGGACTAACTGTATAGCCTCCCTTCTACCAAGCATGGTAATTATTTTGTATTTGTGGTCGTGGATAGATTTGCTAAGATGGCTATATTTGTGGCCTGCAAGAAGAGTATAACAGTAGAGGACACTACCAAACTCTAATTTTAACTAGTGTGGGTACATTTTGGGATCCCACAAACCATTATTTCAAATCAAGATAGCAGGTTCCTGAGCACATTCTGGTCAAACCTATGGACACTATTGGACACCAAGCTCACCATGCCATCTGCATTCCATCCCCAAATTGATGGCCAGACAGAATTCGTCAACAGGATGATAATGCGCATACTATGCATGTATAGCTCAAAACTTCCACAAACTTGGGATGTGATCCTTCCTTGTGTGTAACATAGCTATAACAAAGTTATCCATATATCGACTAGTCACAATCCCTTTCAATTGGGTATGGTATTTCAACCATTGTATCCAATTAATGTTGTCATGCCTCATGTGACTACACAAACATAATCCACACATGTATAGTCTGAGGTTGATAAAGAAACTAGGTTTATTGAATGCATCCGCCAGTAGGTTCATGACATCTTGGAGAATCCCAATGCCAAGTACAAGTAGTGACATGATCAACATCGAGTGCCACACAAGTTTTAGGTCGGTGACAAAGTTTGGTTGTGTTTGCAAAAAGAACGCCTTATCGGAGCACACTGGAAGTTAATACCACTCCCATATGAGCTTTAAACCATCACCAAGGTTGTGGGATACAATTATTTTGAGCTCAGCATTTCCTCATTCCTTGGCCTACATCCAGTGTTCAATGTGGACCGACTTCATCCATACCTTCCACCATTACTAGACACATCAGACATTGCAAAACAACTCACACCAACAGATATAAATACATATTTCATGGAACATGCCAAAAATAATCGAATCATGGACACGTATATCAAGAAAAAAATTCAACGAAAGATCCAACTATATCGGGTTGTCAAAGTTGGCCAACTCTAGCACCAAGTCAAGTGACTCATCAGGGACCAAGTTCAGCAGAATTTTCCCCATCTCATGGAGGAATTCAATGAAATGGGGACCATTTCTTCCTAATGGGGGAGGAATGATCCAAGTGGATATTGGTGGCCACCCACCTATTCCACTTGGACCCCCACCATTGTTTCTTTCAGTTTCCTTTATTGTAGCACAATTTACTATTTTTGGCAGATTTTCGGGTCCTAAACTTCTGGAGCTATTTTGAGGCCCTAAACAACATTTTTTTTGGAAAATGGGAAAACTTATAGCTTGTGATAGGTGCTTGTAGTCCAAATATGTATTCCTCATTATATATTTTTGACGAGGCATCATACGCATCAAACAGAGATCGTATGCCAAATTTATGACCCTGGGAAGTTGATGTACCAATTTACCCCAACAAGGCCCACAGACTTTTTGCGCTTCATCTCATAGGGTTAGGTTTTTGGATGTTAAGGGTTTTCCATTGTTTCTCAATAATAAATAGACATTTGAGCCTCATTATAACAAAATTCACAAGGCATGTAATCACCAAATCTCTTCTCATAGATAAGCTACCAACGCCTGAGCATGTAAACAGTTTTCAGTGTTTTGTTATCAATGAATTGAAGTTCAATTTTAGTTGTAGCTTTGTGTTTCTATTTAAATCTGTATTTCATTTCATTCCTACATAAATTTGGATCACTATCTCTTCTTGATCCAAATGATATCTCCTCCAAATAGGTTAAACACATACACACTTGTAGATATTTTGTGATCCAGATCTCTAGCCCAGACTACATCAACAAAGCCACATATGTCCCACACTATATCTAATCTTGGTCTTCCTTGGTAGTATAAACCATAATCTCTAGTGTCACGCAGATAACTGAAATCCCTCTTTGTTATTATCCAACGCTCCTTCCCTGGTTTTGACATAAAACTGCTCAATACTCCCACTATATGTGTGATGTCTATTCTTGTACAGACCATTGCACACATCAAACTTCCAACTGCACTCACGTATGGAACATGGGACATGTCCTCTTCATCTTTTTGTGTCTTAGGACACTATTCTATAAATAATTTTACACCTACAGGAATAGGGACCTGTTGAAGCCTCGAAAATCAGGTCTACAACAAGGGGGATACCCGCCTGGTCCGGACCTTGGTTGGAAGCTCCTTATCCGTTTGGTATAGCGGGTACGATTGGGGATATGGGACCAGTTTCCTAATATATGAGTGTGTGTGTGTGTAGATTTTGATGTTCCTGATCTAACAGTTCCTAATTGAGATATTCTAATTCTAACTTTAATCTAATGCTATGCTATTGTAATCTAATAAGCAGCAACATCTAAGTCTATACTAACCCGGGATGTAATTCTTCTATTATGCGATCTAAAAAGATTTCAAATAACAACTGGTAATAAAGATTATTCATCTATTATGAGAAAAGAAATCAATAAGGATGAACCACTTCGCATAAAAATTTAGACGAAACAATTGCGAAAAACATATTGCATAATGAGCTATTCATACATTAAGCATAAATAAATAGCTATCACCGTACAAAAGTGCTAAATGATAACTCAGGCATTCATGCAATAATACATAAACAACTAAAAACTGTATATCACTTTAACACATAAGCAGAAATGGTTAAGAGATAAAAGTACCATTTATAACTAGTCCTACTCATGAGCTTCAGGCGACAATGATTTATCTCTCTTTGCTCTAACATCCACTAAGAGTACAGAAGTGCAACATCAGTAGCAGATATCAAATGCAAACATCAACAAATCCTGTTCCATTCATTCATCAAAACCTCCTTGGAGGGTGCAAAAGTGCATGTTCTGAGGACAAGTTTTTGATAAATTTCTGGACCTTTCTCTAAATGCATGAAAAGGGTTTATTACAAAGATTCAGGATGCGGTTTAAATGACCGCCCTTTTTCTAAGCAAAAATAAATCAAAACTATTTCTAAAAATTAAATCTAACATCTAACTATTTCTGCATTTGCTCCTTAATGTTGCAAGCATTCAGTATTTGCTTCAGTAGAGTCGGCTGACTATCTTCCGCTTTTGGTTGAGCTAAGCAAACAGAATTGGCAAGAGCTAGCACCATCTTCTCAGCAAAATCTATGATATACTCGAGAGTCATCCACTAACTATGTGGCTTTACCGCGTATGCCCAGTAATAATCTCAGTTCAATTTGGTTAACCCTTTGGATTGCTTCTGCCTTTTCTTTAGCTTTATGTTTCCAGTTTGTTTTTTATCATTGCTTTCTTGCAATTTTCGGGCTTACAGGTGACTAAGCAGTTAGAGGCTTTCCTTCTCGAGCAATTTTCTCAGCGATGTGTGATTAGCACTAGGCGCTAATCGCGCATCAGAAAGAGCCTCCGTTCTTTGATCCGGGCTTCTCTGATGCGTTTTTCGCCTTTTGCGCCTCTTCCTCTTTATCGGGTATAAAGCTTCAAAATTTGTAAAAATAATGACCTCGTGAGCTCTTGACCCTAAGCATTAAATTGTTTGTTGATATCAGCATCGCTCAGTACCCATTTAACCATGTCTATATATGAAAGATCTGTAATGGATGGCTCAGCAGTATTTTGTGAATTTGCGGCTCTGTTACATGCGGTATCTGTTTATGAGGGCGCTTTTTCTCTGTCTTTGAACATTGGAGCTCTACCCTTTTTCCCCATAGCTTTGTTATGTGCATTTTATGCGATTTTGCGACATGCGATATGCAATATCGCATATCAGCGATTTTAAGGTTTTCCAACGTGAGTGTTTATTAATGCATGCGATGCAATGGAGTTCGCGTCGCAATCTCGCATTTTATCATTTTGACTCATAAGAAACTGCCCTATCGTCCTTGGCGCGATGCGATATTTTTTAAGGAGTGACATATAAGCACTAATTGATTTTTTAAAAAAAAATTGACCAAGGGTCCCCACTTACATAGTGTTATTGCTAATACTAAATAAGGAGGGGGTTGTTGGTGGCCACAACAATTGGCGTTTCACTTGGAAGAACCAGTTATCTCTGTTTTTTCTATTGAATTTTCTAAACTTCCAAAACAGAATTTCAGAAAATTAAACTTTAGTATGGAAAGATAAAGTACATTATGTTGTAACCTGTCAATAACATTTTGTTTCAACTATTTTCAACTTTGATTATTTGCTTCCTCAAGCTAGCGCTTGTATTTACATCAGTCATTACTTGGTCTTGTAAAGATAAAACAAAGTCTTCTCTGTAAACCAGTTTTAAATATGCTCATTTGTCATAGGTAGAGCCTCTGCTGCTAGCGGGCGTTTATAGCCTCAACAGGGTTACCTGTTACCCAGAAATGATCCTGTATCCTACTTAAAGCAACCTACAAATCTCAAAGAAGAATCCACATCCACACTTATTGCTTTGATTTCTCTTTTTTCTCTTAAAGCACAATGTCTTGGTTTGATAGCCAATTTATGACACAATCATTCACTTGATTTATAACTTTGCTGAACACGCTGGCTCGTGATGAGACCCCTTGTCTTTTTATTGCAACAATCTCAAGTCATTGCCCTATTGTGGTGTACAGTATTTGTCAAAGTCGGCAAGTTATAATATCTGTGATTATGATAAGCCGGCTCGTGATGAGACCTCTTATTCTTCAAGATGAAGTGTATCCTTGGGTTGTTCCTCTGAAAGTTGTGATCTCTTTAGCAGGGAGGAAGTCATTGTTTCCTTAAGATAGCTCTGGACGACAATAGTAGAGTTTTTTGGAAACAGCTGTTCTACAGAGAATCTTTATTTTGTTATTGATACCTTTCATTGTACTGAGATAAAACAATTTCTTCACTAAAGGTTGTTTTCATCAAACTTTATGGAGTTGAAACTAGTATCATATCTAGGCTAGAGTCTTTAACTGTATCTATCAATAATAAAGATCAATTTTCCAAAAGATTTTCTATTTATACAAGCGAAAAATCAAAATCTGAAAGAGAATTGGTGTCTTGTGCATAAATGCCTAATGTAACCACTCACAACTGGTTTTATTATGAAAAAAAAAACAACTACTCTACAAAAATAGAAGAATAATCTTCTATGGAAAATATTTCTTAAGAAGTTGTCCGTTAACAGGCAAAGAGTCTCTCTTACCTGCTAAATCATGTAACACAAACGTTGATGAACCTACGACTTCTACAATTTGAAAAGGACCAAGCCACATTCTTTGAAATTTTGTATGTTTTCCTTTCTCTTCATGAGCCTTGTCCCATTTTAAAACTAAGTCTCCCATCTGAAAATATTTTCTGGTCATTATGTTTGAATCAAAAGAGGATTTTACTAGTGCTTGATGATGAGCATGAGTTTTCTTAGCTTGTTCTCGTTGTTCTTCTAATTTGATTATTTCCATTTGTCTTAGCTGTAAGGAGGAAGTGGGTACTTCATCAATGTATTGAACTAAAGACAAAGAGGGAATTGCCAAATGAGTTGGAAGAACCACTTCATTCCCATAAACTAAATTAAATGGAGAAGTGTCGATAGAAGCTTTTTGTGTTATTCGATCTGCCCATAAAGCATATATCGAAGCCTTATGCCAATTTTTATGATTTTGGTCAACTGCTCTTTTGATAATCCTGATTAGGTTTTTATTTGTGGACTCAGCTAACCCATTGCCTTGTGGGTAATAATGGTCGAATATTTAATTTTGAATCCTCTTTTAAGTGCAAATTCAGTCATTGCATTTCCAGAAAATTATGATGCATTATCAAACATTAAAGTGGAAGGCAATCCAAACCTTGTGATTATAAATTGATCTATGAACTCAATGATATTTTCAGCATTAGCCGTCTTGAGTGGAACTGCTTCTACCCACTTAGTAAAGTAATCTGTTGCTGTAAGGATATATCTATGCTGCTTAGAAGAGTGAGGAACGATCTCAGCTATTATGTCCAATCCCCACTGACTGAAAGGTTGCTCAATGTTAACCGGTTGTAGTGGCAAGGATGGCTTCTTTTGTCTCCCAGCAGTAGTTTGGTAGAATTGACATTTCCTCACGTAACTGTGCGAGTCTTTAAATAACGTGGGCCAGTAATACCCTGCACGCAAGATTTTATGTGCAGTAGCATCTCCAGCATAGTGTCCGCCTGCTGGCCCATCATGGAGTTCCTGCAAAACTTTTTCAGCTTCATATTTCTCAAGACACCTAAAAAGAATAGAATCATAATTTATTCTAAAAAGAATATCATTTATGAGCTGATATTGTTTGGTTTTCAACCTTAGAGCTCTTTTCTTAGTATGATCGAGGTGTGAAGGAGCATACCCGTTCTTAAGATAATAAATAATATCAGTTTATAATGACTCTGCATCGTTTAGGCTTACCTCGCACATTTGTACCTCTGCAGATGGAATTTCAGAAACTTGCGACGCTCCAGCCAGCATTTTGAAAAAGCCTTGGCCTCTTACAATGTTTGCTAGTTTAATCTCAATGTCATATTCCTGTAAGGTAGTAACCCAATTGGCCCTTTTCTCACCCACATCCTTCTATACTAGGAGATTCCTTACCGCTGGAAACGGTACTATAATTTTAGTATGGGTTTTGAGTAAGAAAGGTTTGAAGTATTTGACCGCTTTGAAAACAGCATAAGCCTGTTTCTCCACGTCTGAATAATTTAATTCAGCGCCCTGTAAATTTGAACTGAAAAACGCAATTGGGGCTTTTGCTTTTTCTTGATTTGCTTGAGTGAGTATCGCAGCATATGACCTATCTGAGGCAAATGTATATAAAATAAAAGGCTCTGAAAAACTCGGAGTGGCTAAAGATGGAGCATTAATAATAGCTTGTTTGATCAGGTTGAATGCTTCGTGTTCATCTTGGCCGCATTTAAAATTTGAGTTCTTTTTAATCATGGCTTGCAAAGGAGACACGATTCGTGAAAAATCTGGAACGAATGTCTTTACAAAGTTTATCTGATCAAGGAAAGATTGCATGGATTTTTTGTTGTGAGGTAAGGATATTTCAGAAATCTCTTTGATTCTATCGGAATCGATGTGAATTCCAGATTTTGACACTATGAATCCTAGAAGTTTCCCTTTACTTAATGCGGAAAAAGATTTCTTCGGGTTAAGTGAAATTCCATACCTTAAATACCGTTGGAATATTTGTTTTAAGTCTCTAAGATGGTCGCTTCGTTTCTTGGAATACACGGTTATATCATCCAAATAAATTACTACAGATTTATTGACTAAACCTTTGAATGTGATGTCCATAGCTCTCTGAAATGTGGCACCAGCATTAATCAAACCAAATGGCATCTTTCGATATGCGTATGTGCCCCATTCAGTTCTGAATGTGGTTTTCAATTGATTATCAGGATGTACCAACACTTGATTATATCCTGAAAATCCATCCAAAAAAGACATTAATTCTAAGCCCGCCACTGCCTGCAATATTCGTTCCATAGGTGGTAAAGGAAAATTATCTTTTTGGCAGGCCTTGTTAAGGTTTCAAAAGGCAGTGAATATCCTAATACCTTCGTTTTTCTTTCTAACAGGTACCATATTGGAGACCCATTTAGAATGTATGATGGGAAAGATTATTCTGGCTTTCAATAACTTATTGAGTTCAGTTTTTATCTGATTTTCCAAATTGGGATGGATCTTTCTCAGCTTTTGTTAGACAGGTTTTTCATTATCGATCATGGGAATAGTATGTTGGATGATGGAAGTGTCATATGTTTTGAGTTCATCATAATTCTAGGCAAAAACATTTTTATATTGTCTCAAAAGACGAATATATGCTAATTTTTCTTCAGGGGCTAGGCCAAGACCTAGATTAATGTTTTTTCGTTTGGAATTGATTCCTAGGTTTACTAATTCGTAGTTCAAAGTTGAAATTTGGAGTTTTGAATTGGTAGACCTTTTAAACCAATCTTTCAAATCGTAAAAGTCTTCTAACTTGAATACCGACTTAGGTATAGCATTGTTAGTGCTATCTTGTTGCAATTGTCGATCATGTTGGTCTTCGTCAATTATTTGATTGGAGTAGGATCCTTCAGATGTGAGGAAATTTACGATATCAGGATCGTCATTGAATACTCTCCAATTTGTGATGTTATCAGGAATAGATGGTCTAAAGATTAATTCTATTGAGAATCTATCTGGACTAAAATCTTCTGAAGGAATAAGCTTAGAAGCTACGTTAGCCAAAAGGTTTGCACTTGCATTTTGGAGTCTGGGAATTGAAGAAATATTAAATGCTATAAAATGCTCAGTCAGATCTTGAACTAAGGATTGATAATGTTTTAAATGACCTGATAAGCAATGTATAGTATTACGTACCTGTCTGACCACAATCTCAGAGTCTCTGAAAACTTGAAGGTACTTGACGTCTAACCCGATTGCTTTGTACAACCCTTGGACCAAAGCCTCATATTCTGCTGTATTTTTGGTGCAATCAAATTCGAGTCTGCATGTTAGCATGATTTTATCTCCTTTTGGACTAATTGGAACACATCCTGCTCCTGCTCCTTCGTTAGATTTAGAACCATCAAAAAATAATTTCCAAAACAAAGATTTATTTACAGGACTATCTAAAAAATTGATACATTTTGAACTATCAGTTCGAGAAAAAATTTCGACTTGGGACAAAACAGAGTGTTCTAAATAGGGTGACGTATGAGCATTGAAATTGCCAAGGAAAGAATCTACCGAGTAATTTCCAATAATGCTACTGTTATATGCTACTGGTTCATTTTCCCCCTCTAGCTCCGTTACTATGTATTTCTGATGTAGTTCTCGTTCAAATTTTATTTGATTTGGTTTACCATTGTAGGGAAGCCACATGTGCGACCAGTCAGTTGCGAAGTATCCATGAAGTTTTTCTGACCAATCCCTGCTAAGAATTAAGCCATAAATTTCTGGAATATCAGTAACTAAAATGTCAATAACTTGACATACCTTCGGGTTGGATGACAGCCTTATGGTTACTTGACTTAGTTCGACAATCACTTCGACTTGAGATCGATCTAGCTGAACTATGCTCACAGTGTATTTCTGTGGTTGAACATTTAACTTGGCACATATGGACTTTGGTAAAATATTCGATGAAGCACCAGAATCCACCAAACAATTGTGCACATTTTAATTGAAAATTTCATAAGTAAGGAGAAACGGGGGAGTATGAGATCTCGATCTTCCTCCAATTAGAGTGATGTCATTTGGATAAATCTTATTGATCGCATTAGCTGGTGTTGTTCGGAAAAGTATCCATTCGGAATGCCCCTATCCCACTCTAAGGTGTGATAGTGCCTTAGCAACAAACAAGGAAAACTAATTGAGTATTTCTTCTTTATGGAATGTAAATGAGGAGAAAGGATGTAACTAACCTGTGTCTTCCGCTAGTTTGTTGATCCAATCACTCCTCTCTTCAGTGGCTCTCAGCTCCTTGCTCCTTCACCGGCCCAGCTTCACCGAATTCCTACAAGATCACAAGAGAGAGAAACTACACGATGATATAGATATACATTCATAAAAAGCTCAAGATCAGATTAAGCTAAACATGTAAGCATAACAAAACATCATTGGTACACAGCATGTAGGAGAAACTCAAATAGTTTATTGATAGAATAAGAAAGTCCAAGAGGAGATACAACCAAGTGAGTTCCGATCCAGCATCTACCTCCCAGCAAAGGAATCCCTTCCTCTCCTCCAACAAAGCATAAATCACCCAATGTACTAATCCCAATCTCAAACCAACAGCAATTCTCTGCAAAGTACAAAATTCCAGCCCCCTGAACCTCTGGGTGAGAGATCCATATATAGATGTAAGTAGAGAGGATGAGTCAGCTTATGTTTTGACTTGTGGCTTCTCTCTGTCAGTGCTTGCTTCCACTTGGAGGTTGATAGCCTCTTACTCATCACTAGTCGAATTCATTGAGGCAAGTGTCATTGGAGAAGATTCTGGAAGCTTCCAGGGTCTTTCCACCTCATTGAATGAGTTTGCCATTTGTCATTTCCCGCTCAGCACACCCTGGTAGTGCTTCCACCTGCGTTGCAGTGCACCTAGCCAGTGTAGCCTCTGCATTTCAACGCAGGCAGCTAGTGGAGCCTCTGAATTGATCCTGAATTGACTATTTCTGAGTGGTTTTTGGTGGAGAACTTCTGGGAGAAGCTGCCATTGGTTGACCTTGTTCCTTTAGGGGCAGGAACAACTCTTTTAAGGACTTTGGATCCCTTGGTTATGGACATTTCATGCTCAATGTTGTAAGGCACAAAAATTTCTATAACAGTTGCCCCCTAAAGTATGAGGTCGTTTATCGGGTGAAATGCTTTATTACGAGGATCCGAAGTTCATTCAATTCTGGGAGGAGACCTGTAATAAGATACAATACAATACATTATTTTTCATATTGTTTTCATGATCTAGCTGAGGCGGGCATTCCCATGCTCAGCTTTATAAATTCATTTTTATGTACATAGGACAGACAATTGTCTGATGGTAGACTGATGATTTTGATGAAATCATCATCCTTTTGGTAGGATGATTATCTGCTGCAATGCTGTACATGTCAATGTCTTTATTTTTCCTGAATATATATCACAGCCCGGATGGATGAAACTAGATCCGGGGTCTTCAATCTCGTCCGATCTTCACTCTAAGTACAAGTCGATCCATGTGAGAAATGTTCTGAAGTCGAACATGGAAAGACATCGCTGATTACCAGTCAATGATGTAAACTGTTAACAAGCGCGAGAGGAATCACCGATAATGATAATGACCCTCAAGGTACTGCAGTGCAATTCACGTGGCGTGAATAAAGGACTTGGCATCGAACACCACGCAAAATCTTTCGGTCGAAGGTCATTGATGTATACCCGTCGCCGGAAGTGAGAAACTTGCCATTGAGGCATGCAAGTTTCAAAGTACTGAAGGGGGTGTTCCTAGATAAACTTCTTGGATAATGAGCTGATGTCGACAAGAAGTGATCCGTCAAAGGAGGGCCTTAATGTATCCCACATCAGTGACACGGAACGAAGCAAATTATTTTGATGGAGGTGAAAACGATCTGATGATATATGGTTCAGGGTGGCGGTCATGAAAGAATGAAGGATAATGTATGGTAGTGGATGGAACACGGTTGACTTCTCTGGATGACTTCTCTTGAACATATCGGCGACACTTGTGTGATGGATTGGTAGCATTTACCCCAAAGGTGGATGGTATGGCGAGACCATGGTGATGTGACCGGTGAATGAAACAACCCAACCCGACTCAGGCACGGAGTGGAAGTGTCATGTTCAAGAGTGACTTGCTACCAATAAAGTTCTTTGAGTTTCTTCCCAATTTTTCCCCAGTCATTGCTGACCAGTACCTCTTTATTTTTGTCAAGCTTGAGGAGGATAACATATGCTTGTTCTATAATTTGCCCTTCGAGCAAACCCATCGCTATATTTTAACGAGCCTAGCGATAGTGAAACTCGTTCTCGTCTAAAGACAAGTTTGTCGCTATTAATGTTTTTTGACGAGTTTAACGACAAAGATAACTTGGTCCCTTTTCATTTTTAGAGAGTCTAAAAAGGTACGTAAAGATAACTCCAAAGTTCCTTTTTCGTCATCTAATCCCTTAAGTCTGAAAAAGTATAAAACAATACAGAAGGGATGAATTTTCGATAGTTTTAACGAGCCGAACAAAACAAGTGCTCGATCTTTTTGTGCAATAATCCCTCAGGTCCAAAAAGATTAAAATCTAGAGGAGGGATAGCTCTTCCAGTCGCTTTAACGAGCTGGAAGGCCAAAACTCGGAAATATTTTCATATTTTACGAGTCAGATGAAAAGAGCTTAAAGAAGACTCGTCTTTTGAGGAACGAGTGATAAAACGGGTTAGCAGCTGATTCCAGGTAAGGGTTGGAATTTTCCAATCACGGCAGTGTCACAAGGATGGCTAGTGAAATCACTCTTCGCAGCTGTTCCTCAAAATGGGTAAACAATCAAGTGGAGGTGAATGATCGGCCAATGGAAAAGTGGAGGTGACGGTGCAAACACGACCAAGGCTTTAATGGCTGATAATGTTACATTCACGGTGGTTATTTACCGGAGGATAGTTCATTTTTTAACGAGCTTAAACACGGATTGAAACACTTGCTCGATCTTATGTTTATTTTTTAACGAGCATGAACTATGTGCTAAAACTGCTCGATGCAGGTTTATTTTTTAACGAGCTTGAACCTTGCGGTAACACTGCTCGATGATAAGTTTGCATGCCCCCAGCATAATAATGCAAATCGAGGTGCATGCCCCCCAAGCTTCATTGCATTCAACTCGGTGGTTGGAATGAAGGTTTACCTTTGAGATTTGGAAAGGGGATTGTTTCATTTTTTAAAAGAGGTTGACACAGTAAAAGAACTGTCCTCATGACTCCTTGTTTCATTTTTTAACGAGGTTGACATGAGATAAGAACCGTCCTCGGAGTCCAAATCCATTAGATATAGAAGGTTTCATATTCCACTGTGGCCACTTCCGCCAGATTACTCGGAGGCGGTAGGGCAAAAGTACCCATTAAGGCAGGGTCTTTTAGGAGACCTACTCCGATATTTTGGAGCGAATGATTGCTTCCATGGATCATTGGAATGCTTCCAGTAACTTGTGAACTGTTGGGGAGAAATGTTTGTTGGTCAATGATTGTAATTCCTCCTTGGAAGGGAAATGCAATCTTCCTGAAGTAGGTCGACACAATTGCGGCCATGGCATATATCCAGGGTCTTCCCAATAGGATGTTGTAATCAAGGTTTTCGTCGATTACTTCAACATCAATTTCTACTGTTTTCCCTCCTAGTTCAACTTTCAAGTTATTTAGAATACCATATGGGGTATATGTCCGTCCATCAAATGCTTTTAATGTCGTCGAAGATTGCGACAAGGTTGGAGATCCTAAAGTTTTCCAGCAACTCATCGACATAATGCATGTAGATGCCCCCTCATCAATAATTGTTCGATGAACAGTTTTGTTGAGGGCTTTCACTTGAATAAGGAAAGCTAGTTGAGCTGGTAACTGAGGGTCATATCCTTTATGATTAAAGGCCACAAGATTGGAATCCATTGGGTTAATCCCACCTATTGCTGATAATAAAGCTTACTCTTGGGAGAGGCAATTTTGCGGTACCTCAAGCGTCGACATAGCGGACGGCGATTGGGCCAGGTCCTCTATTATATTATAATTCTGTGCTATTTTTGCACGAGGATTAAATGTTGACTTGTGTACTACTCCCTTTGGCGACTTTATCATTTGTTCAGGAATGATGGGTGGCACAACTTTGGTCAAAGTTGTTGCCGAACTACTAGGTTGTTCATTAGCCTTGTTATTCGACACCTGTGGATTCCCGTAATCTTTACTCCTTGCCAAAGCATCATTTTGCTGCTTTGAGATAGACAACATAAGCACTTGGGATCGGGAAGCATTTTGATTAGCAACCAGTTTGGTTCCCGGGCTTGGAAACGGATCAGTCAATACTGCTGAGGTTTTTGAACTCTTAAAGAGTTTCTTAACTTCAGCTATATGTGGACAATCTCTCGTCCAATGATCCTCATCGCATATATGACACCTCGCAGGGGGTTTCCTTTTTCTCCCTTTCTTTTTCTTCTTGCCCCCTGGTTGCTTCAGTTGTTTGCCCTTGTCGGTCAACACGGCATTTACTTCTGAGGCAAGAAGTTCCTCATTTGCATTTTGACTGGAAATCTTACGGGCCTTTTTAGATGTAGCCTTTGTCGATTTTGTGTCTGTTGCGCCAATCACGCCATCGACGGTGTGAGAGTCATTGTTCGATTTAGGAGGAGGAGGAATTGAGAATTCCGGTCTAGGGGCGTCAGGTATTTTGTCGTAGAGCGTGCCGGAATGAGTATAGATCAAGTCCAGATATTGCGCACGAGCTATAACTTGCTCTTCCGTTACGACTCCCCCCTTTGCCACATCTTCCGTGATGGAAGGTAATAACGACTTGATAAACCATTCAGCTAATAGCTGATCGGGAACGTACGTTTTTACCATCCTGCGACGACGTCGCCACTCATGTATATGATCAGATATGTGAGTGGTCGTTGTCTGCTTGAAGTTGGTAAGGCTTTCTGTTCCCGTTTCATACCTTATTGGTAATTGAAAATGGGTTAAGAAAGTCATGGCTAAGGTACTGAAGTTGTCGAACGAAGCTCTAGGCAATTCAATATACCATTTTTGCCGCTGGACCCGTTAACGTCCTCTGAAAAAGGTGAAGCCTAATCAAATCATCATTTAGGGTGTTTGATGAACACCACAGATGAAATGTCATCACATGATTCAACGGATCTTCACCCGGATTTCCATTAAATTTAGGAATATCTGACGGAAGTTTATGCGGAATCGCTGGCCACCAAGGGGCATAAGCAATTCGATCATTCGTCAGCCGGTTTAGATCTGGTAATTCTAGAGTTGCTACAAAGGGCAATTGTCGATTCAGGTTAGGTGAAGCATACCCAGGATAAGATGGAATCGCCTGAGCAATGGGTCTTTGCATACCATCATAATGTATTTGATGTTGGCAACTTTGACAAGGTTGATGGGCATAACCACTATAATATGGTTGTTGATAACCGCTTTGGAAATGTGGTTGCCCATTACTTACAAAGACTTGTTGCTCAGGTCCTTGATATGATTGCTGGAATGGCAGTTGTTGAGTTTGAACCAGCTCTGATTGTTGGACCATTTGTTGTTGACCAATACTGGATGATTGACCATGATGAGGAGTCACAGTACTTGTTTGATCCTGAGTCGCTCCAGATAAGGAGGCACTAACCTGAGGTTGTGATTGAGTCGTTGAGACAAGAGGCCGTTGTATTGCAACCTGAGAAACTTGTGGTTGACATACAACAGGTAACGCTTGTACTTGCGATGCAGTCACCATAGCAGGTATAGTGGGAGTATTCGACACAGGGTGGACTGGTTGCATTGAATATACAACCCTTGGTTGCTGAGGCAGTATTGGTACCCAACCGCTGGATGTAATTCCAGTTTGACCTGAACTTTGTTGTAAACTCTCATATGGTTGTTCTCTAGGAGGGAACAATGAAAAGGCATACTACCCTCCATATGGTGGCAATCCAGTACTTAAAGGGTAGATTGGTCTTTGAAGACACATTGGATCAATTTGTTGAGTTTCAACATAAGAAATACCAAATGATAATCCGGATGAAGAAATAGGAACTAACCATGTCGTCGAAGCAGTCCCTGATGGGACTCCGGCTTGTTGTTGATAACTTGCCGAGACAGATGGTATACCATTGAACATCGTTGGAGTAGCAGTAGGAGGCTGTGCCACTGCTATGTCGGACGACACAGTCCTGGATGTCGACGGTTGGTCAGACATATCTAGTCTATCCAAAAGATTTTCTAGCGATTTCGATTGACTTTCTTCCACGATCGTGGATTACTCGATCAACTAAAACAAAGAGGAAGTATGTTTCCGAATTAAATGAATTTTAGACGCCTTGACACAACTTGTTTTTTAAGTTTTTAAGAGTCGAGAAAAAACAAAAGATGACTCTAGTCTCCTTCGATTTTTAATGAGCCTGAAGTGACAAGTGCTCAGATGGACTTTTTCCATTATAGAGTCTGAAAAAGGCCAAAAGGAACTGCTCTGGAGTTCTAGGTAGAGGGTGTGCCAAACTTTTCGCAAAACCGCAGAATACTTTTTAAGGTACGGGCGATCAATCTTCCTGAATGTTGTGTTCAGTGCATTGCGATCAATAGGGCGGCCGACACGGCTTCCTATGGATAAAGGTTTTATGCCTATAGGGGTCTCCCAATATATACTCGACGGTACGTGGGAGAACAATCCGTACTGGCGCTTATCGTCTCTCAGGAGGAATCACCCAACCATCAGCGAAATCTACAGTCACCAGGTTTTACGACACCGGAACACGTCTCTAGCCTAGACCTCTATGTTGTGCGTTAAGTTACAAAGCGTTGTTAAGTTCATTCAATTTATTTTAGGTTGATCTTTCTTAGAAGTTTGCCTTTTTGGATCACCACGAGATGTATGATACAATTCCTAAATGCAGTCTAAAGATGATAAGCAAGCTTTTATATCTTTTCAACAATGAAAATCCTAGCTACAAAAGAAAGACACAATCTTTTCTCAAAGAGCATAGAGCACACTGTAAATGCACTTTTCCTAAATCAACATACAAACTGTCAGAATGCAAATGCACAAATGCATGTATTTGTTTTTTCACTTTCTTAATATTGATGCCTAAAAAGAAAGCTGTTGTACAAAATTTGAATTCGATTTCAAGTGAAAACACAAACAAGTTTCTTTTTGAGCTCAAAAAGACGATTACGACACTTTATGATTTTGAAGTAAACACTTGTTTCAACACTAGAAATGCATAAATTCAAACCAAAAGACAAAAGTAAAAGCGTAATCAACTGTGAACAGCAAACAAACTCACTCCTAAGATCAAAATGACACTTACGACAGGTCTAGATCTAAGGGCGACAGTATGACTAGTTTACTTTTGTAATGGGAAACTGCAAATGATGTAACAAATACACAAAGAAAAAATACAGTTTCTTTATACAACTGAGGCGGAATTGAGGCAAAGAAAAGGGGTTTCAGATAGGTACACTGACTGATAACAGGCTGCAAAAAACAGAGATAAAACTGAGCAAAAGGAAGCAGGGAACCACAGCCGCACAAGGCAAGGGCTGATCAGCGCACCCTCAGCACAGAGAAACTGAACTTCAGCGCAGGTATCCTTCATGGGACCTGCGTTGAAATGCAGAACCTCTTCACAGAGTCTGTGTTGAAGCAGAAACGAGAATTTTCTCTGGGTTCTGGGTCACGGTTTGCAGTTTAATCTACAGTTTTTGGCCAGATAAAAGCTATCAATTAGGTACAATTAGAGGGATGATTTGAAGGAGGACTAAGATCTATCACAAAGGGTTGTTAGAGCACTTGTGGATCAGCTGTTCAGATCATAAAAACAGGCCCAGTGAGTGGACTAAAGTGGCAGATCTCTACTTTGCATTTGAAAATGGCAAATGCATTTCGATTCGGCACTCCTGAGTTTATGAGAAGAACAACAATAGAAACACAAATAGACTAACAAGATACGATCCCCAGCGAAGTCGCCAATTTGTTGTTGGGAAAAGTATCCATTCGGAATGCCCCTATCCCACTCTAAGGTGTGATAGTGCCTTAGCAACAAACAAGGAAAACTAATTGAGTATTTCTTCTTTATGGAATGTAAATGAGGAGAAAGGATGTAACTAACCTGTGTCTTCCGCTAGTTTGTTGATCCAATCACTCCTCTCTTCAGTGGCTCTCAGCTCCTTGCTCCTTCACCGGCCCAGCTTCACCGAATTCCTGCAAGATCACAAGAGAGAGAAACTACACGAAGATATAGATATACATTCATAAAAATCTCAAGATCAAATTAAGCTAAACATGTAAGCATAACAAAACATCATTGGTACACAGCATGTAGGAGAAACTCAAATAGTTTATTGATAGAATAAGAAAGTCCAAGAGGAGATACAACCAAGTGAGTTCCGATCCAGCATCTACCTCCCAGCAAAGGAATCCCTTCCTCTCCTCCAACAAAGCATAAATCACCCAATGTACTAATCCCAATCTCAAACCAACAACAATTCTCTGCAAAGTACAAAATTCCAGCCCCCTGAACCTCTGGGTGAGAGATCCATATATAGATGTAATCAGAGAGGATGAGTCAGCTTATGTTTTGACTTGTGGCTTCTCTCTGTCAGTTCTTGCTTCCACTTGGAGGTTGAGAGCCTCTTACTCATCACTAGTCGAATTCATTGAGGCAAGTGTCATTGGAGAAGATTCTGGAAGCTTCCAGGGTCTTTCCACCTCGTTGAATGAGTTTTCCATTTGTCATTTCCCGCTCAGCGCACCCTGGTAGTGCTTCCACCTGCGTTGCAGTGCACCTAGCCAGTGTAGCCTCTGCATTTCAACGCAGGCAGCTAGTGGAGCCTCTGAATTGATCCTGAATTGATTGTTTCTGAGTGGTTTTTGGTGGAGAACTTCTGGGAGAAGCTGTCATTGGTTGACCTTGTTCCTTTAGGGGCAGGAACAACTCTTTTAAGGACATTGGATCCCTTGGATTATGGACATTTCATGCTCAATGCTGTAAGGCACAAAAATGTCTATAACAGTTGGAGGTCTTCCCATGTTATGAGAAGTTTGAGAAAGTACACCGGCAGGCAAAGGTACAACTGGCACAGCATGTAATTCTTTCAGCATTATCTTCTGTTGATGCTTTAACTTGCTCAGTTCGTATGTTGGCCCTAGTCTTTTTCATATCTTCTATAATATTGTACTCCATTTCATCCGACACGATCAGTGTTTTAGATGGAGTTAATGCATCTGTTTTGACTGGGCTAGTTTGAGTCACTTTAGATGTCGTTTTCTTTGTTGTGACTTTATCCTTTATTACAGAGCTTGTGATTTTTGGCTTAGGGATAGTTTGGGGAGGATCAAGCTGATTCTTACTTCGTGTGCTAACTGGGAATACTTCTTGATCTTCTTCTTGTGGGAGGATGAAATCCCACATTCCTTGTAATTCTACAACTTCTTCTTCATCAGTTTGCCCTTCAGTGGAAATTTCCTCTTCCTCTTCTTCGGATTCAGCATTTGAAATAGCATTGGGTGGCTTTGAATCTATTGAAGGGCCTCTTTTAAAATCTCTATAGGGCTTTTTTGAAGAATTTTCTGCTACTTGCTTTTTGATGCTGACCATTTCATTGGACATGGTCTTTAGAACTTTTTGCAATCCTTCCAGATCGAATGGATCTTTTGTTTGTTTCTTCTTGGAGTCTTCCTTGAAGGTGACTTTCTTGGATTTCTGTTCCTCTATTGCGGATTTCTTTCCAAGGCTATTATACGTTTCTCTACTGCTATTTCTTATTTCATGTTTTCGGCAAAGGTTGTTTTATTAGCCCTGTCCACGAAGATTGCTATGTTTGATGGTAGAGCAGTGATATACCATTCATTTCGTACTTCTTCGCTGGGCTGGGAAGCAGTAGGAATTTTGTTTAGGATTTTATTGAAACGTAAATTGAAATCTTTGATAAGCTTTCTAGATTCGTCCCTAAGGTTGGATAGGTCGTTGATTAGCATTGCCGTAGACCTGTCATCACCAAACTTGGTCAGGAATTGCTCTTGGAAGATGTCCCAACAAGTGATAGATTCGGAGGGTAATGAGAAATACCATGATCCGCTGTTCCTTGCAGAGTATAAGGAAAAAGTCGAACAACAGCATCGTCATTAGTAACCCCATTGAGATTAATGGATAGCATAAAGTTGTTTATATGCTCTTCTGCTAGCATGCTTGCCTCGGGATTAAACTTAGGCAGCCATTTCTCAGGATGGGCCGGTATTTAACTCAAGGGTGCAGGCATTAAGACTGCCCCAAGGTTATTCCATGGAGACTGGGCCATTGCTGAACTACTAACAGAGGAAAGTGCAGAAGATGATCCCTGCGGTTGGGAAGATGATGATACTACGATTGCAAATGATTGAGGAGGTGTTGTGGGGGTTCCAGTGGATGGATGGACAATGATCTGAAGTGGCGGAGTGGATGGTTGACTTCGTGGTGAAGAGGTTGAGATGGATGATGATGATGAAAGAGTCTCGCTATCGGACTCCTTTGGTGATTTCCTTGCTCTTTTCCTTGTGGGAAGAGGTAATTCGGTGGGTTGAACACCAAACTTTTCACTCTTTAATCTGGTCAGGGGATGAGCAGGGTTATATTGCGAAGTCACGCTGCCTTGAGATTTATCAGACCTTTGAGGAGAAATGGAAAATCGTTGAAGTTTGTGAATCAGAGATTCGACTTCAGGAGGTTCAACAGTAGATTGTTCTGAAATGTCAGGGTTTGTAGCAGTGGTTGATACTCCAGCGACTTCTAACTCTGGATTTAAGTGTAATGGAGAAGTCAGGGGAGATGGTGAGGGCGATTTACTCTCAAAATGGTATTCAGATTTAGATTTACTTGCCATTCATAGTTCATCCCCTCCTTCTAGCGCCAAATATGTTGAAGCCCCGAAAATCGGGTCTACAACAAGGGGGATACCGCCTGGTCCGGACCTTGGTTGGTAGCTCCTTATCGGTTTGGTATAGCGGGTCCGACTGGGGATATGGGACCAGTTTCCCAATCTATGAGTGTGTGTGTGTAGATTTTGATGTTCCTGATCTAACAGTTCCTAATTGAGATATTCTAATTCTAACTTTAACCTAATGCTATGCTATTGTAATCTAATAAGCAGCAACATCTAAGTCTATACTAACCCGGGATGTAATTCTTCTATTATGCGATCTAAAAAGATTTCAAATAACAACTGGTAATAAAGATCATTCAGCTATTATGAGAAAAGAAATCAATAAGGATGAACCACTTCACATAAAAAGTTAGACGAAACAGTTGCAAAAAACATATCGCATAATGAGATATTCATACATTAAGCATAAATAAATAGCTATCACCTTACAAAAGTGCCAAATGATAACTTAGGCATTCATGCAATAATACATAAACAACTAAAAACTGTATATCACTTTAACACATAAGCAGAAATGGTTAAGAGATAAAAGTACCATTTATAACTAGTCCTACTCATGAGCTTCAAGCGACAATGATTTATCTCTCTTTGCTCTAACATCCACTAAGAGTACAAAAGTGCAACATCAGTAGCAGATATCAAATGCAAACATCAACAAATCCTGTTCCATTCATTCATCAAAACCTCCTCGGAGGGTGCAAAAGTGCATGTTCTGAGGACAAGTTTTTGATAAATTTCTGGACCCTTCTCTAAATGCATGAGAAGGGTTTAAATACTACTAACTAAATAACTTATTTACAAAGATTCAGGATGCGGTTTAAATGACCGCCCTTTTTCTAAGCAAAAATAAATCAAAACTATTTCTAAAAATTAAATCTAATATCTAACTATTTCTGCATTTGCTCCTTAACGTTGCAAGCATTCAGTATTTGCTTGAGTAGAGTCGGCTGACTGTCTTCCTCTTTTGGTTGAGCTAAGCAAACAGAATTGGTAAGAGGTGGCACCATCTTCTCAGAAAAATCGATGATATACTCGAGAGTCATCCACTGACTATGTGGCTTTACCGCATATGCCCGATAATAATCTCAGTTCAATTTGGTTAACCCTTTGGATTGCTTCTGCCTTTTCTTTAGCTTTCTGTTTCCAGTTTGTTTTTTATCATTGCTTTCTTGCAATTTTCGGGCTTACAGGTGACTGAGCAGTTAGAGGCTTTCCTTCTCGAGCAATTTTCCTAGCACTAATCGCGCATCGGAAACTGCCTCCGTTCTTTGATCCGGGCTTCTCTAATGGGTTTTTCGCCTTTTGCGCCTCTTCCTCTTTATTAGCTATAAAGCTTCAAAATCTGTAAAAATAATGACCTCGTGAGCTCTTGACCCTGAGAATTAAACTGTCTATTGATATTAGCATCGCTTAGTACCCATTTAACCATGGTTGTATATGAAAGATCTGTAATGGATGGCTCAGCAGTATTTTGTGAATCTGCGGCTCTGTTGCATGCGGTATCTGTTTATGAGGGTGCTTTTTCTCTGTCTTTGAACATTGGAGCTCTACCCTTTTTCCCCATAGCTTCCTGCACATTGCTTTGTGTAACTTTTGTTCTTCGTTCCTGCATTTCACAAGTGAGGAGAGAGTAATGATAATAAATAATGACAGGAAAGCTTTAAATGCCATGGATATGCAAAAACATGCCATCTGATGTGAACTGGCTCTTCGAAAAACACAAAACCATACTTTGTTAACAACTGGCATGTAATTCATTAATTATCATTAAAGCGCGTATCTAGTTCTTGGTTTATAGAAAAACTTTTTCTTGAATATTGAGCCAGGAAAATCTGCGATGGAATGTTTCTGCGATTTGCATCGCAGTATCGCATTTCGCTGTATCGCATTACCACAATTTCATCGTGCTATTCTATTGCAAGGTTGTTTGATCGCAATATCGCAAAGATCGCAGATCGCAATATCGCAAGATCGCGGATCGCTTGATCATTTAATTGTTATGTGCATTTTATGCGATTTTGCGACATGCGATATCGCATATCGGCAATTTTAAGGTTTTCCAATGTGAGTGTTTATTAATGCATGCGATGCGATGGAGTTCGCGTCGCAATCTCGCATTTTATCATTTTGACTCATAAGAAAATGCCCTATCGTTCTTGGCGCGATGCGATATTTTTTAAGGAGTGACATATAAGCACTAATTGATTTTTTAAAAATTTTGACTAAGGGTCCCCACTTACATAGTGTTATTGCTAATACTAAAGAAGGAGGGGGGTTGTTGGTGGCCACAACAAGACCTTCATCGGTTCACTTTCTTTCGTATTAAACCTCTACAATATTGTCTCAACATACTTCCTCTTATTTAACCATAGTTTCCTATTTTCCCAATCCATTTTAATTTCCATGGTGAAAATGAAATTTGCATCATCAATATCCTTCATTTCAAATTTAGAGGAAACTTGGGTCTTCACATTATGGAAAATTTCTCTGCCATTTCCAATCAGTGACATATCATCCACATACAAGACCAAATAAATAAAATCACCAACTAATTTAAAATACACATAGTGATCTTCTTTACTCCATGTGAAACCAAATCCTTGTATATATGTATCAAATTTTTTATACCACATCCTTGGTAATTACTTTAACCCATGCAAAGACTTTTTTAGCCTACATACAATTTACTTCTTACCCTTCACTGCAAATCCTTCTAGTTGCTTCATGTAGATATCTTCTTCTAGATCCCTATGTAGGAATGTTGTCTTCACATATATTTATTCTACCTCAAAATCAAAAGTAGCAACAATAGATATAAGAAATATAATAGAAGTTAACTTGGCCAGGAGAAAAAATTTCACCAAAATAAATTCCCTACATCTAAGAATAACCTTCTGCTACTAACGGAGCTTTGTATTTCTCCACTTTCAGCTTCTACATTCAACTTCTTTTCAAACACCCATTTGTTTACAATGGGTTTTCTTCCAGCCGACAAATCCACTAGACCCCGAGTATCATTCTTATCCAAGGTTGGAATTTCTTCAACCATGGCCTTTTTCCAAAAATTTTCATCATTTGAATCCAATTCCCCAATAACAGTTCTAGGATCATCATCAATAATGAGTAAAGCAAAATTTTAATGAAAATCAGGTGGAGTATACATCTCTGGATGCCTTATTTGCCGAAAAAATCTCCGCAAAATTGTAGTGTCTGGTTCTTCTTCTTCTTATTTATGTTTTTTTCTAAGGAGTTTGATTCTCCATCCTTCAGTTCAAACCCCGTCTTCTTTTATTCCTTTTCCATTTGTAAGCCTCCTTGTTTCGTGACATCTTTCACTTCTCTAAATGCCACATCTCGATTATACACAAACTTATTTTTTATGGGTTCCAATTATTGTAACCTTTTAAACCATCTTTATACCCAACAAAGATGAACATTTCAAATTTATTATTCAACTTAGTTTTTTTTTCCTTTGGAACATGTACATATGTATCACAGCCAAATACCTTGAGATGTGAGAGAGAGGTTTTGTTAACAATATATACCTCATGTGGATTCTTATCCTCCAATTCTAATGAAGGTGATTTATTAACCAAGTAACATGTAGTATCCACTACCTTTTCCCAAAAGTATTGTCCTAACCCAGCACCGCTGAGTATTGTTATAGACATTTTTGTGCCTATCAGCATGGAGCATGAAATGTCAATAATCTGAGGGATCCAAAGTCCCTAAACATGTTGTTCTTACCCTTAGAGGAACAAAGTCTGCAAACCACAGCACTGAAAATCAGTTCTCCACCTGAAAACACTCAAAAACAAGCTATTTCTCGATCATGTCAGCTGCTCCACTGAGCATCTGCGCTGAATGTCAACTGCTCCTCCTTGTACCTGCGCTGAAGGTCAAAATTAATGAAGGCTACCTGCGCTGGGCGAGATTGGCCAAGTGGCACAGTCATTCTGCAAGGTGTCAACTACCCAGGAAACTTCCAAACTGACACTTGGGTCAAGGAATTCGCCTGGTGATGAGTAAGAGGGTCTTGAACTCCAAGTGGAAGCAAGATTATCCAAGTGGACTCAAGAACTGAAGATTAACTAAAGTGGGAGAGGACACAAGTCAGCTTCAGGCCAGTCTCAAGATGACTCATCCTTTCTCCAAAACCCTATATATAGATCTCTCTCATGAGGTCTAGGGAGGCTGGAATTTTGTGCAAGTAAGGAAGTGTTGTTGGTTTGAGAACAGAGCTATTGGGTGTCTTGCTTGAAGGAGGTGAAGAGGAGATTTCTTTCAGCTGGGAGGTGTTGCTGGATTGGGGCCTATTATGGTTGTAACTCTCTCAGAACTTTACTTCTATTATTAATAAAGCTTTGAGGTTCTTCTATATGCATGTATCTTGATGATGAATTGATGCTTGTATATTTGGTTTATGCTAATCCTTAGATCGATTATGGCTGTATGCTTCTTGTAGTTTCCTTTTCTTGTGCTTTTACAGGATCTGTGTGTAGCTGGGCCGGTGAAAGGGCAAGGAGCTAGGAGCAAGCAGCAAGGAGTGAAGACTGGATCGACTATTAGCGCAAGATAACGGTTAGTAGATCATCCTTTTCTTCCCTCTCTCATCTCATAAAGAAGAATCCTTGAATAGCTTTGCATTCAGTTGTTGCTGAGGTACTATCACCCTTAGAGTGGGATAGAGGCATTCTGCATTAGATACTTTTCCCCCCAACAAATTGGCGACTCCGCTGGGGAGCGTATCTTGTTGGTTTGTTGTGTTTCTTGCTATTCATTTCATAAACAAGGAGAGTACCGAATCGAACTGTGTTTGAATCCATCAAATACAAAGTAGAGGGCAGCTACTCTAGCTCAGTTTCTAAGCAAGTTTATGATTTGAAGAGCTGATCCACAAGGACTCTAATAAGCTCTTAGTGATAGCTTTTCATCCTCCTTTACATCCCTTAGTGTGTCCTTGACTGATAGCTTCTGATTTGAGTAAAAACTGTGAATTTTTGAGCAATCTGTGACCCGGAAACCAAGACGGACGAAAGTCTCGTTCTTCATTGCAGGTTGTACAAAGGCAGTCTGCATTTCAGCGCAGTTCCCGAAGGGGCTACCTGCGCTGAAGGTCAAACAGGCAGTGTTACACCTGCGTTGGACCAGTCTTGGCTTGAGCTACTGGGGTTTCCTGCTGTGTCTTGCCTTGTTTTCACTGTTGTTTTTGCTGTTTGTTGCCAGTCAGTGGGCCTATCTGAAACCATCTTCCTTTGTCATTATTACGCCTCAGTTGTATAAAGAAACTGTATTTGTTCTTTTGTATTTCTTGTGTCATTTACAGTTTCCCATACCGAAAGTGAACCAGTCTTGCATTGACCTCTTAGATCTAGACCTGTGATTAAGTGTCATTCTGATCTTAAGAGTTAGTTTATTTGTTGTTCATAGCTGATTGAGTTTGTCGCTTTCGTTATATGGTTTGGATTTATAAATTTCTAAGTGTCGAAACAAGTGAATCGTAAGGTGTCTTTCGATTTTGGACAAACTTGTTTGCTTTCGCTTGAAATTGAATTCAAAGTTATTCAACAGCTTTCTTTTTGCATTTCATCAACATTAAGAAAGAGAAAAGAAATACTTGCATTGTGCATGTGCATTATGACAGTTTGCATGTTGATTTAGGAAAGTGCATTAGTGTGTGCTCTATGATCTGTGTGAAAAGGTGTTATCTTCCTTCTCCCTCAGTAGTTAAGGTTTTCAAAGTTGAAAGATTGAAAAGCTTGCTTATCATCTTAGATTGCATTCAGGAGTGTTTCTATACATCTCGTGGTGATCCATAAAGGCAAACTGCTAAACAAGATCAACCTTAAAAAAAATTGAATTTACATAACAACGCATTGAAACATAACGCAAACATCTAGAGGTCTAAGCTAGAGACGTGTTCCGGCGTCGTTAAACGTGATATCTTAGCGTTGAGTGGTTGGGTGATTCCTCCACGGTGAAGCGATAAGTATCAATACGGACTTGTGCTCCCACGTACCGTCGCGTATATATTGGGAGACCCCTATAGGATCAAAGCCTTTATCCATAGGAAACCGTGTCGGCCGCCCTACTGATCGCAATGCAGTGAACACAGCATTCACGAAGATCGACCACTCGTACCGTAAAACGTATTCTGTGGTTTTGCGAAAGGTTTGGCACACCCTCTGCCTAGAACTCCAGAGCAGTTTCTTTTGGCCTTTTTCAAACTGTATAACTGAAAAAGTCCATCCGAGCATTTGTCACTTCGGGCTCGTTAAAACATCGAAGGAGACTAGAGTCATCTTTAGCTTTTTCTTGACTCTTAAAAAGTGAAAAAGCAAGTTGTGTCTAAGCGTCGTTATAAAATTTATTTTAAACGGAACATAATCACCTCCTATTCCTGCGTTGATCTTTAAGTTGAGAACATGGAACGCCCCAACCAAGGAACTCCACATGATGGAAATCCTGGTCCTTTCTCCTCTTGGGGAGAAGTTGGTGCGCCCCACATGGCCACATTGTCGCTTCCAGGACTGACAATTGGCCTGCCTGTTTGGCTATTCTCAACTAGTGTAGTTCAGAACACCATGGTTCCTGAGCAGTCGAGTCAACAGTTAGATGAGTCTAGAACCTCCCACCAGCCTTCTACTTCCTCTAACCCTTCCTCCAATCCTTCATCTTCAAAAGGCAGAGCTGGCAAAAGCCAAGCTCCCACGGAGAAGAAGGAAAAGAAGAAGAAAGAGAAGAAGAAGAAGGAGCCTAAGGCGACTGGGGGCAAGCAAAAGACATCTAACAAAAACCCACACACAGCACAGACCGGGCCTAAATCGCCATGTGTCATATGTAGAGGAGACCATTTCCATAGAGATTGTCCCTGTATTCCCCGGATACTAAGGGACTGGTCCCCTCGATTGCACAATTCGGGAGCTTCAACCTCTGATAGCCAGGTTGAGTGCTTACCGTCAACCAGCGAAAGTGAAGGATCAAGACAAAAGGGGGGAGAAAAATTCCCCTGTAGACTGTGTGAAGGCGATCACGCCATCCACCATTGTCCCTTCTTAGACGAAGCGAAGAGAGTTTTGGAAGATCGTCCGGTTTCACCGTTGAGACTTCCTCCTGGATACAAAAAACTCGTGCCAAGTCCTTCGTTGGTTGAAAACACAGCTGGCCCGCTCAAGTGGTCAGCTGAAGCGTCAGTCATTGAAAATGAACCTACTGAATCCAGACCAGACGAAAGTCTAAAGGTCGATACGGCAGTTGACCCGGTTCTTCCTTCAGAGGTTTCATCCTCAAATGACACCGTCATTGAAGACTCATCTTCAAATGACACCCTCACGGAAGAGAATAAGGATGACACCATCCAGATTCTTTTCATCAACACAGATTCTGATGAGCATCAGGGCAATGCGCCCATTCCTTTATCGCGGGAAGGAACATCGTCAGGATCGTATCCGGCCGTGTATTCGGTCCCACCACCAAGCAACCTGGTTGTGTCCTTTGATTGGAACCAACTAGGCAGACCCCGGTTACCAGCCAGTATACCATTCAGAATCATAGTCCAAATTTATAGAATGGTGATGGCTGGAACTATCATTGATGAAGGGGCATCTGTGAGTATCCTTTCCTCTGTTGCTTGGAAAGCACTGGGTTCCCCGGCGCTTTTGCCTGAGATAAGAAATCTCTCGGGCTTTGATAAAGGAACCAGTCGACCATTAGGGATCCTCCCTAATGTGCCTGTTACGTTGAAAGGGAAGACCGTTAATATGAACGTGATGGTCGTTCAAGGACCCTTGGATTATAACCTACTCCTTGGACGTGACTATATATATTGCATGGGAGCTATAGTCTCCTCACTCTTTAGAGTAATGTGTTTTCCACACGAAGGAAGGGTGGTCAAGCTCGTAGACCAACTTTCATTTCCGGGATCACGCATCGCAAATAGTCAAATACCAATCCTCAATGGTCTATTTACTCAGGAAATGTCTCTACCCCCAGTCCTCCTTCCCGATGAATGCGAGTGATTCGGAAAGATAGGACTGGAACCCAGGGGGCATGCATCCTGGTCTGCTTCGGGCAGAGGAAACCTTGGGTATAGAGTAGAATTTCCGCGAGAGAATATGACTAGTCCGTACCCCGTCCGTGGATGGAAGAGGGGTTGTTCTAGAATAGGATTCTTTTGTCAAGGTTATGTGTTTGACGAGTTTTAGTCATTCACCATTGTCTACTATGGGAGACAGTGCCGAAGAAAGAGATTGATTTGCGGCAGCAAATAGAACCGTCTTTGGGTAACCAGGAAGAGGCAAGCCTCACCCTTTAAAGCGAATGTTTTATCGGATAAGTAGGGGCAGCCTTGAAATTTTACCTTATACCTGGGGGCATGCAACCTTTTGGAATGCAAGCAAGGGATGACTATTTATTTTTTTAAATTTTTAGGTCCTCCCTTTAAACCTGTAGGTCTAACCCTTTAAACTCGTAGGATTAGCCGTTTCCGAACTTGCATAAAGAAAGGATGAGAGGGAGCATAGCTTTGGTAAGGCGCAAGCTCTATAAAAAATGGGATCTTTCAGGAGACGTTTCTTATCTTATGACTGGTATATCGAGCATTTTTAGCATAAAGTTCATGCTCGTTAAAAAATAAACGCAAGGTCCGAGCAGTTTTACCGTGGAATTTATGCTCGTTAAAAAATAGAAAAGCGTGAGCAAGGGTTCCACCAGAGTTCAAGCTCATTAAAAAATGAACCTTTTCCGGTAAATAACCATTGTGATCGTAAAATTTATTAGCCATAAAAAGCCTTGGTCGTGTTTGCACCCGCCACCTCCATTTCATTTGGCCAATCGTTCACCTCCATATGATTGTTTACCCATTTTGAGGAACAGCTGCGAAGAGTGATTTCACTTAGCCATCCTTGTGACACTGCCGTGATTGGAAAATTCCAAACTGTACCTGGAATCTGCTGCTATCCCTGTTTATCACTCGTTCCTCAAAAGACGAGTCTTCTTTGAGCTCTTTTCATCTGACTCGTAAAATATGAAAAGTTTGCCGAGTTTTGGCCTTCCAGCTCGTTAAAAGGACCGGAAGAGCTATCCCTCCTCTAGATTTTAATCTTTTTGGACCCAAGGGATTATTGCACAAAAAGGTCGAGTGCTTGTTTTATTCGGCTCGTTAAAGTTATCGAAAAATCATCCCTTTTGTATTGTTTTAGACTTTTTCGGACTTAAGGGATTAGATGACGAAAAAGGAATTTTGGAGTTAACTTTCTGTACCTTTTCAGACTCTCTAAAAATGAAAAGGACCGAGTTGTCTTTGTCACTAGACTCGTTAAAATGATTAAATAGCGACAAACTTGTCTTTAGACGAGAACGAGTTTCCCTATCGCTAGGCTCGTTAAAACATAGCGATGGGCTTGCCTGAAGGGCAGGTTATAGAACAAGCATATGTTATCCTCCTCAAGCTTGACAAAAATAAAGAGGTACTGGTCAGAAATGACTGGGGAAAAATTGGGAGAACCTCAAAGCTTAATGGTAGCAAGTCGCTCTTGAACATGACACTTTGTCCTCCGTACCACATCGGGTTGGGTTGTTTCATTCACCGGTCTCATCACCATGGTCCTCGCCAAACCATCCGTATTTGGGGTAATGTTACCGATCCATCACATTAGTGTCGTTATATGTTCAAGAGATGTGTTCAGAAAGAGTCAACCGTGTCCCATCCACTGCCATACATTATCCTTCATCCACCCATGATCGCCACCCTGAGTCATATCTCACAGACTGTTTTCACCTCCACTAAAATCATTAGCTCCGTTCCGTGTCACTGATGCGAGATTCATTAAGGCCCTCCTTTGACGGATCACTTCTTGTCGACTTCAGCTCATTATCCAAGAAGTTGATCTAGGAACACCCCCCCCAGTACTTTGAAGCTTGCATGCCTCAATGGCAAGTTTCTCACTTCCGGCGACAGGTATACATCAATGACCTTCGACCAGAAGATTTTGCGTGGTGTTCGACGCCAAGTCCTTTATTCACACCACGTGAATTGTACTGCAGTACCTTGAGGGTCATTGTCATTATTGGTGATTCCTCTCGCGCTTGTTAACGGTTTACATTATTGACCGGTAATCAAGCGATGTCTTTCCATGTTCGACTTCAGCGCAATTCTCACATGGATCGACTTGTACTTAGAGTGAAGATCGAACGAGATTGAAGACCCCGGATCTAGTTTCATCCATCCGGGCTGCGATATATATTCAGGAAATATAAAGACATTTGATATGTACATCGTTGCAGCAGATGATCATCCTACTCAAAGGATGATAATTTCAGCAGAGAATTATCAGTCTATCATCAGACGGTCGTCTGTTATATGTACCAAAATGACTTTATAAAGCTGAGCATGGGAATGCCCACCTCAGCTAGATCATGAAAGCAGAATGAAAAATAATGTATTGTATTGTATTTTATTGCAGGGCACCTCTCAGCGATTGAATGAACTTCGGATCCTCCTAATAAAGAATTTCACCCGATAAACGACCTCATACTTTAGGGGGCAACTGTTATAGACATTTTTGTGCCTATCAGCATGGAGCATGAAATGTCAATAATCTGAGGGATCCAAAGTCCCTAAACATGTTGTTCTTACCCTTAGAGGAACAAGGTCTGCAAACCACAGCACTGAAAATCAGTTCTCCACCTGAAAACACTCAAAAACAGGCTATTTCTGGATCATGTCAGCTGCTCCACTGAGCATCTGCGCTGAATGTCAACTGCTCCTCCTTGTACCTGCGCTGAAGGTCAAAATTAATGAAGGCTACCTGCGCTGGGCGAGATTGGCCAAGTGGCACAGTCATTCTGCAAGGTGTCAACTGCCCAGGAAGCTTCCAAACTGACACTTGGGTCAAGGAATTCACCTGGTGATGAGTAAGAGGGTCTTGAACTCCAAGTGGAAGCAAGATTCTCCAAGTGGACTCAAGAACTGAAGATTAACTAAAGTGGGAGAGGACACAAGTCAGCTTCAGGCCAGTCTCAAGATGACTCATCCTTTCTCCAAAACCCTATATATAGATCTCTCTCATGAGGTCTAGGGAGGCTGGAATTTTGTGCAAGTAAGGAAGTTATGTTGGTTTGAGAACAGAGCTATTGGGTGTCTTGCTTGAAGGAGGTGAAGAGGAGATTTCTTTCAGCTGGGAGGTGTTGCTGGATTGGGGCCTATTATGGTTGTAACTCTCTCAGAACTTTACTTCTATTATTAATAAAGCTTTGAGGTTCTTCTATATGCATGTATCTTGATGATGAATTGATGCTTGTATATTTGGTTTATGCTAATCCTTAGATCGATTATGGATGTATGCTTCTTGTAGTTTCCTTTTCTTGTGCTTTTACAGGATCTGTGTGTAGCTGGGCCGGTGAAAGGGCAAGGAGCTAGGAGCAAGCAGCAAGGAGTGAAGACTGGATCGACTATTAGCGCAAGATAACGGTTAGTAGATCATCCTTTTCTTCCCTCTCTCATCTCATAAAGAAGAATCCTTGAATAGCTTTGCATTCAGTTGTTGCTGAGGTACTATCACCCTTAGAGTGGGATAGAGGCATTCTGCATTAGATACTTTCCCCCCCAACAAGTATGCTCCTTGTTTTTTCCATCAATGTCATGTTCATCCTTTCTGCAACTCCATTTTGTTGAAGTGGAGCATTGTTTTTCCATGCTATACCACACTTCTTACCTAACTCTTTGAATTCCTTCATGCAGAACTCTCCACCATTATCTATCCTCAACAGCTTAATCTTCTTCTCTATTTGATTTTCCACTAGATCCTTAAATTCTTTAAACTTGTCAAAGGATTTAGATTTCTTCTTGAGGAAATATATCCATGTATTCCTTAAGAAGTCGTATATAAATTATATGTAGTACAAAATTGACCCAGTGATGGAACTGACACAGGCCCAAACACATCACTATAAGCTAGTTGTAATATTCCTTCTACCCTCTTAGCACCAAAGGAGAACCTCACATGATTCTACTTCCCATATACACTGTGTTCACAGAAATCAAAATCCAAAGAGAAATTAGACATACATTTTACCATACCATTACCATGTAGTATTCGAAGGCCCTTCTCTCTAATATGTCCTAGTCTTTTATTCCACAACAGTATTTTCTCATGAGACTACAATATTTTCTACTCCACTCTCAGGAACAATGGAATTGTTGTACCCATCAATAACAATATTTTCTAGCATCTTGTACATATTTATGATCTTGATTCCCCTGATCAATACTAATGCTCCTCGAACCATTTATCAGGTATCTTCATCAGATGTTTTTTTTACACCTACACCATCCATCTTCCTTATAGAAATTATATTTCTAGCCAATCCTGGAATGTGCATAACACCAGGGAGTGTTCTAATCCTTCCACCTCTCAACTTCAAATTTACTTTGCCTCATCCTATGAATATGGTTTTATTTTCATCACCTAGGAATACATAATCACCATCATATCTCTTGTATTCATAAAACCACTCCCTATGGGGAGTCGTATAAAAGAATTCACCTAAGCCAATCAACCTTGCCTCATGATGTACATGTGTACTTGAAGAGGCCAAGTACACATCCCCACCTTTATCTAAGGCAATTTTCACCTTTGTATAAGGAGTATCATCATATCCCTTTCCTTTCTTAGTAGTTTTGGATCTACAATATTTCATGTAGTTCCCTTCTTTTCCACATTTCCAACAAACCTTTAGAAATTTTCCTGGAGATTTAGATCTTACACTTAAAGACTTATTTTTATTTTTATTCTATGAGCATCCTCGTGCAGACAAGGAATCTCCATTTTGACCTTCCATGTTTTTTGTCTCATTTCCTTTTATAACAAGGATGAGAGTATATCATCAAACTTTGAGTCATTGCATTACTACTTACTGCAACAAATAGACTATCCCATGAGTACGGTAAAGAACAAAACAATTGATCCACGTATCTGCATCTAAAATCCTAATATAAACAAACAATAATTGACTTACCACATTATTGAAGGCTTTCAAATTCTCTATCACTGGTTATCCATCTTTTATCCTCAAGTTATACAACTTCTTCCATATGAACTAGGGAATTCGACTACTAAAAAGTCCCTAATTTCTCCCAAAAATCTTTTGTTGTAGCTTCTCCTGAAACATTCAATAATACTAAATCTGAGACACACAACCATATTATTCTATTTTCCTTTAGATCCAAATTGGTCTAGTCTTCTTTCAACATTATTGTTGGTTTATTACCTGGATCCACAACAATCCATTGATCTTTATCCATAAAAAGATCCTCCATCTTGATCTTCCACAACTCAAAATTCTATATGTTGAACTTCTCGATCTGTATACCACAAAGACATCCCCTTGAATAAACTTTGCCCTGATATCAAATGTAAGTTTTAACCCTTTACAAATAATACTTGCAAACAAATTCTTAAAACTAATAAAAAAATATACACTAGCAATCACATAAAATATACACAAATGTTTTTCCACTGGATCCCAAATCCAGGAAAACCATATTTATTTTCATTATGTTCCTTTACAATGTTACAATACATTATATACATGTCATAACATTCATAAACCCCTAATTCATTAACCCTATATTATAATATAACCATGTCTCTTTGATTGGATCTACAAAAAACCATGGGAAAAACCACCATCCACACAAAAACTATTACTAGCAAAAACCGTTGAAAACGGATTCAAAAAACCACCGAATTTTTTTTCTTTT
The DNA here is from genome assembly GCA_031772625.1 of Pinus tabuliformis. Classification (NCBI taxonomy): domain Eukaryota; kingdom Viridiplantae; phylum Streptophyta; class Pinopsida; order Pinales; family Pinaceae; genus Pinus; species Pinus tabuliformis. The sequence goes on along the minus strand of CM062815.1, from coordinate 1,001,189,099 downwards.
TCAAGACATTGGCTCGAACCCTGTGTAGGGGGGCTACCTCCCCCCATGTGACCCCCCCATTTCACCCAACACATACATATCATGCGTGGGGATAGTCATGCAAAGAATATACTCACATACCCAATAGTGTCAAGGAGAATATGAGTGGTCAAATCACTCTATCTAGAACATATCATTACCATCAAATTACAATGCAATTACTACATACCAAAGAAACACACTAGCAAATATATTGTTACCTAATAGAACATTAAAACAAGTTGAACTTAATTAACTCCTAAGTGTCTAAATATCCTAACATAGGGAAGGTACTAAAATCCCCTCCTATTATTACATAACACACAACTTCCCTATTTCCTTGCTAAATCTTTAACAGGAATGAGTTTGATTCTCTCATTGCATAATTCAATCAAGGGAATCACTTCATGCACAAGGAGAATAAAGATTAAAACCAGTCACGGAGATAGAAATAGCAAACAAAATTGAAAGAGCAAGGCAAAACGCAAAGTCTGGAGGTCTATTTACATACGAAACCCAGGAAAAAACCCCATTTGGTGCATGCAATCTCCACCATCGATCACAAAATCCATACAAATCTAAGTCGTTGATCAAGTGTGTGATAGGGTGAGCATTAAATTCACCACCTTCCATTTATTCCATGCCATATGTTTCATTCGAATGGGTATTCTAGATATGCCACATACTAGGCCATCAGCACACACATATTCCATGCCAACCAACACATATGCGATATAAACCAAGCACAACCCATATGCCATGGAAACCAACATATATGCCATATACCAAGTGCAACACATATACCAACCATAACTTTATCCCACATTCAAAAACAATTATAAACCTTTAAAATATCAATTTTATGATTTTGCAAACAAAATCCAACATTCCAATGTATGCAATGTTGCAACATAAGCTTTGGTGATCCAGGGGATCAAAAATATGCTCAAAAATGAAAATGATCAATTCCTCTTGAAACTTCTACTAAATTGTATATCTTGACATTCTAATTCCAACGACACTTCAATCACCTCAATCTGACATCGTATGAGGAAGTTATCACATTCTGAAGTTTTTGGGTAATAACAAAAAAGTCGACTTGTAGGGTTGACTAGGCATTGTAAGGATGACATGTGGAATTATGTAAGTTGACATGGTGCTGATGTCAGTAGGATGACTGAGAAGTATGGAGCCAATCATGACATGAAACGTGGCTCAATCATACAAAGGCATATTGCGCATTTTGATTGGTTGGAGGTAATTTGGTTTGGACCAATCATGGAGTGACACATGGCCCAATCACACAGTGCCATGTGGCACTCTGGATAAGGCCAAAATTTTTTTATACATTGGGTGAGACTCCATGGGGTTTTACCCCATTACCTCCATATTGCAAACCACCTTCACTACCAATGCGCCAAATTAGCTCTTGTTATAACATGGTCGGTCTGTTTTATTTAAACGGTACCATTGGAGTCATTTGGGGGGGGTGTCGGTGGGCAAACCTGGCTAGCCTAGCCCCAAGTGCTATGGTATTTATATGACTGGTGGAAAACGATGGGAGGGGTGGGGTACGTGGCACCTCGCCCTCGCCCTTTCCCTTGGTTCCATTGTATTTATGTGACCACAAGCGAGAGATGGGGAGGGGCGAAGCACGTAGCACCATGCCCGCACCCTAGCCCATAGTCACGTTAATCATCACATTAACAGAATTTGGGTCAGGAGGCGCGTGGCCTATGTCCCCTACCCCACAGTCATATATGTGCCACATGACCGACTGGAGGGCAAAAGAAAAGGTGTGTGGTTCATTTTGTTCAACTAATCATTCGATAATTTGCACCCAACACAGCGGGTTTCGTGGGCCAAACCCACCACTTGGTATGGAGAAAAATTTGCCTTGCAAGTCCACCAAAGAGCAGTTTTGTTTCCCAGTTTTGCAAGGAGGGTGAATTTGTAGAACAGATAGCAGGGAAATGGAGGATGCCTAATGTGGCCATTTTTCAGCCTTTTTGATCCTAAGAAGAGCCTACACATGGGGTTTTGGGTGTTCTGGACACAATGGCATTGTTATTTTTTTAATTTAAGCATTGTATGTTGATGCAATTTCACATTTGAGAATATAATAAAAAGGGTCACCATTGGAAGTTTGACCCGGAGATGTAGCCTAGAAGGGGTACACTCTGTTATCAAATCGTTGTGTTGTGATGCTACTTGTTGTTTATTTTTCACTATTAAAATCTGCAAAATTTAACTTAGTTTGTGTACTTTTGCAATATCAATCCATTTCCCATAAGACATAAACTAGCTTGCAAAACTTTACATGAAACCTTTAATTTTAATTTCATATCAATTTGATATCAGAGCATGGTTTTTTTGTGAAGGTTTGACAGCTTTTGCAAGTGTTTTTTTTAATGATCACAAGGTCTAAATTGAAAGGAGGAGAAGGAGTGCTTGAACAACCAAACCCTCAAATTGGTTCAAGGAGGCCACAAAATCCACCAGTCTTGGCACATGAACAAGGACAAGAAATTGTGTTTGAGGATGAGAAATATTTTAGAAAGGTTTTCTATGATATCTCTGAGATGGTGAAAGTGTTGTACAATGATAGGACAACAAGGTTGCAAGGAGAAACTTCTAATAAACCAAAATGATGGTGATGGGAGCAAACCTCCACCTCCACCTCCCCTTCACCTCTATCCTCACTGTTATAGGCCATTTTGTCACATTTGATCAGTGAGCTCCCTAATGGGATCAATCAACATCATATTCCCCCTTGTCACCAGCTTACACAAATCCCTAAGCATGTTCCCTTCATCCCCCAGAATTTCAGCCCTAAATTGCATCATGTGAGCCAGTTTTAGGACCAACGCTCCTTGTATGCCTACTGGGGTGTGTTCACCTACATGTTGTTCCATTGTGGCCTACGTTGTTCACCAACAGGTTGCTCCCCTTTACACCTGCGTTGGTTCTAGAAATCTGGGAGAATGATCAGGATTCCGGAAGCTTCCCCTTCTAGGAGTTTCTAAAAGTTGTTTTAACTACTTACCTTGGAATAAAACATTAAGATCCTATCCTTCCCTACTATGGAGTTTTCACCACTTATCCTTTGATCCTATCCCTTCGTCAAAGGTGGATCTCTTACCCTAGATTGGTAATTGGATCAGAACTCCCAACTTACCCTAGTTCTCTATATATTCCCATCCTTCTATGTGGTTGGGGGTTGGATTTTGGAGAGTGCTTATGCCCTTACGTTGTTGTAGTGAGTGTTTATCATCTCATTCATTTAGGGTGATTGGAGGTGCATATTGTGACAAGGAAAGGGCAAGTCAACAACTTGGAGGATCTCTTCTACAAGATTGATCCGAACCGGATCCATGAAGATTATCAAAGCACCATGACTGTATCAAAACAGGACAAACTTCAAAGATTTATGAGCACAAAGCGATCAGGAAGACCTCTAGACAGTGGAATTTTGCAACCAGCGAGGAACGAAGAGGACATCGGTCAAAGCACGCTGACCGAGACCCATGGAGCCCACGCAAGAGGTAAAACTGGCCATTGGGAGCCCAAATCGGGAAACAGAGGGAATTTCTGATGCAAAACCCCTCGAGAAGGGAGGGCCCCGAGCGCTCGATCACATGGAAGTCGGGAAAACCATGGGGAAAGTGCTAAAGGCTAAAGGCGGGACCCACGCTCCAAAACCGGCAGTATATCGGGGGCACCCTTGGGCAGTAAGCGGATTTGGAGAAAACGGGCAATTCCATTCAGCGCCCGATGCATAACAGGCGGAGGAGAGAGAAAACCGCCGCATATCGCATGGTAATGGTCAAGCAAGTCAACCACACGAAATGAGAGAATAACGTTGGATCTAGGGGCTCCAGATCTAACGGCTAAGAATGCGCCCGATGAAGGAACCGCATTTGACAGGGGATTAAGCCGCGATACATAAGGATTTGAGGTCTGATTTGACCGTTGAGGTGGTGGATGAGTCATTTCCTGACGTAACCGAAGAACAGAACCGACGAGGAAGAGCTGGCACAATTCGCGAGAGGACAAGTGGCCACTCCCTGTGAGTCGATGACGATGACGCAGAGGTAGGGAACTCCAAGTGAACAAAAGTAGGCGATCCGATGGGGGCGGAAGAGGAAGTGAACAGTCATGAGATCAATTGGCTTTAAAGCCATGAATAGAGACAGAGAACAGAATACACCGAGAGGAAGAACTAGAGAGAAGAAGACGAAGACAGAGAAAGAAAGAGACAGTGAAGCAAAGAGCAGAAAAGACAGAGAGCTGAGTTGACCTGCAGCATAAGGCAGCATCGAGCAATCCCTGAGAGGATCTGTCGGGAACTGAGCACCACATTGGGCTCCTCCCATTTAAGACCAGAGAGGTCAAGACTTGGACAAGAAAAGAGTCTATGCACTCTGATGGTTTGGGGAATCCAAGGACAACCCTGCCAAGCAATTTTGTTTCAGGAGACTCAGATTGAGCTTCTCATTGTAATTCTCTTCTTTAAAGACACAATAAAAGAAGGCCACCACTGAAAGCTGGACCGAAGATGTAGCCCTGGAGGATAGGGTGAACTCCTTATTAAATTGTTGTGTTTTTGTATTTGCTTACTGTGTTTCTCTATTGTGTTCCAATTTCCAGTGTCTGTGTATTTTGTAATCTGATCGATCCATTGCCTATAATAACATAGACACACACCAGCACATGAGTCTGTAATACCTTCATTCAATAATTAATAATTGAGGACACTCAAGAGTGATTCTCAGATCAAAGATCAACTGCTACTTATGGTTGTAATCTCCTTCCATTTATATTAATGAAAATAATTCATTGTTTTCCTATATGTGATGTTGTTATTTCATATATTTCAATACCATGTTGATCTATTGAATGAATTACTTAGATGATACTGCATAGATCTCGTAGTTTCTTGGCTTGTGTTATTTGACTGTGCAGGTTCTAATTTTGGCATTTGGAGCTGGAATTGGATCTTCCAAGCTAAAGAAGGAGCGAAGTGTGTGAAAGATTCCAAGTAGGCCTCACTCTGTCATATATTAACTTTAAGGAAAAGAATTGGGTTCCTTGTCTCTCTGTTGTTCTAGGTTATCCATCGACCTAGGGGAGATACTTTTGTCCACAATTGTAAATATCGTATAACAAATTGGCAACCATACTGGGGAACAAAGTATTCCATTGGTGGTTTCCTTGTCCATTGTGTTTGATTACCTCCTTAACAGACCTTTGTTATATCATCCAACCAAGAACAGGCCTAGGAAATGATTTCATTGAGCCTTTTTTGCAATTTTTGTGTCAAAATTCTCTTTCAAAGGCCCAACGCTCCCCCAGTGCATCTAACATAGCATTGCACCTCACGCAGGCCCATGCTATACCAATGTTGCAATGTACTGGTGCCTCTTCTGCACCAGCGTTGGTCCCTATTTTTGCACAAATTTTGCCTTAGTTCTTCAGCCTCTCTTTGGTAAACCTACTTCCCTGAGTCTTGAGTGTCTTGTGGTCTCTTTAAAGACTCCATCTAGTTTTCATTTTTGTTGTTTTCCTTGGGTAAGAATTGGTTTTTATTATTTCTTTGTTCTTATCATTTTGTTGCTTGCAAACTGATTTCGTTTGATTTTTGATCGCTTGAATGAATTGTTGTTTAGTCCTTATTCTGAAAAGTGCAATTGAATCAGTAATTGAACATTTGCATCTTAGTTTTCTTCATTTCGAAAATTAAGTGTGTTGAAAAGAAATATCTTTACATTTTCATCTAGGGTTTTGTGTGTGAAATTGCGTGTTTTTTCTTTCATTTTTTCTTTGAGTTACATCTCTTTTGATTTTTTGAAATTTTCACCCAATTTTAGTTTGAGTCCTCTATTCATGAAATCTCAGATTACATTTCATTTCATTGGAATCCTCTTGTGTTTGTTTTGAAGAATTATCTTGCATATATCACATCTTCATAGTTAGAATTCTCATTTTCACAACTGGAAAGGAAATTATCAATAGATGACATTTGCATAGTTTTCAGGGGAATCATGCATAGATTACATTGCATGGTTTGGCATATTTTAATCCTTTGAATTGAATTGGAATATTGAAATTGAAATATCTAGTTAGGAAGCTCTTGTTTTCTTCATATTTGAGTGTTGCATCATTGTTTTCACCTACATTAGATATCTTTCATGGAAAATGAAAAGAATTATTTTTGTCATATTAGTTACATTATAGGGGTGTTTAGGTGACATAGATTTTTGAGCCTTGAAACTAAAATCTAATTCAAGATAAACTCTAAAATTCATCTCAATTAACCTAAGGATCATTTGAAACTTAACTTCACACATAGAGGTATAAGCTAGAGACGCGTTCAGTCTTTAAACATAGGAGTTATCATTGTTTGTCAGTGTTGCATCCCGGGGGTGAAATCTCGTTCCACATACGTAAGTGTATAGGATTTTTCTCCACGTACCTTCATTTATATCAGATGGCACTCCATGTATGAAAAGTATATGGGAACGCTCTCATGAATGGTTACGCATTAGACAGCACTACTACGAACTGCACTTCCACGTATCGTCAAGTATAATTTTAGGATTCCCCTATAGGTTGCTATCCATCCATAGGTAACCGAGTCGGCCGCCTTGTATACCGTGATACGCTGAACACGGCATTCAGGGATATTTCCTTCACGTATGTTAAGTCCTTAGTTCGCCAACGTGTATATTACAGTTCACAGTTTCTTGGTAAACCTTTATGCCCAGTTACCCCTTCGTTTTTTTGTGTCTTTAATTTCTAAAATCAATTAATTGACCACGGAATAACATCCTCCCTATGGAACAACTCCTTAGTGGACCTTAGGTTGAGACTAATGGCAACAGTTCCTGAGTATACCAGTCAAAGAATCCCCTCTGATGGGAATCCTGGTCCTTTTCCTTCTTTTGGATATATTGGTGCTCCTTATATGGCAACGTTGTCCCTTCTTGGATTTACCATTGGTTTTTCAGTTTGGTTATTTTCAACCCCTATGGTTATGAATTTCCAAATTACTTCTCAACCGAGTTCCCCTCCACCTGAACAACATCAACCTCATGTTGATCCTAAAGTTGACCCTTTACCTTATTCACCTATTGTTTCTTCACCCCTTTCTTCCTCTTCACCTGGTGAAAGTCTTGATTCTAGTAACCAGGAAGCTAATAAGAAAAAGAAAAGGACGAAGAAGAAGAAGAAAAATAAGTAGGGGGACGACCAAGAAGCCATTGATATCGATGTGACTGATGTTGAAAATTCTTCCAATCAGCCCTGTAAAGTTAAATTCCCTTGCATGTTATGTAAGGCTGACCACCTTCTTAGAGATTGTCCTAGTATTCCCAAGGTATTAGAAGTGTGTTCCACAGGTTCACATCGGCCTTCATCACCAGCCTCTGGAGATCATGCTAGTGATAAACCATCAACTAGAGATAGTAAGGTCCATGGGAAAAAGGGAAAAGTCAAATTTCCCTGTAAGTTATGCGAAGGAAATCATCCTATTCACCTTTGTCCTTATATGGATAAGGCCTCAAAAGTGTTGGAAAACTTTACAGCTTCTCAGCCACAACTTCCAGCTGGTTACCAGAATATTTATCCCAATCCTCCACTAGTTGATGAAGTGATTAATTAGAATCCATCTCCAGTCAATCCCACTCTCTTTGAATGCAAATTCCATGAGTCCATTCCTGACCAACCAATGGTTGAGAAAATGGCTGACTCGATTCCACCTTTATTTGATTGTACCTTTCCCGTAGAGAGTGAATTTCATACCGCTCAGGTTCTTCTTCTTTCTTTAGATTCCAATGAACTCGAGGGAAATCCTCTCATTCCCGTAGTATAGGGGGGAAATCCTCCCGTTCCCACAACACAAGGGGGAATTTTTGTCATTCCCTTAGACACCCTCTCCAAGTAGCATGGTCACTTCCTTTGTTTGGAGTCAACTGACAAGATATCATCTTCCTTCTTATGTGCCCTTCCAAATCATAGTACAGGCTTATAATGTGGTTGTACCTAGCACAATCATAGATGATGTTGAATTTGTTAGTATTTTGTCCTCAACAACATGGAAAGCTTTATGTTCTTCGCAACTTGTGCCCGTTACCCAGAATCTGTTGGATTTTAACAGAGGAACTAATGAACCATTAGGGATCCTTCCTAAGTTTCTTATTACTTTTGGAGGAAAGACTATCTATATTGATGTGATGGTAGTCGAAGACCCTTTGGATTTTAATTTACTCCTTGAGTGTGACCATGTTTATGTCATGGGAAATCTTGTCTCTTCACTATTTCGCGTGATGCGTTTCCCGCATGAAGGAAGAATTGTGACTAAATGACCATCTTTCATTTGTTGGTCCTAAGTTGACTCCCAATCAACCATCTTCCCTAAATGATCCTTATACACAAATGGTATCTTCCCTGCCATAGGTTAATTATGTAGTAACTTGTTCCATGCCCACGTCTACTGGTGATCTAGTAGGTAATGTAGTGCATCATTTACTGGGGACATTGGAGTATAATATGTCCATTGGATCCTTTGATCCCTTCCAGAGCTTTGTTCTCCCATCTGATGAGAACATTTTGGAAGCCATGGTCTCTTGAAGGCCATGATCTGATTTTGGAGCACAGTTCATTTTCTTGTGTCAATCTCCTTAAAAAATGAAACAAAGCCCTTGGAGCAGAGTTCCTTTTTCTTGTGTCAAGCTTGTTAAAAAATGAAACAAGCTCTTATGAGGATAGTTCTTTTACTATGTAAAACTCGTTAAAAAATGAAATAAGTTCCTATGAGAAGAATTATTTTCATGTGTCAATCTCGTTAAAAAATGAAATAAATCCCCTTTCAATTAGATTATGTGATTAGATCTTGTAAATTCCCAGTTAAGTCTGTCACTTGATCTCGTAAATGAACGTTCATTCCATCCACTTGTTAATACCTGGTAGTCTACTAAATTCAATGCAATGAAGCTTGGGGGAATGTACCTCAAATTGATTCATTATGTTGGGGGCATGCAAACTTATTCCAAGCATTTTTTTCTCTATTTCAAGCTTGTGTAAAAATAAAACCAATTTCAAGCATACTTTCTCATGTTTCAAGCTTCTATAAAAATGAAACCATTCCCATTTTATCCCTCGTGATTGCCATTTTTATCAGCCTATTTTTTCCATATGAGCCTTGGTTTTCTCATTCCATTGTCACCATATGCTTGGTTGATCATACACTTTCACTTGCTTTCTTTTACCCTTTCCTGAGGAACGTTTGCAATGAGTGGTCTTATTAGCCAGCCTCTTGACCTTTGCATGTTTTGAGCAGTTCCATCATGACAAAAACTAGTTGCTATCCTTTATACCACTCGTTCCTCTAGGAGGAGTCCTCTTTCATCTCTTTTCAGACTCCCAAAATATGAAAAGATTGTCGAGCACTTGTATTTTCAAACTCGTAAAAGTAAATGAAAAGACATCTACTCAGTATAAGTTTGACCATTTTCCGGATTGAGATAGACTAGATATGAAAAAGGAATACCTTAGTCAAACATGGCTAAGAGGTTCTCTTGGATATTTTTTTCTACCTTTTCGAACCTAAGGAAATACCTACGAAAAGGGACATTTAGAGTTTTATTTTTCACCTCTTTTTCAAACTCTCTAAACATCAAAAATATGTGGAGTTCTACCTTCGTTGGACTCATTGATCATGACAAGTTCGAACCACTCCTTCTCAGGGTTCGTTAAATATACTCGGAGAGATTCATCTGAAGGGTGAACTTACAGATCAAGCATATGTTATCATCCTCAAGCTTGTTAAAAAATAAAGAGGTATTGACCAGTATGGTTGGGGAAATTGGGAAAACAAGGGATTCCATTTTGCTAACAGCAGCGAATCTCTATTGAAACTACACTCTTTCACTTCATCTTCATGGTTGTTGGGTTGGGTCATCTACTTGTATTTTTGTTATCATGCCATTTTCAAAGCCTCCATTTTGGTTTTGGGTCAATGTTGCCAACTCCATTCAATGTCGTTGGTGTGTTCAAGAGAATTCATTCAGTTAATCTTTGCTACAATACTCTTAAGCCTTCATTTCATGTCTGACTTTCCTAATCCATTTCTATATCAGCATCATTCTGATCATTTTGTCTCAATCATGATACCCGTTTCATGTCGTTGACAAGGGATACATCAAGGCCCTCCTGCGATGGGTCACTTCATGTCGCACATCATCCAAGAAGTTGACTTAGAAACACACCTTTCGTACCTTTGTGCTTTCGTACATCAATGGCAAGTTTCCTCGCTCTCGGTGATAGGTTTACATCATTGGACTTTGATCGAAAGATTACGTCAGGTGTTTGACATCAACTCATTTATTCACACCATATGGATTGTACTATAGTAGCTTGAGGGCCATTAACATAATCGGTGGTTTCTCTCGCATTTGTTAATGGCTTACATCATTGGCCGGTAATTAGATGGTGTCTACCGTTTTCGACTCCATCTCATTGATTCACGTGGTTAGACTCATACATTGGTTGATCGTGTGAATGAGATAGAAGACCTTGGATATTCTATTTTCATACAACCACGTTGCGATTTCAAGAGTTATACAAAGATTACAATGTATGATGGTCGTGATCATATGGACAGTCATCTAGTCATGGGTCCACCAGTTGCATCTGTGGACATGTCTTTTGATCATTATACATGTTATGTTAGCTTATGAGATGAGTATGGGTATGCCTCCCTCAGAAAACAAATATTTCATGTTGTAAATGTATTGTAATAGATGAAGCTCATCGGTTGTCCTTGATCCCGACTTGTCACAAGGTAAAGAACTTCAGTCATCATTCATCATCTCTGAATTTGTGCTTTAGAGGGCATTTTGTTATAGGACATTTTTTCACATCCGATCAGTGATCCTCCTAATGGGATCAATCAACATCATATTCCCCCTTGTCACCATCTTGCACAAATCCCTAAGCATGTTCCCTTCATCCCCCATAATTTCAGCCCTAAATTGCATCATCTGAGCCATTTTTAGGACCAACGCTCCATGTATGCCTACTGGGGTGCGTTCACCTACAGGTTGCTCCACTATGACCTACATTGGTCACCAACAAGTTGCTCCCCTTTTCACCTATGTTGGTTCTAGAAATCTAGGAGAATGATCAGGATTCTAAAAGCTTCCCCTTCTAGGAGTTTCCAGAAGTTATTTTAACTACTTACTTTGGATAAAACATTCGGATCCTATCCTTCCCTACTTTGGAGTTTTCACTACTTATCCTTTGATCCTATCCCTCCATCAAAGGTGGATCTCTTACCCTAGATTGGTAATTGGATAAGAACTCCCAACTCACCCTACTTCTCTATATATTCCTAGCCTTCTATGTGGTTGGGGGTTGGCTTTTGGAGAGTGATTCTTCCCTTATTATGTTGTAGTGAATTCTTATCATCTCCTGCATTTAGGGTGATTGGAAGTGCATATTGTGAGAAGGAAAGGAGATGTCAACAACTTGGAGGAGCTCTTCTACAAGATCAACTACTACTTATGGTTGTAATCTCCTTCCATTTATGCAAATAAATTATTTTTTTCCTATATGTGATGTTGTTATTTCATATATTTCAATACCATGTTGATCTATTGAATGAAATATGTAGATGATACTGCATAGATCTCGTAGTTTCTTGGCTTGTTTTATATGAATCTGCAGGTTCTAATTTTGGCATTCAGAGCTAGAATTGGAGCTTCCAAGCTAAAGAAAGAATGAAGTGTGTGAAGGATTCTAGTTAGCCCTCACTCCATCATCTATTGACTTTAAGTAAAATCATTGAGTTCCTTGTCTCTTTGTTGTTCTAGGTTATCCATCGACCTAGGGGAGATACTTTTGTCTGCAATCGTAAATCTCGTATAATACTCACCCCCTTCCTCACCTCATTCATCTTATATACCTACTCCTCCTCCATCTCCAAAAGGACATGGTGAGTCTCCTTTGATTAAGCTTGATGTAAAGTTGGAATTTCCTATGTACAATTGGGAAGTAAATGTTGAAAATTTGGATAATTGGGTTCATCAAATTGAAGTCTATTGCAAGATTAAAAAGATTGATGATGATGTCACTAAAATCTAGCTTGCTTCTCTTCGCTTGGAAAGTGCAGCCCTCATCTGGTGGGAGGCCAGAACTCAAGAATATTTGAAGAAGAGTGGTAAATTATCTCTTCTTGGAATCATTTTATAGTTGCATTAAGAAGTAATTTTTATCCATTAGCTTACATCCAAAAAGAAATTATGGATTGGCAAAATTTTAGACAAGCTAAAGGTCAGAGTGTCCAAAGTTACACATAATTTAGAAGAAGATCTTTAATCTTGGGCATTTATTGTCTCCACAAGATGCTCTCTTAAATATATAGGTGGATTACATAGTTATTTGAGACATACTATACTTATATTCAATCCCGCCAATTTAGATGATGTGTTCAAGCAACTCATTTAGAATCAAGTGGCAAGAATGTTCCTCAAGAGACTAGCAAGAAACCTTTCAAATCTGGAGACAAAGGAAAGAGGAATTTTAAAGGAAAAGGAAGAAAGAATACTATTGTAAAGAAAGAGGGAGAGAAACTTACCTGTAAACATTGTTTAAAACAAGGCCATGATGAAGACCATTGTTGGAAATTACATCCAGAAATGGGACCAAAGAAGTTTAATAACAAGGGAAAAGAAAAGATTGTTGCTACAACTCAACAAGATCTAGGATCTGATTCAGCTGATGAAACCAAAATCACCATCATGGGAATGGCGTCTAATGCAAGTACTATTTATTCTAGTAAGCTTATTGAATCTCAAAATGATAAAGAAAGAAGTGAGATTTTCCATATCAGGGTCATTACAAAACCTATAAAGGTTGATACATTTTTTTATAGTGGATCCCAAGTCAATCTTATCTCTAAAGTAATTGTCAAGAAACTAAATTTAGAAACTACACCTCATACTAAACCTTACCCTTTGGGTTGGGTATGTGATGATGCAAAATTACAAGTGACAAGAAAATGTAAACTCAAATTCACCATCATTGCTAATTTTATAGCTGAGGTAGAGCTTGATGTTGTACCACTTGATATTTGTGGGATTATTTTAGGGAGTCCACACTTGTATGACCGAAAAACAATATTCTATCGTCATGAGAAAAAATATCATACTTTTAAAGATGGAATTGAGTATATTGTTAGATCACATCGCAAGAAGATGAACTTATCCCCTTTTAGTGTTGGCCAAATGAAAAGGCTTGTAAATACTAGTAAGAATTTTGTGTTGCTGATGATTAAAGCTAAAGATATTGTTGAACCTGAAGATTTCATAGAATATGATTCTAATGAATTGGTATAATTTTTTAACACTTATGACAAGATGTTTCAGGAACCTAAAGGGTTGCCTCCAAAAAGAGGAATCCAACATGAGATTCACTTGCAGCAATATGCACCACTTCCAAATATTGGCATGTATAGAATGTCAATTTTGGAGAATGCAGAGATCAAGAAGAAAATTCAAGAGTTTCTTGACAAAGGGGTCATCAAGCCTAGTACATCTCCTTGTGGGTTTCCTATTGTTTTGGTTCCAAAGAAAGATAGTACATGGCACAAGTGTGTGGATTTCCGATTTTTGAAAAAAATCACGGTAAAGAATCGTTATCCTCTTCCTTGTATTGATGATTTTCTAGATCAGTTAAAGGAAGTTGTTTACTTTACTAAGTTAGATTTGAGAACCAGTTATCATCAGATAAGGATTGTTGAAGATGATATTTGGAAAAATACTTTCAAGGAAAAAGAAAGTTTGTTTGAATGGTTAGTTATGTCGTTTGGGCTTTGCAATGCACCTACAACATTCATGAGAGTTATGAATGATGTGTTGCGACCATTCCTTGATGATTTTGTTGTAGTCTACTTAGATGATATTACGATTTTCATTAAGACTTGTGAAGAGCATGTCAAGCATATGAAACAAGTACTAGGTGTCTTGAAAAAGGAAAATTTGTATTTGAAGGTGTCTAAATGTGAATTTGGGAAAACCCCTTTGGTTTATTTGGTTCATATTGTAGGAGGGGATGAATTGAAGACCGATCCATCAAAAGTTGATGTTATTGTGAATTGGCCTAAACCCAGCAATGTAATAGAGTTAGGAGCTTTTTGGGAGAAACCTAATATTGGAGAAAATTTATTGCTAAATTCTCACTTATTGCAGCACCATTACATGATTTGACAAGTTTGAAACAGGTCTTTCAGTGAGGAGGCAAGCAGCATAAATCCTTCGACACTTTGAAAGAGAAAATTAGTGGAACGCTAGTTCTAGCACTTCCAGATATTAAGCAACCATTTGAAATTCAAACTGATGCAAGAAAATATGCTATGGGAGCAGTTTTGATGTAGCATGGTAAGCAAATATGTTATCATTCTGAAACATTTACCAATGCAGTAATTAACAATCCAACTTATGATAAAGAGTTGTACACTTTGGTACAAAGAATAAAGAAATGGAAGCATTATTTTATGGGTAAAGAAATGATTATTCATACTAACCATCAACCTTTGCGATATTTATAATCACAAACCAAGCTACAACAAGCCATACATTTCAGGTGGATGGGATTCCTAAAGAAAATTCATTTGGTAATTAGGTATAAGAAAGGTGTATACAACAAAGTTGCAGATATGTTATCAAGGCCTATTGTTAATGCATCTGTTATTCTTAAGCATAACTCAATCGTGCCTGAAAGTAATATTGAATAGTATGCACAAGATGAATATTTTAAAGATGTTTATGCAACTTTGATTCAAGGAAATCATGTTGAAGAGTTGGATTATTATGTTCATAATAAGTTATTGTATCATCTTAAAAAGTTATGTGTTCCACGGGGTGAAAGAATCAATATCATAAAGGAATCCCACACTTCTCTTACTGTTGGCCACTTTGGTGTAGGGAAAACAGATGCTCACATTCAGAGGTATTTTTATTGTCCTTACATGAATGAAATTGTTTCAAGATATATGAAAGGATGTTCCATGTGTACTATTAGAAAGCCAAGCAATAGGAAATTTGTTTTTTACACTCCACTTTTTATTCCTTCTCGTCCTTGGGAAAGTATTTCTATGGACTTTTGGTGGGGACTACCGATGTCTAGGAAAGTTCGTGATTATCTATATGTTGTAGTGGATCGTTTCAACAAAATGTGTGTGTTGATTCCATGTAAGAAACGGGTTATAGCTTAACAAACCGCAAATATGTTCTTCCAAAATGTATGGGTTCACTTTGGGTTACCCGCTTCTATTATTTATGATCGAGATTCTCGATTTGTCGAGAAGTTTTGGTCAAGTTTATGGGAAATCATGGACAAAAAATTGAAGAAGAGCATCTTATTTCATCCACAAATTGATGGCCAATTAGAAGTAGTGAATAGAATGGTAGTGCATCTCCTTCGAGGATATTGTGGTAAGCATCCTAAAATTTGGGATGAGCATTTTCATTACATCCATCATGCCTACAATCTTGCCAATCATTCATCTACACAAGTATCTCCATTTGAAGCTTGTTTGGGCTATTTGACAAATTCTCATTTGGACTTTATCTTTGGTAAAGATATTGTAGTAGATGGAAATAGTGATGTGGACAAATCCAACATTTCATTAAAAAAAAAATCAGCTAGTGCATCAAAGGGTACAAGAACAGCTAGAGAAAAGTAAAGCCAAGTACAAAGAAAGACATGAAAAGCATCAAGTTGATCATGATTTCCAAGTGGGATATTGGGTTTGGTTGTACATCAGCAAGGAAAGACTACAAGGTGAAGGTAAAAAACTCAAGCCAATCACATATGGTCCTTTCAAAATCTTGGAGAAGATTGATAACAACGCTTTCTGACTAGATTTGCCACCTTACATGCAAATTTATTCTGTTGTGAATGTGGAGAACTTGAGATTTTATGAGCCTCTAATGATTGATGATCAAGAAGAGAATGTTCAGATTCCATCTATAGAAGATTTTTCTCCTGAATACTTAAATGAGTTGCAGGAAGACTCAATTCTTAACAGAAGGATAAGGTCTTCACGCAGAGGCAATGTGGAGTATCTACGAGTGGGCCTCAAAGGTACCAATCTAAGTAAAGCAAGGTGGATAGATATTGATAAAGTGAGGGAGTTGTACCCTCACTTACTTATTGAGAAAAAATAGACTTTTGGTGGTACAAAAGCTTCCAATGTGGAGGAATGATCCAGGGGATCAAAAATATGCTCAAAATGAAAGTGCTTAAATTCTCCCGAAACTAGCACCAAATCGTATACCTTGTCGTTCTAATTCCAACGATAATTTAATTGCCTCAATCCAACATCATATGAGGAAGTTATCACGTTCTGGTTTTTTTGGAAAACAACAAAAAATCAACTTGCATGGTTGACTAGGTAGTGTATGGATGCCATGTCGCACTATGTACGCTGACGTGGTGTTAACGCCAGTAGGATGATTGAGAAGCATGGATCCAATTAGGATATGACACATGGCCCAGCCGTACAGAGGCATATGGTGCATTTTGATTGGTTGGAGGTGATTTGGTTTTGACCAATCGCAGAGTGACACGTGGCCCAATCACAAGGTGCCACGTGGGACTCTGGATAAGGCCAAAATTTGGTTTATACGTTGGGTGATCCTCCACGGGATTTGACCCCATGGCCTTCGTATTGCAAATCGCTCGCACTACGAACACACCACATTAGCTCTTGTTATAACATGGTTGGCTAGTTTATTTAAATAGTATTGTTGGAGCTGTTGGGGGGAGGGGATGGGGAAGGGGGAGAGGGTCAGTCAAGCGCATTAGGTGCTATGGTAGTCATATGACAAGTGAAAAACAGTGGGAGGGTCGGAGCACATGGCACCTTGCCCACACTTCAGCCCTTAGTTCCATTGTATTTGTGTGACCGCCAACGGGAGATAAGGAGGGGCAGGGCGCGTGGCACCCTACTTGTGCCCCAACCCATAGTCACATTAACTTTCACATGACCAAGAGCAAAGCCAGGAGGCGCGTAGCCTATGGCCCGCACCCCACGGTCTTATATACACCACATGACCGACCGGAGGGCGAAGAAAAAGGCACGCAAGCCATTTTGTTTAACTAATCGTTTGACAATTTTCACCCAACACAGCGGGTTTTGTGGGCCAAACCCGCCACCTGGTATGGAAAATATTTCGCCTTGCAAATCCACCAAAGAGCATATTCATTGCTAGTTTTGCAAGGAGGACGACTTTGCAAAACATATAGTAGCAAAACAGAGGAGGAGGCCTAACTTGGCCATTTTTTAGCCTTTTTTATTCCAAGAAGAGCCTACATAGGGTTTTTTGGGTGTTTTGGACACAATGGAAGTGTTATTTTGTAATTTGATCATTTTATGTTGATGTGATTTCACATTTAAACATATTATAAAAAGGGCCACCATTGGAAGCTGGACCCGGAGATGTAGCCCAGAAGGGGTGAACTTCATCATCAAATTGTTGCGTTGTCATGTTGCTTGTTGTATATTTCTCACTGTTAAAATTTGTAAACTTTAACTTAGTTTGTGTGTTTTTGCAATATCAATCCATTTCCCATAAGACATAAACTAGCTTGCAAAACTTTACATGAAACCTTCAATTTTAATTTTAGATCAGTTAGATAACTTGTTGATATTTAATGTTGATATATCAAACTTTCCAATGTTTAATACCAATTTCAAGAGTGTTATCAACATATATACAACCCTTTGCATATAAACCAACGGTTATGAACCAAAACTCTTTTTTTGCCACCCAAAGTATATATAACATGTGTTTTTTTAATTAAACCTTTAATTACGCCATTATCACCATGAGACCAAACATAAGCATATAATTGTAATTATGCCTTAAGAAGTAGCATATGATATATTTGCATATGCACTAATATTTCAGAACAAACCACTGATCTTGAGAGTTGAAGCAAACATTTAAATGTACTTCATTTATTCATGTAGTTGTATGTGTTTTTAAAATTCTAAATATGCTTATAATTTCTCGTGTGGCATCCTCCCTAACCTATTGTCATGGTGAAGGGAAAAAAAAAATATTTTTTGTGGGGGGTGTCAAATATGACAAACAATGCGATTTATTTTTGTAGTTTTAATGCAAAAGTGAAAACAATTCAAAAAGTGGTATCAACAACATCCAGAAAGAAAAGAGAAAAACATATATTACTATGGCCTAATAAAAGTCTTTATGAAGGTTGAGTTGCAAATATTTGGTATGACTTGAGAGGTGTTTTTAGAAGTGCAAGGGTTTCAATATAACGCTACTTAAAAAGGCAGAAGAACTAGCAATGTGACTTCATCATCACAAGTTTATTGGATAGTAAAGGAAAAGGCAATTTTGTTTCAGAAGAAAGTGAATCAACATGAACAGAATAAAAAGGTCATAATTTTGAAGAAGTCCTAAGACTCGGAAGAAAATATATGAGAAAAATGATAATGGTTTTAAAAGTGAAGGAAACTATAGCGAAGTAATAATAAACCATAATGGATGTAGCCTTCAAAGACAACATTTTCAGAGGAACCATTTGTAAGGCATCCAAAGAATCCAAGGATAAGGTTCTTAAATAAAATTTTGAAGGATAAAGATATGTTCCATATAGAAGAAAAGGTTCAAAGGAACACATTATGGAAATAGAGGTTTTGTCAGTATTAATAGCCATATCCATGTCCCTCTAAACAAATTAGCAAGCAACATTTAGAAGATAAAGATGATATCTATTGAATTATACATCATGAACAATGTAAGATCGAAATACAGAAGCTTCGGGGATAATTGCAAAAAGTTTAGAAAGAATTGAAAATAAGGGAACAATAAGTACAATGAGCTTGCGGACTTGCTCTACAAGCTTTACATTTTTGACCTCCTATTAGAATCTATAAAACATTTCTACAAGAACAATGGGCTAAATTAAGAATTTTCAAATTAGCATCTAGAAATCAAACTGAAATATGGGATGTTGGTGATTTTTGTCAAATGTATGAATACTGCACATAAAAAAAAAGATGAATATGTTGTTGAATTGTATTTGTTTAATCATTTCTTACAAGAGAAAACAAGATAGAATCCTAACGACATAGTTGGAGATGTACAAGTTAGAGCCTTTATTTCTTTCATCGTAAATCAAATTAGATGGAAGGAAGCTTAGGACTCTAGTATCAAGATATGAATTCAAATTTAATTATAAGAGGTGAATATGAAAATATATCAATGATTATTGAAGATAACCAACTTTACAGATAAAGAGAAAATTAAGAAAATGAGGAAAAAAATCAAATGTTGGTCACCTCAAATTTGAAGAAATCAAGAACACCCATAGCATAATGCTCTTATGGCATCGCATGAAAGGTAGCACTTATTACCACCTATCCTACAACAACTATATCCTATTGGTTATCCCATGTTCAACATAACCCTAACTAGAATAATTTTATATATGGATTCGTTAAGAAGAAATGGTATTAAATGGATAGGGTTGAAATTTCATTTCCCTTTACTTTGGTGCACTACAAGGATTTATAAACCTATTCAGAACTAGAATGAATTTAATGAGATAGTTATTTGGATGGAAATTGAAAAGATATGGATATCCTCAAAAGACAGATTTAGGGAATGAAGCATATAGCTAGAGTCAATTGCATTTAAGATTCCATCTTTTGGAATAATTTGCATAGGGATGTGCAATATCTTCATTGTGGTTCTCTGAAGTAGTCCCATTTTTTACTAAAAACTATAACCTTTTTGTCATCCTTTTTCACCATTTTGCTTCAAATAAGCCTTTATAGCTTCACTTTTCATGATAAGCAATGGATAATAGAAAATAGGGATAAATAAAGTAAATTGAGTTTTTTTTATTAGTTATTGCTTTAGCTAGATAGTTTTTAAAGAACCGAAAGAATGTATGATATTCCATTAACTAATCTTCTACAAGATCAATTGAAACCTATAGTAGCCATTGGTTCTTGTGCTAGCACAACAGTAATGAAAGGACAACATGGTTTTGTTCCATAATTCAAAGAGATGGTTTGTTTTCCAACATGAGAATGAACCAACATAGACACTGGAACCAAAGAAAGTTTAGTTCTTTGATCCTTCATCAACAAACAACCAAGTGTTAAATTTAATGTGAAGAATCTTGAAACAACAAGACTCGTGGATTTTCCAATTGTCAAGAGATCTCCAACAGACTCTAATTTGCATATAGCAAGAAAAAATCCTAAGATCTAATGTGTTACATGGTTATGTCCTTGAATTTGTATAATAGATATAGGGACGTGTGATATTTTGAATGAATCAATCTAGAAGACTGCAATCATTCAAATGGTGGGCCTCTCAGTTAAACAATTTGTAATCAAACTCATTTCCTTATAGATAGGATTTGATAATTATGTTTAAAAGTTTGCATGGTATAAAAATAATAGCTCATATATATATACTTGAAGCATATTTGAAATAAAATTTATTTACTTGTTCTCAGATGAATTGCGTTAAATAGAATTTATAATGTTGAAATCTATTTGTTATTGATTTAATTCACAGTATTTACCAGGGGGAGGCAAAGCATCATGTTCCAAGTTAATATTATTTTAACTTTGTTTTCATTAAAGCATTATTGATGCAAGAGCATCTAGCTCACCATGACCGGGTGAAGTCTCTGCCAGGTCAAAGAAAGTTGAATTTACTTTTATTTAGTCTTTCTGTTGGTTGACAGGAAAGTAGATAGGACTTTAAGGGTAGTTGAACAGTTATAGTCATGTGTTGATCTATTGTTAACAAACTGTGATTATCCTTTTATTTTAAAGGGAAAATACAAATGTAGTTGAAGAGGAAATCTTGTCATAATATAAACAAATGTCTAATAACAAGTAACTGTAAGAGTCGGTAAAAAACAAAAAACAAAAACAAAAACAAACAAAAACAAAAACAAACAAACAAACAAACAAAAAAACAAACAAACAAACAAAAACAAACAAACAAAAAACAAACAAACAAAAAAACAAACAAACAAAACAAAACAAAACAAAAAAAACAAAAAAATTGTACAGTTTCATTAACTGGAACAGGGAACCTATAAATGTAACAGGACAAACCAAAGAAGGGGTTCAGTCCAATACCTCTCGCACTCAGTTAATAAATAACAACAGAGAAAATTGAAGGTCTGTCCAATCTGTATATCTATTGTGTTTCATTATGTTTTTCGATTTATGACCAAATTGAATACACCGCTAACCATTCATAAATTCTTGTAAACAAATAATTCCTCACGTCCCTGAAGGTAGAGAACCAGTGCATGCAGCGAAGACCAAAGAACAGATTTAAATTCAAGGGTTTGAAAATTCATTAAAGCAGATCACGGGAGAAGCCAGGATTTCATACGGGCCAACCATCGACAGACCGAGCAATAGTTTCCAATTACAATTCAAGTGACAGCCATATCACGTACCAATAGAATTACAAGGTTCATATAAAAAAATCTCACGAATTACTTAAAGCAAACAGAGGCGCTCAATAGCAGTTCAAACCACAAAATTCTGAGAAGACAAACAACGTATATAACCAGGTAATTCCAATCCAGTCTTATCACATTTATGTCGGAAACATTACTTTCAAAATATTGCAAAATTCAGTGAAATAATATTACACAACAGAACTGTAAGGCCGAAGCCGTGCACGCTCAAACCCTGAGCCATGAACCCTAGGTGAGGGTTTTCAAACAAAGCATTCGAATCCAGTATAAGTGCCTAAACCCTGGGCGTTAAACCCAAAGGGTTTGAAAAGGAACTACCATTACAAATGGAAACGACAGTCGACATACATTGTAAGACCGGGGTCCAAATACAACAAAGCATCGCTCACAGAGAACGTTGACAAACCCATTTGACTCGAAAAGAGACAGAGTTCAGAAGACCAGAACGAAGGGCTAACATAAGTTAGAGGAGGCAGAGCCTACCGTGCAAAGCCGTGACGGAAAACCCCAAATCGCCAACAGAAAACCCTCGATATCTGCATAACCAAGAATTTACAGGTGTTAGTGGATGCAAGGCAAACGAAGTGGAAGACTAGAACCAGGAAGCAACAGAACTGAAACGTTGAGACTGCCAATGTTACCTGAGAGTTGTTGTGAGGACGAAGACAGGCGTTCCACCAACAGCGTCGCTAGACTAGAGAACAAGGCGCATTCAGGTCAGAGCCTGTAATATCCCTCCCCTTAATAATAAAAATAATACAAGAATAATAATTAATAATAAAAATGTATAGTGATCATGGAATTATAACTTGATATTGATGATTTAAATGATTATAAAAATGGTAATGAATTTCGCTAATATTTAATTGGGGAAAGCAGAATAAGTGACATGAGATTAAGGCTCAAGATGGTGAGGCTCATTTAAAATTTAACGATGTACTTAGATGAGTGTACCTACGGTGTAAATAGTCAACTCACTAATATAAAGAACAAGAAAGGATTATCTAAAAGTAATTGGTATCTTGATGAAAACATGACACTAATAACACTAATGAGATAACATATATCCTGGATGGATGTTGAATACTCTTAGTTCATAGTTGGTATTCAATGTTTATACAAGCAAATGGAATTGATTTTTCTGATGAATCATGATAAGAATGCTTATAGTGTATATTTCTATATTTGATGGTTCTCATATTGATGATGTTTCATGATGTGATGGTATGAGGGTAATCATGCACATGTGGTTCATATTTATATATAGTGATGATGTATAATTATGATATGCATAGGCATTGTGATGTTATGTCAAGGTATATTGACACATTCATTTACTACGTGATGATAGGTATTTAATGTTGAATACTCATGATGGATATGATATGCATAACATGGCATAGGAATTATGATGCTATTATATGAGGTTTATTGACATGTGGTTCATTTATTATGTGAAGTCATGATGTCTTTGATGCAAATATGTTGATGTTATAACTTATGATGGTATTTCATGAGGTGAAGCATGTGATAGCTGCATACAAATTTATGACATGCATGAGCATGCAATTCGTTATTATTCATAATGTTGCAATTAACAATGATGAATGTTACATGATGACATGCAAGACCTGGCATGTGGATTAGGATGGTATAGCTAATGCATTGGTTGCATGTTGAGGTGTGATGATTCATAGGACTCCACAAATGGGCCGAGAGGGCTGGTTTATTTGATGATCTCGTGTGAGCCCATATGCACAAGGGAGAATAAGTAACACCATATGGGCTGGGGACAAACTCAATCAACACTACATATACTAGTGGTTCCTAAGTCTTGTGTATAGCTCTTGATGGATAGCTCTAGACGAGCTATGGGGCCATCTTGAGGAGGCCAAGTGCCTGATGTTCTATGCTAGGTGCCTGTTATTGGATTGGGATGCCGAAGTCTGGAAGGGATGTAAAGGACTTCGATGCCTGGGGTTGTGCGCCTTAAGTAGTTGTGGAGGGAGTGGGCCAGCCTTGCGAGATGCCCGGGGTCATTAAGTACCGAACCGGATGCCTACCTTGGGGCAGATGAGGTCTGAGTCAAGCGCGAGCCTTGGGGCCAGCGTTGGACTAGGATACAGACTGGGTCAGGCTTATGTCTGGTGCCGAAAGTGGGAAAAAGGACAGAGATTCCTTGAGATTTCCCGGGGTGTTGGGGACTTTCGATGCCTGTTGGTTATACTAGTTCAGCAGAGGGTGTTGGCAACATGAAGCAAATAAAATAATAAAAAAATAAAAACTTAACTTCGGGACGAAGTTCCTTAAAGTGGGAGAGTATGTAATATCTCTCCCCTTAATAATAAATAATAATAAATAATAAATAATAAAGAATAAATAAGAATAATAATACAAGAATAATAATTAATAATAAAAATAATGAATAATAATAAATAAATCACTTAATAATAAATCATAAGTGTTAAATAATAAATGATATTAAAAATATATACAAAGAAATAAATAAAAAATATTAATAACCATATTAAAGCTCTAAATAAGAATAAATAAAAATAAAACAAGAAAACTATCAAAAAGAAGGAAATAAAACAAGAAAGCTAAAAATCAAAAGAAAAGTAAAGAAATAAAACAAGAAAAAAAGTTGCATGCAGACACATGGAGTGTGTGCATGTGGTTCCCCTTCCAATATTTGTTCTATTTAATAGATGGTGAGGAGGATGGGAGGTATTCTATCATTCTGAGATTCTATCTTTCATTCTCTTGGGAGAATGGTATACTAAGACTTAGGAACGCTGGCAGTAGTACGTTGATTGAGGGCTCGGGGGTGGCCAGTTGTAGCAGAATCCTTGCACAATTGAGTCTACGGTTGGGTGGAGAGTCGTCCCCACAACCTTGTTGTCATCTGGCAAACCTTGATCACAGGTAACATAGATATAAAATTATATGTCAGCATATTTTTCTATTAAGAAATTAATTTATTTTTTACTGTTACAGACCCTGTAAGAGAAACTTGACTCTTGAAACAGAGACAGATAGATTACCTTTGGATCAAGCCTGAGACCGGAGGAAGCCATCGAGCCAAACCTGGAGACAAGTAGACAACGAGTTTCCAACCAGAATAGAAAACCTCAGCGCATGAGCTAACAAACTGTGACCTGTAGAACCACGAAAAAAAGAAACCAGAACGCACAGGAGTTTTACCCAGGCAGCCACAAAGACCTTGCAAAACATTGAGGATCAAACCCTCGACGGACAACAACAAATGACCGAGAATACCAACAAACGAAAGGAACAGGCAAAGAGTTGAGCGGGAAGCGCAGACAACAAGGCAAGTACATTGCATTATTTCCTAATTGAATTCCATATCTACCAAAGCCCAAAATATTCGATTGCATTGCATATACGTGTCATCACTATCAAATAATTTAATCAATCATACAAACATTGCAAAGTCATTCCCGCGTGACAATTAAACATTATAACATCATTTTCCTATGGTAGTTTGGGTAAAGCGTTGGGCTGGTCCCATCAAAGTGGTATCAGAGCAAGAAAAATTGATTGAAGATATGGAAGTAGGAAGGCGGGGTCGTGGTAGAGGCGCTCGAAGGTTGGCAGAGGAAGGATTGAGAGAGGAGATTCGAATTCTTGCTGCCCGTTTGGAGGCAGTGGAGGCAGGGAGAAGACGAGACCCAGAGATGGGTGATGAAAGCGAGGAGGAACCTGAAGCAGCAGCAGATGGACCAGAAGGTGAGAGTCCAGAAGTGAGATTGTTGAGATCTGTTCTAGTAGCAAGTAGTAAACCAAAACCAGAACTCCCAACCTATGACGGCAGTCTGTCTATTGAGGTCTTATTGGATTGGATCAGCGAGATGGATAAGTATTTTGAGTGCGAGGAAATCAGCGAAGACCGCAGAGTTAGGTTCGCTGCGACTAAATTGAAGGGACACGCAGCCCTGTGGTGGGATAGTGTCCAGAACGAGAGGAAAAGGTTGAATAAGCTGCCGATCAAAACCTGGTCAAGGATGGTGGCCAAGTTAAAGGGCATATTTCTACCAAAGGACTACCAGATTGCATTGCACAGACAGGTGCAGAATCTGAGATAGAAAGGACTAACGGTAAGGGAATACACGGAGGAGTTCTATCGAGTGAATTTGCGAGCCAGATATACAGAGGATACTGCAGAAAGAACAGCCAGGTATGTTAATGGATTAAGGTTAGATATTTTGGATGAAATCAGTATTTTGTCTCCGAACAACACTGAGGAAGCGTATCAGAGTGCGATGAAGGCCGAAGAGAAAATTACCAGAAGGCAGAATGCCCGGAGAGGACGAGGAGCCAGCAGGGGGAAAGGCCAGTCATATGGCAGAGGGCGGACTGCAAGTAATAATGAGGAAGGTAGCAGTTCCAGAGCTTCTAGAT
This sequence comes from Pinus tabuliformis, assembly GCA_031772625.1. Classification (NCBI taxonomy): domain Eukaryota; kingdom Viridiplantae; phylum Streptophyta; class Pinopsida; order Pinales; family Pinaceae; genus Pinus; species Pinus tabuliformis. The sequence goes on along the minus strand of CM062815.1, from coordinate 1,001,163,104 downwards.
CAGCGGACAGAGGAGATAATGCAAGAGGCGGTAGGTCATCCCAGCGAGGCAGAGGTAACGGCCGAGGAAGAGGGGCTGGTTACCAATGTTATCGGTGTCATAAATGGGGACATAGATCGTTTGAATGTCCGGAAGCAGAACAAGCTGGACAGCGGGGTGCATATGTGGCACAGCCTGAAGAAGCGACAGCACCTCCCCAAGAAGCAGAAAATGCTCCAAAGACAAGGGAAGCTTTAGTGCTGCACAAGGTGTTGTTAAAACCAGTCAAGGAGATCACCGACTAGACACAACGGAAGGCTTTATTCAGAACAGTTTGTAATTCATGAGGTAAGTGTTGTAAAGTGATTATTGACAGCGGTAGTACTGACAATTTAGTGTCCACATAGATGGTAACTCCAAACCCTTACAGAGTTTCATGGCTGCAAAAAGGCCATCAGTTGCTGGTAGATGAATAGTGTGAGGTGGAGTTTCAAATAGGCAAATACAAGGATAAAGTTGTTTGTGACATCATGCCAATGGATGTATGTCACATACTACTCGGTAGACCTTGGCAGTATGACCGGAAAGTGGTACACGATGGATTGACGAACTGTTATAAATTTATTAAAGATGGAATCAAGCATACGCTTGTACCCCTCAAGGAAGAAGGGGCAGCCGAGACAAGTGAACCAAGAGCATTGTTGATCAGTGGAAAACAGTTTTTAAAATAGGTGGAGGACAGTGAGGTAGGTTACGTAGTTGTAAAGAAAGCAAGGACAGTATTGTTGCATACGGAGGTATCAGATTTACCTTTGGAAATCCAGGAGATGTTGCAGGAGTTTACAGATATAGTGGTAGATGACTTGCCAGACAAATTACCCCCCAAACGGAGCATAAGCCATCATATTGACTTCATACCCGGAGCCAGTTTGCCGAACAAAGCGGCATACCAAATGAGCCCCAAAGACAATGAAGAAATCAGGAAGCAGGTGCAAGAGCTGTTGGACAAGGGATTGATAAGGGAAAGCTTAAGCCCTTGTGCTGTTCCAACGGTTCTCGCCCCCAAGAAGGGAGGAGAGTGGCGGATGTGCACCAACTCAAGGGCCATCAATAAAATCACCATCCGGTACAGGTTTCCGCTACCGCGGATGGATGACATGATGGATTGTTTAAGTGGGGCAGCGTATTTCTCTAAAATAGATTTGAAGAGTGGTTACCATCAGATTCAGATACGAGAGGGGGACGAATGGAAGACAGCCTTTAAGACGAATGAGGAGTTGTACAAATGGCTGGTCATGCCATTTGGGTTGAGTAATTCGCCCAATACATTGATGAGGATAATGAATGAGATGCTAAAGTAGTACATTGGGAAGTTTGTGATAGTATATTTGGATGACATACTTATTTTCAGCAGGACAAGGGAAGAACACCTTCAACATGTGCGTAAGGTGCTGGAGAAATTATAGCAAAACAAACTGCTAATAAACTTGAAGAAATATACTTTTCTACAAAAATAATTGATTTATTTGGGGTTTGTAATAGCAGAGAATGAACTGAAGATGGATCCGGAGAAGGTGGCAGCGATAGTGAATTGGCCATCTCCGAAAAATTTATTTGAGGTACGTAGCTTTCACGGATTAGCGAGTTTTTATAGAAAATTTATAAAGAATTTCAGCGAAATTTGTGCACCAATGTTGGACACCATTAAAAAGGCCAGCCAGCCTTTTCGATGGACAGATGCAGCGAAGAGAAGTTTCCAGTTGTTAAAGAAGAAGATCACTGAGAGGTCGATCCTGAGATTACTAGATTTCAAGAAGTTATTTCAGGTTCGCTGTGATGCCAGCGAGACAGCAATTGGAGTTGTACTCAGTCAAGAGGATAAGCCTATAGCGTTTTTCAGCGAAAAGCTGAATGAAAGTCGACAGAAATATTCATCGTATTATAAGGATTTTTATGTTGTTATACAGGCATTAAAACACTAGAGGCATTATCTGTTGGGAAATGAATTTGTATTGTTTTCAAATAATTCTGCACTATAGTATGTAATGCAACAGCACAAGCTGAACCACAAACATGCCAAATGGGTGGAGTATTTACAGAGTTTCAATTTTGTATTGAAGCATATTAGCGGGCAAGCAAATAAAGTAGCGGATGTGCTAAGTAGGAAAGCTCTACTTCTGCAGGAAAGCACTGTGCAAGTGCTGGGTTTTGAGCACTTACGAGATTTATACCAGACTGATACAGACTTTAAGGAGGCCTATGAGGCATGCCAGAATCCCTTAGTGAGAAATAACAGCCCTTGGTTGGATTACAATCTGCAGGAGAAGTTGTTGTTTAAGGGAGGACAGTTGTGCATACCTGACTGCTCGATGAGGGAGAATATTATTCGAGAGAAGCATAGCGGAGGTTTGGCCGGACATTTCGGCGTGGACAAGACACTCGAGCAGCTCAGACATTTCTACTTTTGGCCAAAGATGCAGAGGGATGTGTGGCGATTCGTAGCCAGATGCAGAGTGTGCCAGTTAGCAAAGGGTCACAGTCAGAACACTGGACTGTATACACCGTTACCTGTTCCAGGCAGACCATGGGACTCACTCAGCTTGGACTTCATCTAAGGTCTACCTAAGACACATCGAGGGTACAACTCGGTAATGGTAGTAGTGGACAGGTTCTTGAAAATGGTGCATTTCATCCCTTGCAGGAAAACCAGTGATGCCACCCATGTGACCCACTTGTTTTTCGATGAGATTGTTGTAAAAATTTCTCATTTCCCACCCCGGTTTTCAGTTTCACCTTATTTCTCCAAAGTAGTTAAATTCCATTTCCCATATCCATACATTCAACAACTGAAAAATAAATTTTGCTGAAAACACAAATTCTAGAAATTTTACAGAATGTTGGAAAATGCATAAATAAAAAATTAGCAGGTACAAACAGCGATTTAACACGTTTAAACACAGTAATCTTTTGTCAAGGTAACCTTGGAAAAACCCCCTAGAACTCTCGGGGAAAACCAGTTCGAGAGCTCCTTCTTATTTCTGAAACATGCTTTTTACAGTGAGAAATATTCAGCAAAAATCAGCAAGTAAACTTTTACAACTTATCTCGTTTTCCGTGCCTCACAGCCAACTGTAAAAACTTGCAAACAACAAAATCTAAACAGCAATAAATGTTGTACATCCTCCTCGATTTCTGTGCCAATTTTCAGCCTTAAATTCTGTTGTACGACCTGCCTAAAAATTCGTGCAAGCTGCCATAAATTCTGTTGTACAATTTCCTCGATTTCTGTGCCGAAAAATGTTGTACGACCTCCTTGAAAATCTGCTGTATGGCCTTCTTGAAAATCATGCCAGCAAACTCATATTTCTGCTCCTCAATTTCTGTGCAAACTATTATACGGCCTCCTTGAAAATCGTGCCCAAAAATCTGTCTTTCACTGTATGCTAACTCAACTGTACGGACTTGCTGGAATGCTACCTTGGAATGTGTGCCAAGCTGCTGCCTCTTTCTCCTCCCTGTCCATAAATCTCCTTTGCTCTCTTGCTCTCCTTCTCCCAATCTGCTCATGAAAGAATAAATGACCTTTTCCTCCTTTTCCTCCTTTAATCTAACTCTAAGTGACTTTTGGGTGATCCCTAAATCCAATGGCTGAAATAGATTAAGATCTAGGGCTGAGAATAAATGCTAATTTAAATCTCACTTTCTATTTTTTTAATTCACCCCACTTTAATAAAGACCTACTTAGTCATTTATTTCCAAAGTCACTTTTCTTTTCTAATTTTACATTGACTTTATTAAAGTCACTTTAAAAATAGACTTTAGTAACTTTATCACTTAAAGTCACTTTTAAATTAGATTTGACTTTATAAAAATTATAAAGTCACTTTAGAAGAAAAATTAAATTCTTTTGGACACTTTTCCCTAGGCCAAAGATCAAAGCCTTAGGGAACCACCTGTCCTCCGGTACCAAATTTCAACAATTGTCAGGTTACATGGGTTGCCTAAGTCCATTCTGTCAGACAGGGATGTGAAGTTCACGGAACACTTTTTGCATACCCTGTGGAAGAAAATGGATACACAGCTGAGTTACAGTTCTGCTTATCATCCGCAAACGGACGGACAAACAGAAGTTGTAAACAGGAGTTTAGGGAATCTGCTACGAAGTCTAGTGGGAGAGAATTCGCGGATGTGGGATCGAGTGCTGGCGCAGGCGGAATTCGCTTACAATGATTCACCTAACCGCAGCACAGGCTTGAGCCCTTTTCAAATCCTGTACGGCATGCATCCTCGCGGAGTGCATGAACTGCGGGATCTTGGACTGCAAGAAAGGCGAAGCGCAAATGGAGAAGATTTCGCTAACGCGATGAGGGATTTGCATGAACAGGTAAAACTCAAATTACAGGACAGCAGCCTTAAGTACAAACAGCAAGTAGATTTGAAGAGAAGGGAAGTACAGTTTAATGTAGGAGACGAAGTCCTCGCGTATTTGCGCAAGGAACGTTTCCCTAAAGGTACGTATAATAAATTGAAGTATAAGAAGATAGGACCTGGAAAGTCCTTCGAAAATTTTCAGCAAATGCCTATGAGATCCAATTGTCACCTGGGATAGGCATTTCGCCTATCTTTAATGTAGCAGACTTGTTTCCCTACACGGCTAACCCAGAGGAGAAGGAAGAAGAAGGAATCACGTGACCCACACGGAACACCCATAACGAAGGAGAAACTTGGAAGAGATAGATGCCTTACGTTCAACCTCCCGAGATCGAGAGCATCCTCAACACTCAGGTGGCTAAACGAACTCGGCGGAAAGAATAACCACAATACCTGGTCAAGTGGAAGAACCGTCTTATTGAGGACAGTTCGTGGCTTGACGCCACGCAGATTGAAAAAACAGGTTCTTTAGTCGAGAAGCTCATGGACCAGAGCCATGATTTCTTTTTGCCCCAGGAGCCTGATGCAGGAGCATCTAGCTCACCATGACCGGGTGAAGTCTCTGCGAGGTCAAAGAAAGTTGAATTTACTTTTATTTGGTCTTTCTGTTGGTTGACAGGAAAGTAGATAGGACTTTTATTATTTTATTTTATGTTAGTTAAGGGTAGTAGAACAGTTATAGTCATGTGTTGATTTGTTGTTAACAAACTGTGATTATCCTTTTATTTTAAAGGGAAAAGACAAATGTAGTTGAAGAGGAAATCTTGTCATAATATAAGCGAATGTCTAATAACAAGTAACTGTAAGATCTGGTAACTGGTAAAAAAAAAAAACAACAACAACAACAAAACAAAACAAAACAAACAACTGTACAGTTTCATTAACTGGAACAGAGAACCTATAAATGCAACAGGACAAACCAAAGAAGGGGTTCAGTCCAATACCTCTCGCGCTCAGTTAAGAAATAACAACAGAGAAAATTGAAGTTTTGTCCAATCTATATACCTATTGTGTTTCATTATGTTTTTCGATTTATGACCAAATTGAATACACCGCTAACCATTCATAAATTCTTGTAAACAAATAATTCCTCACGTTCCTGAAGGTAGAGAACCAATGCATGTAGCGAAGACCAAAGAACAGATTTAAATTCAAGGGTTTGAAAATTCATTAAAGCAGATTACAGGAGAAGCCAGGATTTCATACAGGCCATGTTAGAAAATTATATATTACGGAGCAATGGACACATAAAATATTGTAGAAATATAAACACAGAAAACGCACAAAACAAGAGAGACACAGATATACGTGGTTCACCCAGTTTGGGCTACGTCCACCCCGAACAGCCAATCCTTCCTTTCTATTATCCAGCAAAATGAAGAGACACAACCTACAGCAAATCCGCTGTAATATCCTATGTTTTCTCTCACAGTCTCACCTCTCTGTTTCTCGCTCACAGAATACACATCTATTTCACAGCCTCAAATACAATACCCTCATACAAAGAGAGGGGTTGCCTTCTAGGGCAAAAAACCCTAAACTAAACATAAGTTCTACCGTCAGATCATCCGCCTAATGAACGGCGCAGATTGACTAGAAATTACTATACTTTTACAAGGCAATTTTACAGCTGTTTTTAGCTTCGGGGGCGCTGCCCCCAAAACCCCCGCCAGGGGGGGATCCCAAAGGTCGCAGCCGCCCCCCCCCCCTGGACCCCCCCTACAACGAATATTTTACGGGCGTCGTTGTCGCCCCCATTTCGAACTAGGGTCCTATGTGGTGATACCTTTGAATATAGAAGATAATCAGGCTCCACACACAACAATCTCCCACTTGGAGACTGATTGTAGCAACTCCACCGCTGCTCCATTTGTTGGACAATGGCTCCTCTTTGGACCTGGCTATTTCTCATCTTCATCGTCATCCTTGAAGACCAACTGAAACTGAGCATATTCTCAGTTTCTCCCTGGTTACAACTTTTGTTAGCATATCTGCAGGATTCTGGCTAGTGTGTATCTTTTCCAGCTTCAACTCTCCATCTTCCAACACTGATCGTATGAAATGGTACTTGAGCTGTATGTGTTTAGTCCTGGAATGAAATGTTGAGTTCTTTGCAAGATGAATGGCACTTTGGCTATCACTGTATAACGTGCCCATATCATGCTCCTAATCCAATTCACCCATAAACCTTTGTAACCAAATCATTTCTTTACTAGTCTTTGTAGCAGCAACATACTCTGCTTCTGTTGTTGAAAGTGCAACAACACTATGGATTTTTTAAACCCAACTGACAGTTGTTCCTCCAACAATAAATACATATCCTGTAGTGCTCCTCCTGTTATCTCTGTCACCTGCCATATCTGCATCAACATATCCTTGTAGGGAGATGTTTGAACCACCAAAGCATAATGCTTGATTTGTGGTACCTTTCAAATATCTGAGAATCCATTTCACTGCCATCCAATGTTCCTTTCCTGGATTGTTCATGTACCTGCTTACAACTCCCACTGCATGTGCAATATCAGTGCTTGTGCAGACCATTGCATACATTAAGCTTCCAACTGCTGATGCATATGGAACTTTAGACATATAATCCATGTCTTCTTGGGTTTTTGGGCACATTTCCTTGCTAAGTTTGAAATGGCTAGCAAAAGGTGTACTAACTGGTTTTGCATTGTGCATGTTAAATCTTTTCAACACCTTTTGTATGTACTCATTCTGAGACATTGTTAATTTACGATTTTTTCTGTCTCTAGTTATTCTCATACCAAGGATTTGTTTTGCAGCTCCTAAATCCTTCATTGCAAATGAATTTGCCAATTTTCTTTTGAGCACATTTATTTCCTGCATGTTAGATCCTGCAACAAGCATGTCATCTACATACAATAACAATATAATATAGCTGCCATCATTTTGCTTTTTCAAATAAACACAATGATCAGAGTGACATTTAGTATAACCTTGTTCAGACATAAACTTGTCAAATTTTAGATACCACTGCCTTGGAACCTGTTTTAAGCCATACAAGCTCTTCTTCAACCTGCACACTAGTTTCTCCTTCCCTTTCACCTCATATCCTTGTGGCTGCTGCATATATATCTCTTCCTCCAAATTCCCATGGAGAAAGGTTGTCTTTACATCTAACTGCTCAAAATGCAAATCTTCAGCTGCTACAAGACTTAAAATAGTTCTGATTGAAGTCATTTTAACAACAGGAGAAAATATTTCATCAAAATCAATACCTTTCTTCTGTGCAAACCCCTTCATCACAAGTCTAGCTTTATACTTCTGTTTTCCTCCATCTTCTTCCTTCAGCCTGTAAACCCATTTATTCTTCAATGTAGTTTTTCCTACAGGCAACACGACTAAATCCCAAGTCTGGTTATGCATTAAGGAGTCCATCTCTTCTTCCATAGCTACCAACCACTTCTCCCTGCTTTCAACCTGCATTGCTTCTTCATAACATTCGGGTTCACCGGAATCAGTCAACAATAAATAATATAATGAAGGAGAGTATCGTTCAGGGGGTCTACTTATCCTGGTAGATCTTCTAACACCACTTTCAGGTGTTTGGGGTCCCTGTTGTTGTTGTGGTGGTCGTTGTTGTTGTGGTTGTTGATTATTATTATTTTCAGGCACCTTTACTTTTTCAGTGATTTCATCAAGAACTGCGTATTCCTTGTTTTCCTTTCCCTGTTTCTTTTCCTGAAACTGATTCTTATACAAGACCTTTTCATTGAATATTACATCTCTGCTCCTAATGATTTTGTGATTTTCGTAATCATATAAGCGATAACCAAAATCATTAACACCATATCCAATAAAGGTACATTTCTTTGACTTTGCCTCAAGCTTTGTTCTATTTTCTTTATCAATATGGACAAAAGCCTCACAACCAAAAGGCTTTAAAATAGAGTAGTTCACCTTTTTACCTGTCCATGCTTCCTCTGGAACACCACCATCCAAGGAACTTGAAAGCCCTCTGTTTATTAGATAAACAGCAGTGTCTACAGCATCTGCCCAAAACTGTAAAGGCAATCCTGCATGCAATCTCATGCACCTTGCACGCTCCATGATTGTTCTGTTCATCCTTTCTGACACACCATTTTCTTGTGGTGTTCTTGGAACTGTCTTCTCTCTGCGAATTCCATGCTCTGAACAGTACCTATCAAAATCTTTGCTGCAATATTCACCTCCATTGTCTGATCTAAGACACTTCAATTTCTTTCCTGTCTCAATCTCAACCAAAGCTTTCCATTTCTTGAAAGTATCAAATACATCAGATTTGTTCTTAATACAGTAAATCCAAGTTTTTCTAGTTGCATCATCAATAAAAGTAACATAATAACGAGAGCCACCAAGAGATGATACCTGAGCAGGTCCCCATACCTCTGTATGCACAAGCTCTAATTTTTCATTCTTCTTTTCTTTCCCAACTCTGAGAAATCTGACTCTCTTCTGTTTTCCATAAATGCAATTCTCACAGAAGTCCAAATCAACATTCTTCAAACCCGGCAACAAATTCCTTGAGTGAAGAATCTTCATCCCCGTTTCACTCATGTGTCCGAGCCTATGATGCCATAATGTTGCATCTGCTCCTTTGGAAGTTAAAGCATTAACAGAGTTAGAAGTACCATTGCATAAATACAATGTACCAACCTTTTCGCCTCTTGCTATTACCAGGGCTCCTTGGTGACCTTCCAAGCTTTATCTGTGAAAGTTGTCACACAACCTTCACCGCCTAATTGCCCTGTTGAAATCAGATTTTTCTTTAGATCTGGAACATGCCTTACCTCATTTAATAGCCATTGGTTTCCATTCTGTTGTTTTACAAGAACCTTACCCATTCCAACGATTTTACAGGGTTTATCATCACCCAGACAAACTTGTCCAAAATCTCCTTGAACATAGTCATGAAAGTATTTCTTATCAGATGTGGCATGGAATGAAGCCCCTGAATCTACCACCCAGGAATCAGTGATATTTTCGAAAGAAAGAATCAAAGCATCTTGTAACACCTCACCTATCACATTTGCTTCATGATTGTTTTCTTGCTTTGCATCTCCTTCTTTTCCCTTCCGAGATCTACAGTCTTTCTTTAGGTGTCCTTTCTTTCCACATTTCCAGCACACTATCCCCGATCTGGACTTGGATCTGTCTTTCCTTGATTTACTGCGATATCCTGAGCTCTTTCCTCTTTCCATTTTTCTTTCTCTAGACTCTGCACTCAAAGCATTTCCCGATGTCTCACCAGAGCTTTTCCGTCGCATTTTAAGGATAGCACCGACAACATCATCAAACTTTAAAGTACTAGATCCAGAAACGGAGTTACTAATGGCCATTACCAAACCATTCCAACTTTTTGGTAATGAGCACAAGAATAACAGAGCTCTAACTTCATCATCAAAGTTTACCCCTACAGAACTTAACTGACTTGTAACTGTATTATAATCATTTAAATGGTTTGCAATAGATCCACCTTCCGACATATTCATATTAAATAACCGTTTCATAAGAAATACCTTGTTTAAGGCCGAGGGTTTTTCATATAGTTTCGACAACGTCTGTATCAAACCCTCTGTCGTGGTTTCCTTCGAAATGTTGAAGGCGACTGACGCAGCGAAGCACAACCGTATTGTTCCGAGTGCTTTTCTATCGAGAAGGTTCCATTCTTCGTCTTTCGTACCCATCGGCATCTTTGTTTTTCCGCCCAATGGTAGGTATAGATCTTTCTCATACAGATAATCTTCCATCTGCATCTTCCACAGCGAAAAGTTTTGGCCGTTAAATTTCTCGACCCTAAACTTACCATCTTCCGCCATTGCTCCCACTCGAACCAGGAACCCTTCTTTCCTGCAAATTTATCAGCCAAATAGACCTTCGGCTCTGATACCAGTGGTTAGAAAATTATATATTACGAGCAATGGAACACATAAAATATTGCAAAAATATAAACACAGAAAACGCACAAAACAAGAGAGACACAGATATACGTGGTTCACCCAGTTTGGGCTACGTCCACCCCGAACAGCTAGTCCTTCCTTCCTATTATCCAGCAAAATGAAGAGACACAACCTACAGCAAATCCGCTGTAATACCCTCTGTTTTCTCTCACAGTCTCACTTCTTTGTTTCTCGCTCACAGAATACACATCTATTTCACAGCCTCAAATACAATACCCTCATACAAAGAGAGGGGTTGCCTTCTAGGGCAAAAAACCCTAAACTAAACATAAGTTCTACCGTCAGATCATCCGCCTAATGAACGGCCCAGATTGACTAGAAATTACTATACTTTTACAAGGCAATTTTACCGATGTTTTTAGCTTCGGGGGCGTTGCCCCAAAACCCCCGCCGGGGGGGGCTCCCAAAGGTCGCAACCGCCCCCCCCTGGACCCCCCCTGCAGCGAATATTTTACGGGCGTCAACGACGCCCCCATTTCGAACTGGGGTCCTATGTGGCGATACCTTTGAATATAGAAGATAATCAGGCTCCACACCCAACAGGCCAACCATCGACAAACAGAGCAATAGTTTCCAATTACAATTCAAGTGACAGCGATATCACATACCAGCAAAATTACAAGGTTCATATAAAAAAATCTCACAAATTACTTAAAGCAAACAGAGGCGCTCAATAGCAATTCAAACCAAAAATTCTGAGAAGACAAAACGTATATAACCAGGTAATTCCAATCCAGTCTTACCACATTTATGCCAGAAACATTACTTTCAAAATATTGCAAAATTCAATGAAATAATATTACACAACAGAACTGTAAGGCCGAAGCCGTGCACGCTCAAACCCTGAGCCATGAACCCTAGGTGAGGGTTTTCAAACAAAGCATTCAAATCCAGTATAAGTGCCTAAACCCTGGACATTAAACCCTAAGTGAGGGTTTGAAAAGGAGCCGCCATTACAACCGGAAACGACAGTTGACATACATTGTAAGATCGAGGTCCAAATACAACAGAGCATCGCTCACAGAGAACGTTGACAAACCCATTTGACTTGAAAAGAGACAGAGTTCAAAAGACCAGAACGAAGGGCTGACATAAGTTAGAGGAGGCAGAGCCTACCATGCAAAGCCGTGACGGAAAACCCCAAATCCGCCAACAGCAAACCCTCGATATCTGCATAACCAAGAATTTACAGGTGTTAGTGGATGCAAGGCAAACGAAGTGGAAGACTAGAACCAGGAAGCAACAGAACTGAAACGTTGAGACTGCCAACGTTCCCTGAGAGTTGCACTTGATATACACCATCTATAGAAAAAGATATACATAAATGGCAATTCACATATGACAACTATCATTATATTGTATCAACAAATCTCAAGTCACATGCAAATTTCAGCACTTCGACTAACCAAAATTTCACTCTATCCCACCATAATTCATAAATTTCAACAAAACATGCAAATTTCACAACTTTAGTCTCACCACACCTTCCAATATCTGATCTCAACATGTGAAGACTCAAACAGTGTCAAGACATAATAGAATTCAAAAATCTGTTGAGAGGTTCAGTGTGTAAGATAATATTTTGCGAGAGGGGTTTATCACAAATCTCAAATTACAAGACTTCATGAGTGAATCAAGTTGTGAAGTAAGTTCATTTATCATCACACAACAGAAAGCCATACCTCAACGTACCACAACATCTACTTTTCAAACATTTCATTGAAAAGTTCTAACAGATATCACTTTCTCATATCCATCATCCATTCCATTTCATAATCCATAATAGCACATATCAAACCTCTCCATTACTCATCATTTGTAAATCTCGTTCACTACAAAACTCCAAAACGTTCATTAGTGAAAATTATTGAAATATTGAAACAAGAGGGGTATCTATAGGATTGAAAACGAGTGCCTCCTCATACTAAGACCCCCATTTAAATCCAAATCAATCGACAATGGATAGATCCTTTCAATTTCTAGAAATGTGTCTCCAACTATAACCATTTTATGATGCCCATAATAATATTTTCCCTGGAATATTTATTTGACCATTTAAATTATCAAACTTCAATTTAAAAATTATCTTAGGATTTGCCTGAAATTACCTATGATGCCTTTTTGAGACAAGTGAAATTCTGAATTGACCATAATATCTTTTAGTGTGGAAAATCCACTAAAAATACCACTATCATAGTGCAAAAATCCAAAATGTCCATTATAAAATCCTCTAAAAGTATCACCATCCTAATGCAGAAATTTCACTAACATTGAAACTAGGTCTAAAAAAGGTCTAATATTTCAACTATAAGATTGAAAACAAACCTCCTCATACTAAGCTCCCCATTATGATTCAAATCAATAGGCAATGGATAGATCCTTTCAAATTCTAGAAACATGTCTCCAACTATAACCATTTTATGAAACCCATAATAAATTCTTCCATGAAATATTTATTTCACCATTTAAATTATCACGCTTCAATCTTAAAATTATCTTAGGATTTGCCTGAAAATACCTGACCCTTATTAAGACGAGTTAAATCATGAATTGACCAAAATATCTATTAGTGCAGAAAATCCACTAAAAATATCATTATCATAGAGCAAATATCCAAAATGTCGGTTGGAAAATCCACTAAAAGTATTATCATCCCAATGTAGAAATTTCACCAAACGTTATGAGACATTTAACATTGAAACTAGCTAAAAAAATACTAATATTTCAACTATTAAGAAAGGACTAAAAAAATTTGAAGCCAACCATGCCATCACTCATCCATTGCAAAGTCATGCTGCCAAAATTCTTATGAAGACACACAGCACCATAAACCATCAACTCTTTTCACAAAGAAATATTCTCTCCACAACTGAAAACTTAAATGAAACACACAAAATTCTTATAAAACTTAAATGAAACACAAAATTCTTATAAAACTTAAATGAAACACAAAATTCTTATAAATACACACAGCACCATAAACTATCAACTCTTTTCACAAAGAAATATCCTTTCCACAACTAAAAACTTAAGTGAAACGCACACAAAAGCGAAGTATTCTTCCCTCAACATGGCTTTAGAGTCCACCTATCATCAACAAATATTTTATGTATGTATTTATATGTCTATTTGCTTCCATTGGCAATGAAGTCACTTCAGAGTCATCTATGTCTAGTTTTTCACTTAGTCTATTACTTACAAATCATATTTCTTTTTTGTAGGTTTGTACTTTGTCTATTACTTACATAATCATTTATAGAATACATAATCATCTCTCCTTTATCTTGCACCGTAAACTATCAACTCTTTTCACAAAGAAATATTCTTTCCACAACTAAAAGCTTAAGTAAAACACACAAAGAAGCGAAGTATTCAACCCTCAACATGGCTTTAGAGTCCACCTATCGTCAACAAATATTTAAAGTATGTATTTCTATGTCTATTTGCTTCCATTGGCAATGAAGTCACTTCAAAGTCATCTCTTTCTAGTTTTCACTTAGTCTATTACTTACACAATCATATTTTTTTTTGTAGATTTTTTTTGTCTATTACTTTTTTTTGTAGATTTTTACTTTGTCTATTACTTCCACAATCATTTATAGAATACACAATCATCTCTCATTTATCTTACAGGCAATAGAATACAGAATCATCTCTTTCTAGTTTTTCACCTAGTCTATTACTTACACAATCATATTCTTTGTAGAATTTTACTGTCTATTACTTGCACAATCATTTATAGAATACATAATCATCTCTTTCTAGCTTGTCACATTGTCTATTAATTAGACAATCAATTTAATAATACGGAATCATCTGCTTCTAGCTTTTCACTTTGTCTATTAATTAGACAATCGTAACTTTCCACTTTGACTATTACTTAAGACAATCATCATTTAAGTAGGTAATTTTGATTCTCTTAATATCAAAACCAGTAGTAAATAAACTACTGGAACATTTACAAATATATTAGTTAGACAATCGTAGCTTTTCACTTTGTCTAAGTAATTTTGATTCTCTTCCTATCAAAACCAGTAATAAATAAACTACTTGGAACATTTACAAATATACACCTTCGAGTGGTTCATTGTTCAATATAAAAATTATGGGTCATGAAATTCTCTTTATAGATGAAATAATGGACACCTTTGAAAGCTAGTTCCAGTGAAATAATAACTTGTTTCAATGCTAGTTTCAATGCAAATAATTCCTTTATAATTTAAAAGAGTAGTGAGACAAAAATAACTAAGACTATCGAACCCTATATTTAAAAATAAACCCTATATTCGAAGATAACAACTTGATAGGATCCACCTTAAGCCATTGTGTTTTGCTATATTGGTAGTAATTGGTGGTAAAAATGATAATAACTATAGGTGGATTTTCCATGCTCCACATGGTCTTTTACAGAATTTCAACATTATTATTAGGTATTTTTAGAGGATTTTCCACACTTCCAACATTTTGATCATCCAACAAAAACAAAAACAAGTTTCCGTCCAACAAATTAATTTTTCTATCTACATTCATCCTTCTTCCCTAACAAAATTCCTGGTATATTTTTTATCATCCCACAAAAACAAAAACAAGTTTCCGTCCGACAAATTAATTTTTCTATCTACATTCATCCTTCTTCCCCAACAAAATTCCTGGTAAATTTGCAGTTATGTACCTCTGAACTAAAATATATTTCATGTTTTTTCTTTAACTAAAAATATTTTCATGCAAGTATATTGATTCAAGGTTTAAAGCATAATTCCTAGCTTTATTGACCTGGAGTTCGTTTCTTTCTACGAGGAACATGTAGGTGGTATTAGCAAAACACGTCTTAGCTTTATTCACCGAAAGTTAAATATTCAGTAAGAATCAGTAACAAATATATGGAGCACACGAGCACAGTTCCTACCTTTATTGACAAGATGTTGATTTCTTTCGTACGAGGCATGTAGATACTAACAAAGCACACAACTCGTGTTCTATTGACCGAGTGTTGGCTTTTGTTGGTATTAGATATATTAGCTCCTCCATGAACGAAGGAATGATTCCTTTCATTACATGGTCAGTTTGTTTTGTTTTACGAGGCATACTTTAAAGCTTTATTGACGAGGGGTATTATTTTTTTTCACTAGGTATATAGATATTGATGTACTTTGTAAAGTCGATTTTTCCTACAAGGTCTATAAAATATCGTGTGTTGATACCCCTTTCGTAAGAAGGACTTCTTTCCAACAAGAGTATCGATTCATTTCATACTAGTGAGGTTGCCACTTTGATAACTGAGGGTTCTTAAAGCGATTTAGCGTCTGAACTTCAGTAGCCCTACATTAAGTGGCACGGTTATAATTCTGTCCAATAATACACCAGTACACAACGAGGTAATTATATCATGGACTATACAGAAGTAACCTTTGTTAGAGCAGCGACGGTGTTCGTAACGTGGCTTGTTCCACTGTTTCTAATTTTATCAAAACGATTACATTCAGGCAATTAGAGCTTGAGGCAACCATTGCAAAGAAATGGATACCTGCTGGTCATAAATTAAAATTAGTGGTGGGGCTTGTTCTACTGTTTCTGTTTTATCAAAATAATTCCAGTTGGGCAATTAGAGCTTGAAGCAACCATTGCAAAGAAAGGGATACATGGTGGCAGTAAATAAAAGTTAGTGGAGTGGCTTGTTCCACTGTTTTGACAATACAAGATTATCGGGCAATTAGAGTTACCATTGCAGCAGGGTGTGATATATATTTCAGAGTTTCCATTATTTAAACACAATAAAATCGGGATGATTTAGATTTAATAAGTTGAAAGTATTTTTCATCATAAATAAACCAACTATAAGTAATCTAAGGTTATCAAACTAATGAAATCAAGGGTTTCCAAACCATTTTTCTATTCCTGATCTCCCAGGTTTCAAAACCATTTTCCTATTCCCGATCTCCAAAACCATTTTCCCATTCCCGATCTCCAAAACCATTTTCCCATTCCCGATCTCCAAGGTTTCCCATCCATTTTTCCATTCGCAATCTCCACTCAACCATTTTTCCATTCGCAATCCCACTCCTATCCGTATGCTACAAATTCTCAAGGCTTCCCAACCTATTCCAGATCTCCAAAACCATTTTCCCATTCCCGATCTCCAAGGTTTCCCAACCATTTTTCCATTCGCAATCTCCACTCCTATCCGGATGTTACCATTTTTCCATTCACAATCTCTCCACTCCTATCCGTATGCTACAAATTCTCAAGGCTTCCCAACCTATTCCGGATCTCCAAAACCATTTTCCCATTCCCGATCTCCAAGGTTTCCTAACTATTATAGAGTTGGATATCATACTAGCGCACAAGACAAGACTGACAGAATTTTGCGACATTCAGTAACTTGAATCATGTAATTACATGCAAACTGGTAAGGTAATGCTTAAAAATCGGTGTTGAATTCTAAATTACAGCTAGTGGAGTCAACTAAGAAATATACGAGCGATCCTGGGGTCGAGATCTTCAAACTCAGTCTAACAGGACATCCTCAAATAGAAATTGGAATCTAGCTCTAGAATGAGATGGCGCTATAGAACTCTATGGCGCATAGGAGTCGGATTGAAACGTGGGTATCTATCCAATATGATAATCATAGAACTCATCTAACAAGGCAATAGGGAATGTTGGGCTACATGAAATAGAATCTAGTTTGGAGGGCCAAAAAGAAGGAATGACTTATGGGACTTCACGCCATGTGCTGGATGTAAACTGGAAACATGAGTATTATGTTTATATCAATGGTCCGTCGTGTAAGGACTCGGAAACGAAAAGAAACATTAATCATAACTAAATAATCTGCCAACAAAAGATATCAAACGTTCAATTATTACGAATGCATGCTTCCTTTGTTCACATGAGATTACAGGTTTTACTTTTAAGTGCAAAGAAATTGTTAAACCCACAAAACAAATACCTATCTTTACCAGCCAATTTTTCCTTCAAATTAAGGTTACTTGCATTACCCATTGCGTATGCTCTTCAAATTAAGGTTACTTGCATTACCCATTCAATCCACTTAAAATTAAGTATCAAAAAGTAAATAATCAAACAAAATCCACTTAAAATTAAGTATCAAAAAGTAAATAATCAAACAAATAATCAAACCTGTGGATGATCATTAAACAAGGGAATTATAAGTATCAAAAAGTAAATAATCAAACAAATAATCAAACCTGTGGATGATCATTAAACAAGGGAATCGTCTAACAAGGCAGAGGAATTGCTGATCATTAAACAAGGGAATCGTCTAACAAGGCAGAGGAATTGCTGATCATTAAACAAGGGAATCGTCTAACAAGGCAGAGGAATTGCTATGGATGATATCAGTAAACAAGGGACAGAGGAATTGATATGGATGATATCATTAAACAAGGGAATCATCTAACGAGGCAGAAGAATTGCCCGGACAGTCAAAAGTTATCAAAATCCGGGCAAAAAAAATTAAAAAAACTTGAAGAGACACTGTTTGAATCATGTAAATAATTAAGCCTATGGATGATCATTAAACAAGGGAATCGTCTAACGAGGCAGAAGAATTAACGAGGCAGAAGAATTGCCAGGACGGTCAAAAGTGATCAAAATCCGGGCAAAAAAAATTTTAAAAAACTTGTAAAGACACTGTTTGAATCATGTTTTTGATGGTGGAAATGGATTGAGCACTGTCAAAAACCACCCAAAATTTTGAAATTTAACAACTATAACTTGGATTTACAAAAAAACGTTGCTGGATTTTCTCCGAATATGACCAGAATTTCTAAAACTTTAAATTTTGAAATTTAACAACTATAACTTGGATTTACAAAAAAACGTTGCTGGATTTTCTCCGAATATGACCAGAATTTCTAAAACTTTCTAGACAATTCCTCCGGCTAGTTAGACTAGCTTAAACAAGTCTGACGAATTAGACTGCACAAAAAACACACGTAATGAAACTGTACCGGCTAGTTAGACTACAGCTTAAACAAGTCTGACGAATTAGACTGCACAAAAAACACACGTAATGAAACTGAAAAATACATGTATAACCATGCAATCAAAAATGCCATGCAACCATAGCATATTTAAAGTAATCAAACTGAAAAAAATACAAGTATAACCATGTACTAGTCATTTTCTTGTGCGAAGGAAAGAAAGCAAAGATCTAATAGATCAGGAACATATTCTCTACCTAAAATTACAGATTCTATTGGTGAAAAATAGGACTAGAGAACTAGAACATTCTATAAAATGCCTGTCTAAATATGTTTCACTGACACTGATAGATATCAATATTTACATTTAAACATGCATGCCTTCTATGTAATAAGTAACTAAAAAGGCCAAATGTCAGCGCTATTTTAAAGGAATAAATAAGATACATAACCAATAAGTTATAACCAAAACATTAAATACCATAAATATTGCTTTTAAAGTTTGTAATCAGAACCGACCCTACAACTGCAAAATTTGAACTGTAGCGATAGTAAACAGTTCGAACCAATCCTCACCACCAACGGTAAGGACAACACACAACTTGCTGAATACCATTTAAGAACCATGAGACAAACTCTAATCTAACTGGAGTGCACGATTCAAATGTATTTAATTTAGAGCAGTCTTCTATAATCAATATGCCTCGTGCTCATGAAGTTACATTGTTCATCAAACAACGAACACGAGAAGCAGATTCATCAAATAGCTTCAGCATTGCAGATAGCACCTTCCTTTAAAATGTAGCTGCTCAGCTCTGAAAGAACAAAAAATACATAGAACATTAATAATAAATCTTTTGCTCATACAAAATCATGTTATGAAAAAAAAAAAAACCATTTTTTTAAATATAGACGAGATATTGATGGCATAAATGAAGGTTGGTACTGCCTCCAAACTGTATAGTCTAATTTTACAGCACATTAGCACAAAAACAAGAAAGGAGAAATGAACACGTTAATAGATGAGTATAAAGGAGAAATATGCTAGATTCAGACACTGTAGGAGGCCTTTACCATTTCCTCAGTTGGTAGACTTGTGATTGAATTAGACTCGCAACAGAAGCATAGATTTCTATGATTGAAACAGTGTAGATTTCCATGGTTCAAAATCTCAGGAAATCTACACTACTTAATTTCAAATGTATGATTTTGCATTTTCCCTGTTAATAGAAAAAATAAAAGGACTCGACCACCGATAATAAATAAACTCACCCAATTCACATAGACTACTCAGGAAGGCTACTCCTTTTGCAATAAAAACTCAACCAGTGATAATAAGTAAACCCATACAGTAAGATTTCTATGGTTCAAAATCTCAGTAAGTACGCACTCCTTTTGTTGATACTCCCCTTTTGCTACTAACTACTAGTTCTCATTTTGATAACCGAGGACATCTTCTCTGTTTGGAAATTTTCAAACCAACAAATATAACACCTAAAAATAACCCCTTTCAATCGCACTTTTAAAAATGCAGCTTTGCTTCAATAATTTTAGACCTGTAGATCAAGGTCAATCCAACTTTTCAATCAAAAAACCTTTCAAACAAAGATCAAAAGCTATGTTATAGGAAACAGGTAACAATAGGTAATGAGAATGCAAATCAAACAGGCTAGAGGGCTGCTTCTTCATAAAAAAAAATTAACAGCCCATATAATATGAACACCCAAGTTTCAGTCAAAGCAACCTTCATTTCCAAAAGGGAATTGAAAGCTATATTACTGGAACCTAGGAACAATACACTGAAATGGAAATATGAATACGATAATAATAATCAGGGCTAGAAGGTTTTAGGATAAGAATCATGAATCCTCCCATCTGTCATATATTAGTAATGTTACAAATGTACTAGCACTGCGTAAAGACAACAAATTATAACAGTAGCAGCACATGATACTGGTCTTCTAGCCACACTTCTGGTAAAAAATTGAAACCAAAAACCCAAATCAAAACAGCTTGGGAAAGAAAAACAAACCAAGAAATAAAGAGAGCAATGGGAATTAAAAGCTATATAACTGGAATAAGATAATACATCTTGAGAGGTTTAACGATATGAGAAACATGTAACATGCTAGAGTGTCTTCACGATGACAAACATAAACCCTGCCCTCTGCATATAATGTGTTGACAATATATAAAGACAGAAAATTAGAATAGAAGCAGAAAGAAACTAAACTCCTTGACAGACTTCTTATAACAGATTGGAAGCCCATAACCCCTTACCTGTGCATCTTGGGAAGGAATATAAACCAACCTGTTTAAAATTAAACACAGCAACAAAAAAAAGATAACAAAAGAATATTGACAGGAATAAGATGAGACATGGCTCGAAGATTCTGGTATGAGAAACATGGCTAGAGGGTCTAGGGATGACAAATGTGAAACCCAGATCTGCATAAATTAATAACTGACATTGTAAAAATACAGTAAAGAATAACAGAAACAGGGAAAGAAACTAATCTTCGTTAGGCTTCTCATAACAGACTGAAAGCCCCATCAACCTTTGTCTATGCATCCTAGGAAAGAATTTAAACCAACAATAGGAAAAACAAAGCTACAGAAGTTGATAGTTCACTGGAAAGAAAAGGGGCTCACACACTAAATTGGAAATAGGAGTGATGAAAAATAGGGCAAGAGAGTCTTAACATAAGAAACACAAAACCTCAGATCTGCATATATTATACATTTTAAATGGTTTAATAATCTACTGACATTGCATAAATGTAGTACATAAACAAGAAAACAGGATAAGAAACTGGTCTTCTAGCCAGGCTTCTGGCATCAGATTAAAAGCTCATAACCACAATCCATGCAACTTTGGAAAGATTCTAAACCAAAAAACAAAAACAAAAACCCACAGGAATTAAAAGCTACATTACTGGAAACATAGAAGGGCCGCTGAATTGAAAATAGAATGTGGTGAGAAAGGAGGGTTTTCAAATTAGAAACATGAATCCTCCCATCGGCTTGGTATTATATTTACTAACCTGATTAGTAATAAACAGACATAATACAACAAATTAGGCAGAGACAGGAGACAGACAACTATTCTCCTAAAACCAACAAAGAGAAAAACAAATCTCCAGGGCAGCAATTTCATCAAGGGGCTTTACAAACAGAAACAATACACACATACACAATACACGTATCTAAAAATATTTTTAATCAAATTCTGATTATACATTTAAATTGATTAGTATTCTACCAATAGTCCCAATAGAGGTACGCTTATTCCAAAAGTAAATTCATGAAATTGGAACATATGACTACAAGAAAAAAAACTAGTCTCCGAGTCATGTTTCTGTTAACATGATTAAGGGGTATAACCCAACATCTATGTAATTTGGGGCAAATTTAAACCAACAAGTGAAGTAAAAACTACAATACGGCAACCATTTCGTCACTGAAATATTTTGCAACAGAAACACCACCTAATAAACATGACTGCTAAAAAACAGGTCCAATTTATGCATAGTAAAATAAACTGAATAGATGTAGTGTCAAGACAGTAACTGAAATAGGAATTGGACATGAACACAGGCCTATTTTTTTGGTCAGGAAAGTAAAAACAGGGAATTGGAACAAAAACAGGACAACATGCTGATCTAGTCAACCTTCCGGTGACGGAATAAAGGGGCATGTAAACCAAAAACGCATGCATCCAGGGAGTGTTCTTAAAAACAACCAGAAGAAAAAGAAACTGTCAAATAACATCATTTCATAATTAAGATGTTCCCACGAAAGACTCAAAATCTTGAAACATTTTTAATCAAATTCTGATCATGCATGTAAAAATTGACTTGTAATCGACTAATATAGCGCCCAGATATGAATAGGAGAAAAAAAAGGCACCCAGATCAAGCATCTAGTATCACTGATTGGAATCATGTGACTCCAAAACCTACGCAGCTAGCAGAAACAAAACAACAGCTAAAAAAAGACATCAAAAGATAAAACACAACTACTTGGCAGAGGGCATGAAAATTTTAAAACCGAGGTATTTAACAGAAAATAAAATAAAATTAATCAAAAAAACAAGCTAAAACTTCTTATAGATTATATTATGAATTCCAGTTCCAATTAAAGAGAACCAGAACCTAAAGATTAGTCTGGTCTCCAAATGAATTAAAAGCAGCAAAAAGGCAGGTAGACTTACTCAGTGCCTTTTTCGATTTGAAAATGCTGGCTGGAAAAGTGGAGACCCATAATTCCCCATAGGAAAATATCCTCCCATAGGCGGACCATATGACCACATATTTGCTTGGACAGGTCTAGAGGGAGTTACATTCAACGCAGGTCCATTATTGTTATTGTTCCTGCGCGGGGCGGCCTTGCAAGTAAGCGTGGCCCCATCAAACGTCTTCGTGGGTTCCTCGAGCGCATTCTTGGCTGATTTCTCCGACTTGTAAATAAAGAAGGCAAAACCCTTGGATTTTCCCGTCACCTTGTCGAACCCTAACGGCCCTTCTTCAATCTCCCCGTACTGCGAGAACAGTTTCGCAAGCTTACCAGAGTCGACGTCCTTGGGGAGCCCTCCCACGTAGATCTTCCGGGCAGTGACTTGTTGAGGATCAGGGGCCGGCATCCCGGTAGACAGATGGCAGACCGTTACCCGTTCGTCGATTTTCTTGTTCGGCTCCTTCAGAGCAGCCAGAACACCGGCAAACGACTTGTACGTCACAAAGCCAAAGCCTTTGTTCTTGCCGCTGCTCTTATCCATCACGATATCGGCCCTCTCAATCTCGCCATAAGCAGAGAAAACGGACCTTAGGGTTTCTGACTTCGTATCCCAGGCTAACCCTCGAACGAAAAGTTTTCTCTTGGCCGAGTCTTTGTGGGCAACGTCCGCGACGTCTTTCGCCACATCGCCATGTTTTTTAAGCGCAGATTTGAGGACCTCTGCGAGCTCCTCTTTGCTGAAAGATTCCAAGATTTTCTCAGCGTCGTCTTTGGTGAAAACGTAGTCATCAACGAAGTCATCGTTGGGCACCACGTTTTCAACGTTTTCATCTATCTTCGGCACATTCGCTCCTTTATTCGCATTCTTCTTCTTCTTCTTCTTTTTACCAGAGCTTTGTGAGCCATTTCCCTCTACTTTCTTCGGCTCCACCTCTTCTTTTTTTTCCACTATCTCCACTGTGACTTTCTGGGTTGTTGCTTCTTCATTTCCTCCGTCATTCTCAGAATTCAGCTTGGCAACTTTCTTGTTATTGGGCTCCTCTGGGGTCTTATTCTTTCTCTTCTTGTGCCCCATTTCGCTTGTTAAGCGTCTGAAATCAACAAAATATGAGCTGAGGGCTCTCTGCTTCTGAACAACACTTGAAGCTCCCTCTTGGATATGAATAGAAGGCAACACTGAAACGTAGTACTTGGTTCTCTTCCGATATCATGTATATCTATAGTAATGGTTTAGGGTTTTTGTTTTGGGCATATGCCCTAGGGTTTCAATAAAGTCTAGGGTTTACTGAGAATCAGGAACATGCAGAGGTTTAAACTAGGGTTTGACTGTGGACCAGGGTTTCGTTTTGAATATTTAAGAGTAATTATTGGGTGCTTATCTTAAACTTTTTATGTTAGCGTTCTGACAATTCACTTGGTATTCAATTTTTT
The DNA here is from genome assembly GCA_031772625.1 of Pinus tabuliformis. Classification (NCBI taxonomy): domain Eukaryota; kingdom Viridiplantae; phylum Streptophyta; class Pinopsida; order Pinales; family Pinaceae; genus Pinus; species Pinus tabuliformis. The sequence goes on along the minus strand of CM062815.1, from coordinate 1,001,139,118 downwards.
TATATAAATAATATTTATTTTTAACCACTAAATTGGTTATAGATATGAGAAGGGTTCATGGACTTTTACTAATGAAATGTTTATTATTATTTTTATTTATGTTGGGGGTGATTCTGAGTTTAACTCTTACATAGCTGTAATATGTATTATCTTTTATAAGTAGGGTTTGGGTTTCGGTTAGTGTTTAGGGTTCTCACCATTCACTTGGTTATTGTTTTTTCTATAAATAATATTTTTAATCACGAAATTGGTTATAGATATGAGATGAGATCGTGGATTTTTGCTAGTTCCTTGAAATGTTTGTTATTATTTATGGTTGGGTGATTTTGATAGTTGTAATATTTATTATCTTTTATTTAAAAATATTTTATTTATGAGTAGGGTTTGGGTTTAGGTTACAATTAGTAAATTAGTATCTTATTAAGTGGTTTATTATTTTTTCTATAAATAATTTTTAATTACGAAATTGGTTATAGATATGACTTGGGTTCACGGATTTTTACTAGTTCATTGAAATGTTTATTATTATGTATGGTGGGGTGACTTAAGTTTACTTATGTATTCTTTTTTATAAATAGAGTTATGGTTTAATGATTAATTCATGGTCACCATGTAAATTAAGTGATGGTAAAATAGGGTAAGAGATGGTGAATTTAGTTGAGAAAACCAAATTTTTTGGTTAAGTTAATCGAAGTTAAGGTGATAAGAGAATTATTTTTGCATTAGACTTTTGTGTAGTGTTTAACTTGAGTAAAGTTTTATATAAAATCTTGATAGAATTCAGTGATTATTAAGAGAATTATCTTTGCATTAGACTTTTGTGTAGTGTTTAATTTGAGTAAAGTTTTACATAAAGTCATTATAGAGTTCAGTGATTATTTATGATTTAAGGGATTGGACTATGAGATCATAGTTCTAGTTTTTTAGGGTAAGGTTTTTAGGATTTTTTTTAAGTCAAGTTATTTAATGGAAGTATGTTTAGAGATAATATATTTTAAGGGAATAAGGGAAAATAACAAACTTAAATATTGAAAATAGGTAATTTTAAATAACAAAGCTAAGTAATAAATAAATAAAGTGTCAATAAAGGTAGGGGTTAAGTGATTTTAAAGGAGTCATGCCCTCGTCTAAATGAAGGAGTCATGCTCTCCTCTAAATGACGAAGGCACGTGAAGCATATAATTTGTACTAAGAAAGCGAATATGTCTTTAACTATATAAGAGGAAGCAACGAAGTTTAAGTTATTGGAACCCCGTCAACATGAAAACAATTTGCACTATGAATATAATATATATATATATATATATATATAGAGAGAGAGAGAGAGAGAGAGAGAGAGAGATATGAAAACTTGTTAGTGTACAAGCTCCTTACTCTAGAAATTCTTAAGTATGGCGTCTACTTTTAAACATTGTAATTCACTTAAGCTAATATTTTACTTGTATGAATAAATATGTAATTACCTTTTAGATTCAAACCAATGGTTTGAAATCAATGATTTTTGTAAATTTTATTATTGATATACTCTTTTGCTTGTTTCAAAATAAGGACAAAGGTCATGTGGATTATCTATATTTAGAAGAAAAACACCCATTTCAAAAAATATTGAGCTTTCATGTTTATCATCTTTATGAGAGAGCATATGTGAGGTGATCTTTGAGCCTAGTAATTGCCCCCACATAAAAGTATGTGTTCTTCCCATGCAATTTCACATTGTAATATCTTTAAATGATATAGAATGAATCATTGTATAATTTGTCATCTATTTTAATATTTGGGTGGAACAAATGGAGTTATTGGCTTGTAAGGCATATTTTAGGGATAGGTCCCACTTTGGTGATTTGGGGTCTATAACCTTTTGGAACCTATTTGAGGCCCCAAATGGTCATTTTTGGGGTGAAATATTTGCAAGCTTGTGATGCGAATTAAATCATTATATTATTTGTCATCAATCTTGATGCTTTCATAGTGGAAAAAATGGCAAAATCAAGTTGCGAGAGCATTTTTATCGGTGGGACCCTGTTTGGAGAATTGGGGTTTGAAACCTTCTAGGGTCATTCTGGCCTTATATGATGTTTTTTAGGGGGTATAAAAATTTATTGCTTAAGTGTTGGGTATCATGACATTATTCTACACTTGGATACATTTCCAATGGTGCAAGAATCACATCAGTATGAGTTTAGATGCAAGTTATGTCTTTCGTAAGTTGACTTATTGTGATTTACCACCATAGTTCGAGAGGATGCCACACCAGCCCCTGTTACTCATGTAAAGGGGCTAACCACATGGGGACTATGAAGAATACTCTAGAAGGATTAAAGTGTAACTCGAGTTGAGAGTTGAAGGAGTCAAACCTAACTTGTAGTTGGTTATCGGGCTATGTTATAATCAGACCATCTAGAAGAAAATGAGTGCCATTCATTTCAATTGTATCTTGTTCCACAATAGAGCAAAATAGATGGAAGTGAGAATGAGAGAGCATATCAAAGGGGGGTTAGTGTTCTATAGCATCCTAAAAGGCCACAAGTCTTAGGCAACTCTAGAGAGAGTGCCTTCTCCTTTATATTGCATTATTTACATTAGAGAGAAATAGAGAGCATAGCAGTATCACCTTCTAGTTGGGTATTTTCCCATAAGGGTTTCCCAAAGAATATCTTATGTTCATTGTGTTTGGTGTGTGATTGTGTTTTATTATTCTCTATTTCTGCATTTATCTATTACATGCATAAGTCAAAAACAATAATTAATAAATATGGAATCTGAGGAAATAAACCCTCATTGTATAGATTTTAGTGTAGTTTTATTAGATCTGTTGTGATGAACTATCCAGTGGAATATCCACAACAATTTACAGATCATACTAGTACCAGAACCATGTTTCTCTAGGTATTTTGTAGAAGATGTAGGAGTTTAGGAATTGCCTTAAGCAAGAAGTCATAAACCATAGCCATGGTCAACAAATATGTTTGCAATAACCCTTAATATCCATGAAAAGAAAGAGATTTGCATGGCTAGAAGCACAAGTTGTTATTTGCAATAACCCTTACAATCCAACAATAGAAAGATTTGAATGGCTAGAAGCACAAATCATATTTATAAATTGCAGTGTGAACCTCCTCTTGGTAGCCCTGAATAACAAGCTTGGGCTGATTAGAAAGGAAAGAGGTTCCAACTCAAAGGTAAGACCAAAGGGAAAATTGGGGGATCAAGAAGATCTTTAGAATGAGTCAAGGAAAGAATCTGAAAAGGAGCAGTCAAGTTCAAGTTTACAGATCAACTTAGCTCCTTGATCCAAGAGGATCCCACTAATCCAATCAGAAGTACCACAAGGAAGATGATTTATTTGGTCTTCATTCATTGAAAGCATCTAAATTATAATCATAGTATCCCATTGTTAATCCAAGTTGTATTAATTTGTTCGAAGCTCACTCACATCAATGGCACATCTCTCAGTCTCTCAATAAGCATTATGGAGATTAAGTTTACAAAAAAAACTTTCATGACGTGATTTTGTTTACGCGGGTATGTGGGATTTCATTCATGTTTCCACACAATCTAGCAGGGATCCTATGAGAGGAACATATGGGGCAATTACTAGAGCAAATGACAACAATGGGACAAAGACCCATTATCACCTCAGTCAATGTCCCCTACTCTTTATGGACTTTCACCAATGGGAGGAGTCCTAGTATGAAGGAAATCACTTATAATGATGGGATCAATGATAAAGGTGTGAAGTGATTTCCAAGGCCCATTCAAGGAGAGACTCAATTAGGGCTCAATGCTTCAAAGAAACTAAAGGCTCTCGAAGAAATACCTTGGAGGAAAATATAGACCTAGGGTTAGAAATATTCAATGATGATGAGTATGCCTAAGGTCAAGACTTCCAAGGTGATGTAAGACCTCTCTAAGTGCTTTGCAAGGTGATTTGCCACGTGAAATAGGGTTTTTGCTTCACTAGAAAGACCCAGAAAGAGCCTACGCAAGACCTAGGGTTTAAGAATAGTCGTGGAAGGAGATCCTCTAGTGTGCTCAATAAGTCAAGATAGGATAGGGAAAAGCATCTAGAAGGATTTATTCCTCTTAATATTATGTTCATATTACCCATAAAAAGATCGCCTTATCCAAGATGCTTAAGATAGGTTTTCAAAGACACAAATAGGGCATAATTTTTCCCAAAAACTAATTACGAGAATTCCACCAAACTTTGACATTCTCGAGAGGAGACACCAGTGCAAATTCTATCCAAACAGATTTGAAAAATACTCCCTCTAAGCAATTTCACAGGGTGCCCTAGATGGTCGTCTAAGAAAAGGGGCCAATTTTTTTTTTGAGAGAGAGAGAGAAGAAAAGGAGGAGAAGAAAATGTTGACCATCAATTATGCTTGGACCAGTGCCTGATTCTTAGGCCACAGAGTCTATGATGATTAAATATTTGCCAAACTCATCTTCAAGGAGGTCAAATAATGATGCCTTAACAACCATTATTTAACAATTACCTACTCAATATCCATGACTTTTCATGGAAAAAGAACAAAATCCCATCCACTAGGAAACATTCATCCATTGTCATTCAATGAGTAACATGTGCAATTTACAACCAAACCATCTTTCACAATGATATTCAATGAATTAGGGCATAATAGATTTATCTAGTTGCAATAATTCCACACATTAAACATTATTCCAAAACAAAACTTCAATAAAACAACACTACAATATGACAAGAGGTATATCCAACCATATAAGAACAAGTAGCTCCAAGAAAGATCGAAATTTCAGCCTCCAAAGACATCAAGATGCATCAATAAAAGTCTCCAATAGCATCCAAGAAAAAGTGTGAAGTATTTTTACAAGAGAGATCCAAGTGATGATGATGATCTCTCACAATGAGAGTCATCTCTATTTATACGATCCCTTTCATAATTAGAATTAGCCTATTAGCCCCAACAATAATAAAATAATGTGCAAATAACAAATCTTGGTGACAAGCCCACCAAGTAGCTAATAAGATGATGAAGAAGCCATCCATAATTGAGCCAAAATGATAAAATCGTGATGTTGAAGGGTCGATGGACTGCCAAGTTGAGTCCTCAATGATCCAGATTTAAATAGGAACACAACAAATTACAGATATAACCATAAATACAGAGATGCAGCAGAAATAATACTTCATTTCATTAATGTAAAATACTGAAATATGCTTACAAACAGAAATGGAAATAAACTAGCTTGGGTGATGGTAGCTTATCTCTGAGGAGAGATGTCGCGGCTACATGCCTCTGAACTATGTTACAATGAGGCTCGAATGCCTATTTATTGTTGAGAAACAATGGCAAACCCTAAACATCAAAAAACCTAACCCCAGGAGATGAAGTGCCAAACTTGGGCCTCGTTTGGGTAAATTGGTACATCAACTTCCCAAGGTCGTAACTTTGGCATACGATCTTCGTTTGACGCACACAATACCTCGTTAGAAATATCTATTTGAGGACTATAATTTTCAAATGGCCAACATTAGTTTACGACCCATGTTGGCCCCTGTTTTCCCAAAAAACGTCGTTTAGGGCCTCAAAACAACTCCAGAAGTTTAGGACCTGAAAAACTGCCAAAAATAGTAAATTGTCTTATAAATAAGGAAACTGAAAAACTGAAGGAGACAGTTGTGGGGGTCCAAGTGGTATAGGCGGGTGGCCACCAACATCCACCTGGATCATTCCTCCCCCCTTAGGAAGCAATGGTCCACATTGTGTTGACTGCCTCCATGAGATGGGGAAAATTCTGCTGAACTTGGTCCCTAGTGAGTTGTTATGCAATCTCTGATGTGTCCAGTAATGGTGGAAATCATGGTCAAGGGTGGTCCACATTGAACACTCGGTGCGAGCCAAGGAATGGGGGAATGATGTGCTCCAAAGCATTGTGTCCCACAGCCTTGGTAATGGTGTAAGGACCATATCGGAGTGGTTTGAGCCTCTGATGGGCTCTTGTAAGATGTTCTTTCTGCAGATGAAACCGGACTTGTCGCCCACTTGAAACTTGTGTGGCACTCGATGTTGATCATGTCACTGCTTGTACTTGGCATTTTCCAGAATGGAGTGATGATATATCGACCTGTTGGGTAGAGGTGCTCTGGGAATCAGATCAAATGAATGCTTGAACTGACAGTGCAACGATACCCCTATGGGTGAGGAGAAGATGTTCTTGTGTTCTTTCATGACCGTATCCACCCACTTCTGCTGCGTGGTGGAGCCCTTCCCGAGGGCCATGGGTAGCTACGATCTTCCCCTTACTTTGAGAGCAAACCAGAAAGAAATAAATGTCCTAGGCTGGGAGATGATCTTGTTGCATTTCTCAGCAGAGATCAAAGAGTTGGTGGTAGGTGGGACTACCTCTGGTATCCTGTATAATGTATTACCCAAAGAAATAATAACAGCGCGAGGCCTGGACTCATACACAACATGTCGCTTCCACAACCATGGTTGGCCTAATAATACATCACAAACATCAAGAGGAGCAACATCACACAATACCTCATTTGTGAAGGGTTTGCTGCTATAGGGAAGTCGACACTACTGGCTAACTCGGAGATCTCGTCCTTGGTGAATCCACCTGATATTGTACGACTGTGGGTGTGGTGTAGTTGGTAGGCCCAACCACTTCATGACCTTTGTTGAAATGAAGTTCTTTTGGCTCCCGCTGTCGACAATGCACTGCAACGAAAAAGCCTTCACCCACCTCTGTGAGTGGAAGAGACGCTCCCCCTCCTTTGGACCTTTGGGCTCATTCTTTTGGATCTTGGTGGTAACAATAGTGGCGTTGGGCTCTGCATCAATAATCTACTTCCCTTTGTCATTCCTCTTGTCGGGTTCTGACTTAAGGTCCGAACATGCATCAGATTGTGAAGCCTTCAGCTCGAACACCAGCGACTGAGCCTGACACTCACTTGTGTTGTGAGTGGGGCTCTTATGGAACTCACACCACTTTCCTGTGTCCTTCTTTGACTTCATGGTGTTGTTCTTTTCTTGCAGCTTCGACGGGTTGTCTTGGGTCACCCCACCTTGGCTTTGTCCTTTGTTCTTCGGATTCGTAGATCCAAAGTCTCGCTTCTTTTGTTTAAACTTTTGCTCGATCTTGATAGCATATCAGTATGTTGTGCCGAGTGAGGATATGTCCAGGAACTCCATCTCATCCTGGATGTACCTGTGTAGGCAGCCGCAATATTTGAGTACCAAATGCCGCTCAGAATCCTTGATACCCAACTTTGTGTGAAGGGTATGAAAAATATTGGTAAACTCTGGCACATCTTGGTCCCTTCCCTGCCACAGCATTGTCCACTTTATGTATTTATCCTCGTAGCTCCTGACAGGGTAGTATTTCTCCTTGATGGCATCCCAGAACGAATTACAAGTGGGTGCGGCTGAAAACAGTGAGGCCATACTTTCATCCTTCTGCTCGCAGTAGGTTTCCCACCAGTCCTTGACGTGGGGGGCGACTTTGAGAAGAGAAAAAGTAATCTTTTCTTGGCTAGAAAATTCATGAACGGAAAAATATCCTTCTAGCAGACCTAACCATTTATCTACAGCGTCTGCATCTATTTGACCCTCAAATATGGGAATATCAAAGTTAACTTGTAACTTAAAGGGTGTAGCGCTTCTAGAGTAGCTACTGGAAGTAGATGTGTCGCCCCTGGGTAGTTGCTGAAGGGTCTGAGCAAAGTTGTTCATCATCACGTTCCTTTGTCGCTCGGGGGCTTCTTCAAGCAAGATGTTGATAGGATCTCCTGCCCCCTCATCTTTCTTTTCTTCCGCCGTGGGAGGCCATCAGGATTTGTGAGGCTGATCTTGCAAAGGTTCGACTAGTTCAAGTCCTAACTCCTTATATCCCGACCTCGTTGGGGACATGCAAAGAAAAACATACCCCTCTGATACCACTGATCCGGATTTAAATAGAAATGCAACAAATTACATATATAACCATATATACAGAGATGTAGCAGAAATAATACTTCATTTCATTAATGTAAAATACTGAAATATGCTTACAAACAAAAATGGAAATAAACTAGCTCAGGCGATGGTAGCTTATCTCTGAGGAGAGATGTGGCGACTACATGCCTTTGAACTGTGTTACAATGAGGCTCGAAGACCTATTTATTGTTGAGAAACAATGGAAAACCCTAAACATCCAAAAACCTAACCCTAGGAGATGAACTGCCAAACTACGGGCCCCGTTTGGGTAAATTGGTACATCAACTTCCCGGGGTCATAACTTTGGCATATGATCTCCGTTTGACGCGCACAATACCTCGTTAGAAATATTTATCTGAGGACTACAATTTTCAAATGGCCAACATTGATTTATGGCTTGAGTTGGCCCCCGTTTTCCCAAAAAATGTCATTTAGGGCCTCAAAACGGCTCCAGAAGTTTAGGACCCAAAAAACTACCAAAAATAGTAAATTGTGCTATACATAAGGAAATTGAAAAACTGAAGGAGACAGTTGTCTGGGTCCAAGTGGGATAGGCGGGTGGACACCAACATCCACCTGGATCACTCAAGGTGCTAAAGTGAGGGAGAGGGCTCCATGAATGATAGACAAGGGGTTGGCCCCTTAATCTCTATGTAAATCATCATGTGGTGCTCCAAAGTGGATTTGGGGTACAAGTACTAGTCTCATGGGTCTCCAAATGAAATATAAGCCTATAGACTAGTCCAAATGAGGGCACTGAAGATGGTGCTTTCCCTCCCATGTCTCAAGGGTGAGGCAAACCTCTTATGGGTCTCGGAACAGCTACCAAACCCTGCATTTATTGCTAAGACGAATGGGGTTAATGTTGGTCCAGGTACATCATCTCGCATACAATGTGGGGAAATGAACAAGCTGATGAAGCTACTAAGGGCGCCCATAAGATGAGATAATGTTATATCACATGACAAAGTCCCATGGCTCTCAACGCATCCCCTACAATCGTCAATATGGTCCTCTAGTGGACTTGGGCCCCAATTAAGTTTCCCAGCCCATGATGAAACCACCTGTTAATTATGCATAAGATTCGATGTGTCTCCTCACATTCAAGTACAATAATTAATTAGTGCATCTAAGTGAACTAGGCTTGTTAGTCGATGGCACAAATGGGACTTCATAATGGGTTTCCATTCCAAAGTTGGGGCTTTCAACATGTAATGGTGTTACCTCTCTAGGTAGGAGTGGCTAATAAACAACCCTATTAGGTGTTCCCAACCCCTAAAGGGAAAGACATGTCCAAGGTGCATCCTTCAAGTATTAGGGGTCATGTGGATAATGATGAGGTGGATCTGGACACAGGGGCTTCAAGGCCAAATGTCATGGGATCAAGGATGGTAATGATGAGGGATGCCCACATATTTGGGTGTATAGATGTAGGAGGGAGCAATCATGGTACATGAGTTACCTCGACCTTTGTTTTTTCACCCTCTTCATTTGAATTTTGCCTTTTATTGATTTTTCTTTCATTATATTGCTAGGGGCTCCAGGGGATGAGAGCATGTTGTGTATGATATAAGTAGTGAATACCCCCTTTAAGGTGGGGCAGTTCATCACCCACTAGGGGTTTGGATATGCATGGATTCCATACTGATGCAAGGGGAGTTCACAGGGGCCTTAGGAACTAGGGTGATGGCAATAATGATAAGGGGTAGAACACATGTTTGGATTTTGCCCACATGTTATTTTTTATTGTCCCGATGATATTTTGCATTTTGTTGTATTATTTCCTTTTGTATGTGGCCATGATATGATTTTAATCTTCTTCTTTTTTTGTTTTAGTTGCATCAACCCTTGAGGCAACTTTCCAGGCTCGACCCAAACAAATGGATAAGGGGAGGGGGAGTACCAAAGGCTTGTGTACCCAAAGAGGGAATATGATGAAATAAGGCATGTAATGTGTGGAGGGGAGTGAAAAATGTGGAACAGGAAAACGAAGCCGCACTACCGAAATTGGGGTTTTCCTAGTAATTCCCATCGTAAATCTATAAGCCAGTAGGGGATATCCCAGGGGACCGGGATTGAGTATTAACTCCCCATTTAAGGTGAGGGAACAAGGTTACAGTTGAAACCCTTCCTTCTTCCAAGTCACCCAATAATCCATACACAATTGTGCCCAAACAAGCATAAGCACCTAATTGCACAATAAAAGACATACCTTTAGGATTTGATGGCCCATCTTCAAACATACGCTCTTGATGGATGTTGAAAATGCAATAAGAAAATCATGATTTAATTTTCCCTAGAATTAAATTAGGAATAAAATTGTAATTCCACATCACAAGACAACTTTTATGAGTTAACTAAGTTAATTTGACTTAGTTGGCTCAGTTAATTCAAGTTGAGGGTCTAAATTGAGTCATGTAGAGTGTCTCCTACTTTATAGGAGCCTTGGTTGAGTTTATTTTGAGTTGTAATTAATTAATTCAGTTTAACTGAGTTAAAGTCAGTTAAACTAGTTCCAACTAATGGAGGAACTAGTAGGAGGTCAAACAGTGGGGTGTTGCTTCATGTGTTCAACCAATTAACTGATGATTCACTCATAAATAACTCATGCATGTCAGATATGAGAGTTACCCAGTTGAGATTGGAGTTCAAGGGTAGTGTACTATTAGTTGTATAATCATCCAAATTGTACAGGTGGTGCATGCAGTTAGAGGAAGGCCTATGAGGATTGCACAATTCCAATTGAGGAATTTCCCTAATTAATAGGGGGCTAATTCCCAAGGAAACAACACAAGGAAATAGGAACTTGGGCAAGCAAAAAAATGGTTAAGTATTGGCCTAGACTTGTATAGGAAGCAATGAGACAAATAGAGATAGTGCATAGGTTACTCGGGCTTGAGCAAAGTATTGTAATCTTCTCATATTTTCTTACTAATGTAATATACAGATAGCATGGTTTTTTTTTTTGGCGTAAGCTTGGCAGTACTTCCTTTTTCTATTAATCATATATAGGCAGGTAACAAAAAATATGTCTGGTGACCTCAACTTGCCCGAGACTGTTGGTCACCGATCAGCATCATATGTCGTCCAAAATTTAAACAGTTTGAGAATATCCATCCATGCTAAATATGCTAATGTATCTACTTTATGTTTAATCCTTCTACTATCAAAGTAAATGCTATCTGACCAGTTCATCATAAGAAACAAAAAGCATTGCTTTGTGCTACTCTACTTCAGTCATCAGATGACTCAATAAGGGTCGGGTCCTTACCACTCGACCTGGGCACTTCATTCTGCAGCAAGCTTTGAATTTGTTTCTCAACTCGACTAAAACAGACATTTTGGTGATAGTGTTGTACCTGCACAGCTTGAATCTCTCTTTGAATGTCCTTTAGTCTTGGCTCCTCTTGTTGTGCTTGTGATGGTTCTCCCAGGTCCCTATTTGTTGTCATGGTCCTAGCCAACAGGTTCTTCATTACCCAGTAAAGCTAGATTGTCTGCCTAAATAGCATTTGTCGGCCTCAGGTGTGTCCCAGATCTATGAGAAGGGGGTCCCATTCCTCCATTGGAATTGGTTATGTCGTTGCCTTGGCATTTAGCTCTGCCTCCCATGTTGAAATTATGGCTTTAACCTATGTTGGAGTTCCTCCATGGTATGCATTCATGAGGTTCTACATGTTTTCCTCTCCAATTTTCCTACCCCTCTTCCGCTGGGACTTGTTGGTCGGCGATTTCTTTTTCTTTTCTATCTATTTGCAAGCACGACAACCTCCTTTTATTCCCAACCCTGCTTCTGCTTTCACCATTTTGTTTTCCTTTTGAATTTCTTCTAGCCACCACTCCTCTCTAATTCTTTCCTGCTCTCGGTATCGGAGCGTCGGAGTCAGAAGGGGAGGAAAATTAAATAAACCTGTAAGAGTAGCATAAGTACAAACATTATGACCAGACCAAATTTCATTCTCGACCTTCCACCATTCCATGTAAAGCACCATTACAAAATCTTGAATTCGAATTTGAGGAAGGTGACCCAAATTCCCCCCAGTCCCTTCCCATCTTTCCTTCATCCTCACTTTGCGCAACAGTAAGTGATACTCTTCTCTCAACCACTTAAAATCTTCCTTGGAGTAGTCAGCCCACTGGGTTCCAGGATTAGAAACCCCGACACCCAGGTTGACGGATAAGCAAGGTTTGGGGAAATCAAGACAAAGAATGCAGGAGTTTGGCTCTGTTCTATCTGAAATTGCAAGCCCGCTGAGGTCTGGAGCCCCCGGTTCCTCCCTCCTACCCCTTAGGTTATTGAAGCTACCCTGCATCCTGACTTGAACTAGATTGGCTAAGAGAATGGTGAATAACATACCCAAAACTCTCCCCCAGTCAGTCTTACGACCCTCTAACCTACCATCCTGCCAATTCCACCAGATTGTATTCACAATGGCAGAGTTACCAGCTGCACCAGGGTTCTAGTCCCCCAACTCCCAATTAGTGCCCCTTTGCTCCTCCGTTTACCCGGGAGCCAAGTTACGACTAGCTGGTCGAGCTTTCCAAATTTGTGGTACCCCAACACCCCTTGCCTTCCCCCCTGGTTCTGGAGGTCTCCCAAGAACCAAACTAATTTGGGCTGGACAGACCAGTGTGCATTGCAAATTCCATACCCCCCTCGCATCCCTCGTTGGTTTTGGAGATTGCCAGATGGTCGCAGGTCCTCAAGGGAGCCTCAACCCCTTCTATATCCCAATCTTTGGGTTTCAATGATGGTCATTGCAAATTTCACTACCCAGGGGCCAAAAAACACTCCTAACCCTCCATGGATCCCCTTATTCCCCAACAGTCTACCATACATTGCAGAAAGTAAAAAACCAAACATCAACAGTAGAAGACTCTTTCAAAACATTTGAAACCACCACCATTCGATGCTAGGCCAACCTCCATTCTTACAACAATGACTCCATATCAAGACTAAGGTAGGCCTGAATTACATACCAGTCTCCTTCTGAGTCGTTGAAGGTGTTTTCCAGGTGGAGGTGATAATCCCTTCTCTTGCAGGCTAGGTTCTCCCCCTAGCTTCCAGTCTCGTTGCTTGTTGTTCGTTTCCTCCTCCAACCTTACATGCATGCAATGCCTGCCTTCACCACCTTTCCTCCTTGATTACATATCGACCCACCCTTTTGTTTTCTTGAGGCAATCACCTCCTGCCTTTCTCTCCCAATTCCTCCTGTCACGCTTGTGTGGGGTCCTTGGATGGGCCACTCACTTACCCTATCCACTTGTCCTTCAATCATGTCCACGATCCAACTCCTGATCTCCTCTCCCATCACACCCTGATCAGGGGCCTTGTCTTCCTTCCCTATCCTTTTCTAGGATCTCCCTTAGAGCGCTCAGTCCTTCTACCTAGTTTGTCTCATTCCTGGGGATGTCCAGGTTATTTCTCGGATTACCACAACCCTAATTTGCTAGGAAATCAGCTGCCGCATTCCCCGAGCAGCGAACATGTGTCGAGATAAGGTATGTTATCTCTTTAATGAGGACTCCTATTTCCTGGACTAATCTTGTTGTTCTCTAACTCTTGCTTATTTTTTCCCAATGGGTACCTTGCTAGAGCTTTGTCATAGTATCTATCACTAATGTAGAATCTCCTTCCACCACTACCTTCTAAAAAAATTTCTCTTCTTACGATTTCCAATCCATGTTTGAGTGCATTGAATTATGCCTCATTGTTTCTCACAATTCCACAGTCGATTACAAACAAACGGATTGCTTGACCATGGTGGTCTCTAAATATACCTCCAAATCCGGCTTCACCAAGGTTTCCTTTAGCAACCCCGTCAAAGTTTAATTTTAAGAAGTCCTCAAGAGGCTATGTGAAGTATGATAAGGATTGAGTGGGGGGAGTTTTTAGTTTCTAAGAGCTTGGCATCAACATTTGCGGGGTCAGATTGAGCATTGCTAGGATTCGGCTCTCCTGGAGCGTTGTTTCCCAATCCTCTGGATACCATTTCTCTGCCAGAATGGTTTGTTAGGTCCCTATACTACTAATGTAACCCTTTATTGTTATTAGCACAACCCCCTTATTGTATTATTGTTCCCATATAGTCCCCATGTTGTTATTATTATGCCCCATAGAAGCCCACTATTATTGTTGTTGTGTCCCTACAATATTATTGTTATGCAGGCTCTGATTGTATTGAGACCCCTTAGACTCCTATATATAGAAAGGAGGTCTTGTCATTTGTATCATCCAAGAATTGTTCATTTATGTAATGTAAAGGAGATTTTCCCCTCAAAGAGGTTCATTTTGAAGTCGTTGATCTATCTTTTCTATCATTTTGTGAGCTGGTTTCATAACATTTGGTATCAGAGCTTTAGATTCTAGGGTTTCGCTGCTCCAAAACCAGTCGTCGTGGCATTTTCACTATAACTTTTTCTCTACGAAGCTTCAGATGCTAAAAAAAAAACCCATTTGAGCTGAAATAGTTCTCAACATTGGGTCCGAATTTTAGATATTTTCTTGCTATATTTGCGGAGGTATGATTTGAGGAAGTTAGGGTTTTTGCAAGCTCCAGAATTCCATCACAAACAGGTCATCCTGGTGCATTTTCGCTATAATTATTTTTCTATTTGGGTCTGAATTTCAGATCTTTTATCGCTATATTTTCGGAGATATGATCCAAGGAAGTTAGGGTTTTTGCAGGCTCCCGAATTACATCCCAAACAGGTGACCTTGGGAAAATCGTCATAACTTTCTCTCTGAGTATCAGATTGAAATTTCGTAAGAAGTTATAGAAAGAGGACAGAATTTAGTTTTTTTTGCATCATTTTTAGGTTCGAAGGTTGAAACAATGACACGTGGCACTTTGTACAAGTTCGCTCTACTGAAAAAGTGTATAATCAAGTCATCTTGGGAGATTGGGCATAACGCTTTCTTGGAGAATCCAATTTTGATCAGACTAGTGGTGTTGGAAAGAGGACTCAAAGGGTTACCATAGTTCACAATTTCAGACCTTGAAGATCCAAAATTTCAGAGATACATTAGATTTGATATCGAGCTCCTACAAAGTGAAAAAAGGTGTGTAGTTTTTTTTTTTTTTGAATAAGTTTGGTTTGAAAAATTAGTTTGAAGGAATTCAAGGGGCATAGTGAAGCATAATTATTATTAATTGATGCCCTGAAAAAATAAAATGGAAACACCTAGTAAGCAACCTGAAAGCGTTAGCATGACTCATGAAGAAGAGGAAGAAATGCAACATGATATATCAAAATTACGAGACCAAGTGCAACAAATTTCACTCTCACAAAAAGTAATAGAAGCTAAGATGGATGGTTTAAAGAAAGACGTGGAAGATAAGATGGATGGTATGAAAGACAACATTGAAGATTGGAAGAAATACATGGAAGGTTGGAAGGAAGGTTTGACAAAGTTACTACAAGAAAGGCTTCCTAATGGCGAAAAGGTAGTAGAGAAAACACATAATGAGAACAAAAGAAATGTTAATCATGATTCGAAGAATGACAACATTGAAGATTTGAAGGAAGGTTTGACAAAGTTGCTACAAGAAAGGCTTCCTAATGGCAAAAAGGTAGTAGATAAAACTCATGATGAGAACAAAAGAAATGTTAATCATGATTTCATAAACTCTAACATTGTAATAAAGACCCACCACGTTCCAAAGATCGATATGAGAAGTTTGATGGCAAGGATCCTGTAACATGGATACTACATATGGAGCAATATTTCAATCTCCATAATGTGCAAAACACACGAAAGCTACATATTTCAACTTTATATTTGGAACCCAATCAGTTTGTATGGTATCAATGACTTTACTCTCATAAACAAATTGTGAATTGGGCAATTTTTATGGAAGAAATGATAGCACATTATGAGGATACAAAAGCAACACTTTTTTTAGCCAATTGATAAATCTAAAACAAAAAGGTTCAATGGTGGAGCACATTGAGGACTTCCAAAAATTGAATATAAGGGTAAAATATATTACAGAGTGTGATGCAGGTATGTTCCCTCTGCGGACAGAGACAACCCCTCTAGCCCTAGAGTGGGTCTAGTCACAGCAAGACAAAGACAATAGCTAATTCCTTAAATAATTATCATTGAAGAGGCCTACCTTATACCAGTGTTTGATGAATTCTTCATCACGTCGCTTCAGCTATCGCTTTCTTCTCCTTAATGAATGGTTCACCTGAAACAACATATGAAAACGAAAAAACACATAATAGTGCACAAAAATGAACTATCTACTTATAGATTCAAGGAACCATAAGCTATAAACATACATTTCATACATGATATAGGAAATAACCATTAATTGTATTAATATAAACAACAGTAAAGCTTACAACCACGCCTTGACGTCACAAGCTTCCTTGAAGGGTCCGATCAGTATGTCTCCATAAGCATTCACTCTCAAAGGTCTCCCAGAAAGACTAATGACTCTCTCTCACCCAAAAGCACACGTATGGAACTAAGACAATCACAACAAGGCTTCCTTCTTACAAAACCATTTCACACTATCAATCCACAACATGAAAGGCTATTCTCATACCTCACAAGCTATTGCTAGGCTATCAACAATCCAAATTGTAAGCTATCAATCCAATAAACCAAGAACTAGCTAACCAAGAACTAGTTGATCATAGTCATGGAGGATGCTTTTATAAGAGGAGAAGCCTCCATAAATGAGGGGAGAGGAAGCTTATCTTCATGGGAGGTTACTCAAAAGGCGGAACCACCATCTCAAATAAGGAGAGGCGAACTTCTTTGACCCAACAACTAGCTCCAAAACCACCCAGAAGCATTCTGTTTGAACTAATTCACCATATCTGGGTCGTTGCAGGTCAAACACTAAGACTCAAAGATGACATCGCGAGGCATTAGTGAATTTAGGGCTATCGTCATAGGCAGGATACTGATGACCTGTGACGATCCCTAAAATCCGACCGTCGTTGAGAACAGATGTACTCTTGTGATGGTGTCGCGAGGTTCTCGTTCACTCTGGGCCATCATCGCAGGCAGGATACTAATGTCCTGCGACGATCTTGAAACATAGGTAAAAAGGGTCAACTTCAGGATTAATGAGCATGGTTAATCTTCTTGAGTGATATGGAAGATGTGGACACATATTTTGATGTATGACATAGAGCAGATGCCATTCAGGGACCGACTCTACCCGGGATTAGGGGATGTGGGGTCGGTGACAAAATACTGTGTAACAGATGCCCCCTAAAGCATGAAGGCCGAGAGAGTGGGAGGGGTGAAATGCTTTACGAAACCATAACTGAACTGGAACACCATCGCGGAGAACCTGCAGACGCAAGTACAACTGATATCTCTGATAGTGAAAGAAGTACATGTAGTCGAGGTATGGGCGTAGCCATCCAAAAGACAAATAGAATTGGTCTGTGGTATGGACGCAGCCATCCAGTCGAAAAGACCATATGAAAACACAGGTATGGTCATAGCCATCCAGAAAAACTCAGGTATGGTCGCAACCATCCAATCAAAAGAGTCATGTATAAATAATCCACGCAACCTGGACTTGTGTGATCTGAGCCCAGGGTCTTGAATCCCGACCTGTCCATCGTACAATTTCTAATATGCGAATAAATGTGTTGAAGTCGAGCATACTAGAAAATTGCTTGATTACCGGCCAATGATGTGAACCGTTAACAAGCACGAGAGAGACCACCAGTAATGTCAATGGTTCTCAAGGTACTGCTAGTACAATCCACAAAGTGTGAAGAATGATTTGGAGTCGAACACTTGTGAAATCACCCATCGAAGACCAATGATGTAAGCTTGTCATCGAGTGAAAATAACTTGCCATTGAGGCATGCAATCTCCAAGGTACTAAAAAAGAGTCTCTAGATCAACTTCCTGGATAATGAGTTGATGTCGACAGGAAGCGATCCATCACAGGAGGGCCATAATGTTTCCCACATCAATGACGCGAGACAAAGGAACAAGATGAAGATGGATGAAACAGAGAATCAGAGGAGGATGTAAGGGTGCAAACTGCAGAAGGATTAAGCTCTTGAACATATCGGCGACACGACTCCGAAATGTGGTAGCATTTTGGTACCAAGGGATCGAAGGTCATACGGAGACAACAGGGATCGAATGGAATGAGGCAAAATGAAGAACCCAAATCCTGGAAGGCCAATGACAAAGTGAGGATATCCCAAACCCGGCGAGAAGCAAAAAGTGTCGATGTTCAAGAGCGACAAGCTGCCGTAGGTAATCAACAGAATATTTCCAAATTTCCCCCCACCATTGCTGGCGAGTACCCCAATTATTTTTGAAACACAAGCTTGAAGGGGATAGCATATGCTTGCAATATAAGTTTGTCCTTCAAACAAATCCAACCCAGTGAAATTTTAACGAGCCCTAGGGAGGAGAAGCTCGGGTCTCATCATGGCGACGAGTCCAATGTCGTCAGGGTTTAACGAGTTCGACATAGGTAAAACTCGGAGTCTTTTTCATATTTAGAGAGTTTGAAAAAGACACTGAAAAGAAAACTCCAGATGGGCCCTTTTTGTATGTTTGTGTCTCTCAAGCCTGAAAAGGTAGAAAATGATACTTGAGAGAACCGCTTGACCATTTCAGTCAAGGAGTACTTTTCGTAAATAGTGCCTCCAGTCCGAAAAAAGTAAAAAACTTACTGGGGACACGACGTTTCATAACCATTAACTAGCTCCAAATGACAAGGGCTCGACAATCTTTTCACATTTCAAGAGTCAGAAAAGAGCTTAAAGTTGACTCAGAAAGGATTTTTTTCAGTATTGACTGAGTATATAATTCATGCATCGATCATCGCCAGTGCTCGAAACACCTATTGCTACACAAGAAAACACAAGCATAAGATCTGCGTCACATAAACACACATATAGGCCAAAACCCTAATTTCAAATTCTAAATTTTCGAAAAAAAGTTATAAAAGAGACACTATGGTAAAAAACTAATTTACTTGTGTTTTTTACTGTGGTAAAAAATTCAAACATTGTGTACCTCATGAAACTTGGCGATCGATTCCAGGAGGCTCAG
The DNA here is from genome assembly GCA_031772625.1 of Pinus tabuliformis. Classification (NCBI taxonomy): domain Eukaryota; kingdom Viridiplantae; phylum Streptophyta; class Pinopsida; order Pinales; family Pinaceae; genus Pinus; species Pinus tabuliformis. Next base: position 1,001,120,095 of record CM062815.1, on the reverse strand, counting down.
TGGTCCATTGCCTTTCATGCTTCTTCCAGGTAAATGCCCTATCCTTACCTTTTTTTTTATGCCAAAATTAAATGCAATTTCATGTTTTAAACCAGGGTTTAGGGGAATTTTTTGGACAAAAATTCCACCTTGGTCGTCGCAAGTTTCCCCCTCGGGGTCACGACGACTGAGAAATTTACACAGGGCAAAATGGGATCATCGCAAGAAAGTGATGTACACCTGCGACGACCCAAAATTTTGTGAACTATGCAAATTTGCCCGTCGTAGCTGTTTTAAGAACAGCTGCGACGAGTGCTGGAACCCAAAAATATTCATTTATAATCAGTTTTAAAAGGTGAAAATGGTTGGATGGCATTTAACAAAGGGATGTTTGTGCATGCAGGGATAAAAAATGGCGTTCGTATGGCAAGAACGTACTCATGACAATGATGATGTGATGGGAATGGCAGATCCTCAGTGTCTAAACATCCTGCGAAACTATGGGTTGTTAAAATTCTTCCTGACACCACTTCTAAGAGCACAAATGGATCTCTTAGAGTATTTGATCCGAGCATGGAATCCAAACGAAGGCAAATTCATAATCCATGGGCAAGAAATTGAGTTTGATGCCATGGATATCTACTTTTTGACTGGGTTGTCAAGAAGAGGAGAGATGCCCTGCATGGTGGGAACTCAGGTTATTGGAGACTCTTTAGACACACTTATTGCAAGAGTGTGCCCCCCAGGAGCACGAAAATCATCAACAAGTGGAAAGCTGCAGATTGCCACTATTAATGATTTATCACTACGGGTATTGCTATTCAACATTACCAAAGCAGTTGGCTCCCAAGCCCAGCATGAGGCGACCAAGACTCAACTATGGTTAGCCCAAGACTACTTGAATCCTACCATGTTTAACTGGGCAGAGGTCGTGTCTCTCAATATGAAGAGACAACTAACCAAGTGCCATCGGGGTGAGGCGAAACAATTTGGCTACGGCTCAATCTTAGTACCGCTCATGCTGGAATGAGTACCAATCCTCCAGAGACAGGACATAACGGTGGGATGGCTAGGACCACGACAGACACGGATTACTCATTGGGCTCTTGTGATGCTGCGAGGAGGCGGTGGCCAGCCTGTATCATGGGGTCTAGAATTTGTTGAATGGATGAACCATCAACAAGTCATAGTTGAGGATTGGCCGTACACTGGGATGGACTTCAGGGGCGATCCAGACATGCTACTTCCTCCTGGCGAATAGTGGGGCGAGAGAGGTAAAATACTCAGTTTGACCAACAAACTTTTTATAATTTTTGGATTTTAAATATACATTCCTTAATTATTATGTTCAATTCTTTGCAGATGTTGGACCTGAGAGACCACTAGGTATCGCTCCTACTGCCCGGAGGGTTGATAGAGAGATTGAATTACCACCTCCGGGTGGAGATGCTGAGGAGGAGATAGCCTGTAACCTAGAGGGCTTGACTGAGGGGATCCTAAACTACATAGGATTCGAGGAGATTCCCAGGCAGTACCAGCGAAACACCGCAGGTGTGTCGAACAGGATGCACTGGCTGCTTAGACACGTGGTCCAGGCAGTAGTCTGCTACAGAGAGCATAATGCATAGTAGACTTCTAGGTTTCTTTTTCCGCAGATTTTGAGAGACATGTGTCTCGCGATGTAACTGAACACACATATATTTTTTGGACATATATATATATATATATCTATATATATATATATATATATATATATATATATATATATATATATATATATATATATATTTTGGTGCCACGGTGTGCAACACATGATATATACCTATCTATGTTTTACTGTATCTACTTATTGTGTCTGAATGCTTGCTTATGATTTTTATAAGTTACGCAAATGTCATTCTAATACTTCGCCAATGCATCAGTTGACGTATTTAGCCTTCTAGGAATGTGTCAATATGTGATATAATCAAAATTCCTTTCCAGTAAGCGAACCCGTAAATACAAACTTAAAATTTGAGGATTTCTGATGGAATAACGCCCATTAAGTTGAAGAACAACACGCTGGGAGTCTAGATTCACAATCAATGCGCTAATATTGAGGTTAGCAGCCTCAGCCAGTAATTCGATGACGACGCTATATTCAGCGACATTATTTGTGGTACACCCTAGACAAACACCTTGAAGATCTACTAGCTCACCGTGAGGATCACAGATAGCCCATGTTGCGGAGGAAATATTCCGGGTACTGCAACAGGAACCATCAGCGAAACCGATATAAGGTGCGACATACATCTGCATAAGAATTAAAAGGACAAAATAAGCGGCAAATGCTTACACACCAAGCCAAACATGTACAAAATGAAAAACACACTTATGTACACAACAATGCACGAAAGACTCATGCATAGTATTTCTTAAGATAAAGCCCATTTCGGGGCTTATCTAAAGGGTTACCTTCATAATCAATTAGCTCATAAGCCCCTTTTTGCAATACTCATTTGACGATATAGGGCCCATGCCACATGGGTTCGAATTTGCCTGCCCCCAGCTTGTCATTAGCTTGATCATACAGCAGGACTAAATCTCCCTCCGTGAAGGAATGTGGGTTGACTGTCTGATCAAAGTGAGTTTTGACTCTCTTCTTTTGTGCTTCAATAACTAAAGAAGCAAGTTGACGAGTCTCATCAAGCCGTTCTAGATAAAGAAGGCGTTCTTCCACCGGAGTAGTATTCGGGAGCAATTCGACAGCTAATTTGAGAGAAGGGATTTCGCATTCAATCGGGAGGGTAGCTTCCAGACCATAAACCAGTTGAAATGGTGTGAATCTGGTCGCATCCTTAACCGAGGTACAGTAGGCCCATAGGGCGGAAAACAACATTAAATGCCAGTTGGACTTGTGCATTCCAATGGTACACTGAAGCATAGTAACCAACACCTTGTTGACGACTTCAACTTGGCCATTGGCCTGAGGGTAATAAGGCGTCGAACTATTGTGACGCAAGCCTAACTGGGTTGTTAACTCAATCATCATATAACCATAGAAATGGGAACCATGATCAATGACAATAGCCTGAGGGACTCTGAACCGGGTGATCACATGATTGAATAGGAATTGCACAGCTGTCTTACTATCGTTAGACAATGTAGGCATTACTTCGGCCCATTTCGTAAAATAATTGACGACAACGATGATATACCCATGCCCCCCATCCAGAGGCGGTCCCACCCATCAATCAACGCAGAAGGCAGCTAAGGGCAGGAACGAGGGACGAACTGGGACTATCTATATGGTATGGATCTATGTTCCAGCAACATGCATTTGCGAGTGAGGGTTACAGGTCATAAAATCAATGCCCCATTTAGCAAAATGGCTTACGGTAATGACAGGATGCAAGAGGGAAGGTGGCACACGCATCTTCCGCTGGTAAATTTGACACGCGTTGCAGGAATGGAAAACAAGAATGCAATCCTTAAAAATGGAGGGCCAAAAGTAACCAGCGTGAAGGATTTTTTGGGCAATAGCATAACCAGACATATGACCACCACACACGCCAGAGTGGCAGTCATTCAAGACTCTTTCAACTTCCTCAAAAGTCAGACAATGACGGAGAACTGAATCAATGCCGAGATGGTATAAAGTGTCTCCAACAATATGATAAGGTTGAGAATGGTGACGAATGCATCGCCGAGCATCCTTAGACAAATCAGGATGGAAGGAAGACATCTGGAGGTAGACAATAATGTCACCGTACCAGGGATCGAGGGTATTGATTAAGAAAAGGGTGTCATCTGGAATGCAGTCCTCTATCCAAGAGGGAGTGGAAGCAGACGGTAACGAGCAAATCAACTCAGCGAAGACCAGTGACTTTTTAGACTTGGCAGTAGTAAACTCCAAATCAAACTCTTGAAGGATAACAATCCATTTCGAGTACTTTCCCCCCAGTAATTGACATGACAAAATGTATGTCATCGAGTTGCAATCTGAAATCACGGTCATCATACGCAACAAAATATAATGACGAAAGCATTGGACAACTTGGACAGCTGCCAAGGCGAGCTTCTCGACATAAGCATAACAAGTCTTAGTGTCAAGAAGGTTGTGGCTAAGATAATAGATAACGTGCTTGGAACCATCGTCGTCGTCTTGAACCAAAACCATACCAATAGTACTATTAGCAACAACTAGATAAAGCGAATAGTCACGATGATAGTTGGGTGGACACAACAAAGGAGAAGAAACAAGAAGTGTCTTGAGTTGCTCAAATGACCTTTGGGCGATGTCATCCCAAATAAAGGGAGTGTCACGCTTAAGGAGACACGTGTAACCTTTAGCAATCTTGGCATAGTTAGGGATAAAACGACGTAGGAAATTGGCCTTTCCCTGCAAACTTTGCAACTGATGCAAAGAAGCAGGAGGCGGGAGATTCAGTATAGCTTTGACCTTGAGGGGATCGAGACGAATGCCCTCTTTAGAAATGACAAACCCAAGGAGTCTGCCGGATTCGACGTAGAAGACACACTTATGCGGATTGAGACGAATATGGTAATGTCGACAGCGAAGGAAAATCTGGCGGAGGTGGTTCAGATGGTCAAAGCATTTAGCTGAATGAGCCGGAAGATCATCCAGATACGGCTGAACAATGTGACAGATGTCATGAAAAGCATAGGACATTTCTCATTGGAAAGTGGCACTGGCATTTTTCAGGCCGAAAGGGAGCTTTTTGTAAGCAAAAGTACCCCATGGGTAGATGAAGGCAGTTTTGTGTTGATCGGCAGGCGAAATATTGATCTGGTTGTAACCAGAAAAGCCATCCATAAAAGAGAATATCTGACTCGCAGCACAATCATCGATAAGTTGGTCAATGAAGGGAGTAGGATAGTTATCTTTCAGACATGCGCGATTGATGTCACGATAATCAACACAAACCCTAATAGTGCCCTGCTTTTTGGTCACAAGGACAATGTTAGATACCCAGTCTGTCAATGGGATAGGATAAATAAACCCTACCTTGAGAAGTTTCTCAACTTCTCCTTTGATGGTCGCGACTTTTCTCGGGTGCACGAGGCGTAAACATTGTCGAACTGGCTTTGCACTAGGGTACATAGGTATCTCGTGTACCATAATACTTGGATCAATACCGGGCATTTCTTCATATGACCATGCGAACATGTCACGGAACTCACGGAAAAGGTCGGTGTAAAGCTGGATCTCCTCTGGAGAACAAGTAACTCCAATGTGAATATTTTCAACAATCCCTGGTTTAACAGAGATGTCGATGGGCATGGTTTGCGTAATATTCCCCATATTTCCCTCAGAAAAAACCTCATGAATCAGGATAGGCGTCTAAAGCGGCTGAGAAGGAATACAGGAAGCAAACTTACCTAGACATGCAGTCATGGCCCCATGGCTTGGGAGAAATGAGGAACAATGGTGATGATCGAGCCAAGGAGGATCCTCAAAAGACATAGTCTCAAGAATTGCTTCATTGGAAGGAAAAGTCTCTTGTAACGGATCCGGAGAAACAGTGTCTCCAAGCCAAGGGGATTGCACATACGTGTTGAGGGATCTGCTCAAAGGAGCAGAGTCGAAAGATGAAATTGAAGCTGAAATGATTTCAACGTAGTTGAGCTTAGTAGGGCTCAACGGCATAACTTCACCCCATGAATCTACCTGATCGATGGGGGGAATCACCCAAGGATCAGGATTGATAGAAATCATATTAACAGAGGTGACATTGGGAGGTGGGAGTGAAAAAACACCCATAAGGGCAGGATCTTTAAAAATTCCAGCACCCACACTCTCATATGGAATACTGGTATGCTCCATGAATGGAACATTTCCATCCGAGGAAGATGAGGTGAAGAAAGACAACTGATTGACCATGACAATTTTCCCTTGATAAGGAAAGCAGAGTACACAAAATAATGACGAAGCCATGACACACATAACGTACGTCCAGCTTCGCCCCAACAAAAGGTTGTAAGTCAAATTAGCGTCAACAACTTCGACTTCGACCTCAATTGTCTTCCCTTCTAGGGTGATAGGCAAGCGTGGGAGAATACCAAATGGATGAGAATCTCTTCCATCAAAGGCTTCCAAAGTATTAGGAGATTGACTCAAAGACGGGGAACCAATGGCCTTCCAACAAGCAACAAACATGATGCAAGTGGAGGTGCCCTCATCAATAACAGTACGATGAATATTCTTCGAGTTAATGATGACTTGAATGAGAAAAGTGATTTGATGAGGCAATCACGGCACATGGTTCTCAAGATCGAATGTAATTAATTCCGAAATCGGCTGGGTCAATGCCACCAATGGCTGATAGCAAAGACTTCCGTTGGGGGGGACAACTCTGGAGAACTTCCAAAGCGGACATAGCCGAAGGAGCTTGGGCTAAGTCTTCAACAATACTATAGTGCTGCGCGACACAAGCATTGGGGTTATAAGAAGATTTCCGGAGAACTCCCTTAGTAGGAGGTCGAATGACAGACTCGGTGCTGGGCCGTTCAATATGAAGAGGGCCAGAACTAGACGAAGGAACGTTTGAAGGAGCTTCAGGTTCCTTGCTGGCAGTCGGAGGATATTCTTTTGCTCGAGTATTCACATGAATAGGGATAGTCCCAGCCATAAAAACTTGGGAGCCAAAAGTGGAAGAGGACTGAGGTTGATCGACCACCATTTGAGTTTGTTGAGAGGGAAAAGGCTCTTTAAGTACAATAGGAGTTCCTGAAGTCCCCTTAAGCAAACGACTAACTTCAGACCATCTAGGACAGTCTTTAGTGTAGTGATCCTCGTCACAGATAAGACAAGGATACTTAGGTTTGCGTTTAGCACCATCATCGACCGGAGGCTTAGGAGGGTCTTGCTTCAGTGGATCGACCTTATTTTTACCTTTCCCCTTCTTCTTACCTTTCGAAGTTTTATCTGTCGCGGTGGAATGAACGACATTGACTTCGAAGGTTTTGCCAGTATTAGATGTGGACTGAGAAGCATTTTCACTAGGAGCGGTAGGTTTTTGCTTCACAGGAGTCGTGGAAGACTTTCGGGAAGATGAAGCAACAGAACCAATAACACCGTCGACGGAAGGCATTGACGAAGCTTTAGAAGTTCCAAGTTGCAGAGCATCAGGCAAGAGATCATAAAGCGTGCCAGATTGGGAATAAACCAAATCGAGATACTGAGCACGCGCGATAGCTTGCTCTTTAGTAACACATGCCCCCATAGCAATATCTCGGGCTATCAGACCGACAAAAGAGGTAGTAAACCAGTTAGTCAAAAGCTAATCAGGGATCCAGAACTTAATCAAATGACGCCGCCTTCTCCATTCATGAATATGATCGAATATGTGAGTAGTCGTGTCCTGTTTCAGAGAAGTGAGGAGATGTCTTCCCATTTCATAACAAATCGGTAACTGAAAATTCATAAGAAATGCCATCGCAAGCGAATTGAAGTCTTGGAAAGTTCCACGAGCGAGTTCAATAAACCATTTCGCAGCGAAACCAGTGAGAGTCCTTTGAAAAAAACGGAGGCGGATGGAATCATCAAGCCATGGGTTAGATGAACACCAGAGGTGATAAGTCATGACATGCGCTTGGGGGTCCTCTCCAGATTTACCATCAAATTTAGGACAATCACTGGGAATTTTGGTCGGAACTGGTGGCCAATATGGATTATGAAGGATTGGATCATTCGTCAGCTTGGACACATCGGGCAGTTCCAAGGTTGCCAGAAAAGGTAATTGAGGGTTAAAGGACATCATAGGCCTCTGATAAGGGCCAGCGTTAGGGTTCCACCCAGAGCCTTGTTGCCCCCATGGATTTTGTCCATAAGGGTTATAGTTGGGTGGGTTAATGCCATAACCTGGTTGTTGTCCCGGATTTTGACTGCCAGCAAACCATTGGTTACCGACTTGACCAATAAGAGCATCATATGGTTGCTAATAATTTTGATAAGGATTGACCTGTGGTTGCTAATAATTTTGATACAAAGCACCCAGAGATTTCCCTTGGGGTTGGTGAGGTACTTGGAGACCGTATTGCGGCTGAGGTCCAAACTGTGCCTGGGGCCCAGATTGTATTTGATAGACAGGTTGGGCTTGAAATGCAACTTGAGTTTGGGGACCGGGTTGAGCTTGGAGTCCAGCCTGAGTCTAGAGATTGGGTTGAATTTGGGAACCAGCTTGATTAAGAGCGGGATTGACTTGACCGAATTGATGTCCTTGTTGATACTGGGGTTGACCCAACTAACCAGAAGGTTGGCCTTGCTGGAATTGAGGTTGACCTACTTGCCCAGAAGGTTGACCTTGCTGGGTGATAGGTTGACCTTGCTGAAACTAAGGCTGGCCCATTTGACCAGAGGGTTGACCTGGCTAGACAGCAGGTTGGCCTTGCTGGAACTGAGGTTGTCCTACTTGACCAGAGGGTTGACCTTGTTGGGCAACAGGTTGGCCTGGTTGAAACAAAGGCTGACCTAGCTACCCAGAAGGCTGACCTTGCTGGGCAACAAGTTGGCCTGGCTAGAATTGAGGCTAACCTGGTTGACCAGAAGGTTGCCCTAAATAAACAAAAGAGGCACCTGTGGAGGCCAAAGGTTGTCCTTGTAGGCCTGAAGGTTGCCCTTGCAAACCAGAAGGCTGCCCTTGTAAAGGTTGGCCTTGCGGGCCATGATAAGTGGTGTGATTCTAGGCAACTGACAACGGAACAGAAATTTCAACCGTGGGCTCTGGAGGGAGGGACCCAGTGTGATAAATATGAGCCCCTCGGGGATCATAATAGTGCAATGGGTTATGCGGATAGGAAGGTGGTTGGGAGCCTAGAGGGTTATGATTTGGGTTTTGAAGAGCAAACATGTATTGCTCATATGACCATCCTGCCAGAATGGAACCAGAAGAAAGTGGTATATTACTTGTAGGGTGAATAACTCTGGATGCCAAGGATGAAGGACCACTGTTAGCGGGTTCAAAAGAGGGCTCGGTAATAGTAGTAACCACCGAGGACGCAGTAACTGCACTAATGGAAGGAGCTATAGAGGCCACACAAATAGTGGGCATTGATGGAACATATGTGACTGATGTGACCTGAGTCTGAGGTGCGGAAGTCAAAGCCATGAAAGGTCCTGAAGTCGGGGTTGCAGTACGAGACCATACAGAGCTCTGATTTAGAGATGTGGAACCAATGATGTTAGATAAGGCACGATAGCACAATGGTAATGACACGCCAAGAGTAGTGTGAAAAGGGAAACCTTCCGGGGGAAAAGGAAGTTCTCCGCTTGACACAAGGTTCTCTCCGCTGCTAACGGGACTCGTCTCATCCATGTCAGAAGAAGACATTGCAATCGAAACACTAGGAGGAGTAGACAGGAGGTCTTCGTCTAAATACTCGCAGAGAGGAGTCCAATCGATATCAAAAGGCTCTTCTCCCGGAGCTCGAGAGTCAAGAGGTTGAACACTTGGAACAATAGGAAGGGTACCACCAACAGTCGATACCTCAGAAGAGACAGGAGATGCAGGGTCTCCATCGCTTGGTAAAGAGGACAGAATCGGTGAGTCTGCTAGGATGGCTTAGCTCAAAAGGTCTAGGAGATATAATCAATAAGGTTGCAAAAAATCTATCAAGATGTGATCACAATGCGGCCAAGATTAATAGGTAAAATGTTATCGTGACAAATAAATTTTATGATGCTGGAATGAAACTTTGCCTTTTCATGTTTAAAGAGTCGAGAAAAGGGGCTAAAGATGACTCTAGTCGCCTTCGAAGTTTAATGAGCCTGAAAGGACAAGTGCTCAGATGATCCTTTTACTTTTAAAGAGTCGAAAAGGAACGAAAGTGACTGCTCTAGAATTCTAGGCAAGAGGTTTACCAGACAAATCGTAAAACTGCATATACACCTTGGTAATAAAATGAAAGAGAAATGACCAAGGACTTCCTGTACGACAGTCAATCTTCCCGAATGTTGTGTTTGGTGCGTTACGACTCGTAAGGTGGTAGACTCGGCTTCCTATGGATAATAGGATGATAACCTAGTGGGGTCTCCCAATATATACTCAACGGTACGGGGAGCACAAATCCGTACTAGCATCTATTATATCACAAAAGGAGGAATCACCCAACCTTAGTGAGAACAATAGGAACTAGGTTTAACGACGCCAGAACACGTCTCTAGCCTAGACCTCTAGATATGTGAGCATTAGGTTCCAATGCGTTTTTAAGTTCATTCAATAGATTTTAACAGTTAATCTTGAATTAAGTCTCAATTTCAAGGCCTTATCGAATGTATCTTTAACACTCCTAGAATGCAACTAGATGAGCAAAAAACCATTCCTTTCGATGAACGACTACCTAAATGAGGGTAAGGAGTTCATTTCCAAGCAAACAAAGACAATAACAAGCAAATGCAAGAACAACAGTGCAAGCAAGTAATCCAATCAATAGGAAACACAATGCATTGATTTTCGCTTATCTCGCAACTACTATGACGAAAAATGAAAGATTTGAATTTCGCTTTTCAATTCCTAATCATAAAGAATCTACTAATGCAAACATGCTTTCATTTTCGTATACTATATGAGTGCAATTGTTTTTTATTTTTGGAATAAATAACAAACAAGCTAATGCACAGCCTGACTGATCAAAAGGCAAATGTAATCTATGCTTCAATAACGAATGGAAATCAAATCAACACAACAAGCTAGTTTGATGACCAATCACTACGGATCAACTAGGAATATGAGCAAGTAGCAAGAGAACAGCTTCAAACAAATCAATAATACTGTTGTGGATGTAGTTGAGAAACTTGAAAGGACAAGCAACCCAAAACCAACGAATTCTTGACGGAATCCTAAAAGACCTAGGTCACATAGTCCAAAAAGCCAAATTTCATACAAATGGAACCAAGAAGGACATGCCTCAGTAAACACAATCAAAACAAGCTTAACAAGGTGAAAGGACAAGCTACATTGGTCTATTCAGGAGGCAAGGTTGTAAAAGTTAACCCTACAAGAATCGTCACAGGCGCAACACTAACAACTTGAGATGATCGCTAATCATCGCAAACACAACACTGGCAATTGAGCGACGTCGTCGCAAGGGTACACCTGTTCTCAGCAATGGTTCGATTTTAGGAATCGTCGTAGCTATATGACAGGATATCGGTGACGTACAACGAGGGTAAAGACAACAAGAGCGATTTGTTGCAGCTGTTAGGAATTAAACTATGACGATCTCAATAAAGAGGGGAAACAAGGCAAAACCAGCGGAAAGACACCAGTCTTATCACTCAGATAGTGAGGTGGACTACCAGATCTACTCAAGTGATACAAAACATTGATGGTTCAGTCCCAAAACAAAGAGCCGCTATGTAATTCAATTAAAAAAGAACAAGAGCAAACTTCAAGAGACAACACACAAAAGAGTCCCCAGCAGAGTCGCCAACTTGTGATGCAGGTATGTTCCCTCTGTGGACAGAGACAACCCCTCTAGCCCTAGAGTGGGTCTAGTCATAGCAAGACAAAGACAATAGCTAATTCCTTAAATAGTTATTGTTGAAGAGGCCTACCTTATACCGGTGTTCGATGAAGTCTTCATCATGTCGCTTCAGTTATCGCTTTCTTCTCCTTAATGAATGATTCACCTAAAAAAACATATGAAAATGAAAAAACACATAATAGAGCACAACAACAAACTATCTACTTATAGAGTCAAGGAACCATAAGCTATCAACATACATTTCATACATGATATAGGAAAAACCATTGATTCTATTAATACAAACAAAAATAAAGCTTACAACCACGCCTTGACGTCGCAATCTTCCTTGAAGGGTACGATCAATACGTCTCCATAAGCATTCACTCTCAAAGGTCTCCCAAAAAGACTGATGACTCTCTCTCACCCAAAAGCACAAGTATGGAACTAAGACAATCACAACAAGGCTTCCTTCTTACAAAACCATTTCACACTATCAATCCACAACATGAAAGGATATTCTCATACCTCACAAGATATTGCTAGGCTATCAGCAATCCAAACCATAAGCTATCAATCCAATAAACCAAGAACTAGCTGATCATAGTCACGGAGGATGCTTTTATAAGAGGAGAAGCCTCCATAAATGAGGGGAGAGGAAGCTTATCTTCATGGGAGGTTACTCAAAAGGTGGAACCGCCATCTCCAATAAAGAGAGGCAAACTTCTTTGACCCAACAACCAGCTCCGAAACCACCCAGAAGCATTCTGTTTGAACTAATTCGCCATATCTGGGTCGTCGCAGGTCAAACACTAAGACTCAGAGATGACATTGCGAGGCATTAGTGCATTCAGGGCTATTGTCGCAGGCAGGATACTGATGACCTGTGATGATCCCTAAAATCCGACAGTCGCTAAGAACAGATGTACTCTTGTGACGGTGTCGCGAGGTTCTCGTTCACTCTGGGCCATCGTCGCAGGCAGGATACTGATGTTCTGCAGGTCAACTTTAGGATTAATGAGGATGGTTAATATTCTTGAGTGATATGGAAGATGGGGACACATATTTTGATGTATGACACAGAGCAAATGCCATTCAGGGATTGACTCTACCTGGGATCAAGGGATGTGGGGTCGGTGACAAAATAATGTGTAACACAGAGGAGCATAGGATTGATGTTTTCATAGGGACATTAAATGATAACATCCAACATGAGGTTCGCATTTGGGAACCTGATTCATTGGAGAAGGCATTCAGGTTGGAAAGAAAAATTGAAAGCAAAATTATGGCAACAAGGAAGCCTACCAATCACAACTATAAAGATGGAAGTGTTGTTGCCCCTAGCCTTCCACAACCTACAAAGTTGACACCACAACAATTGGAAGAAAAAAGAGCAAAAGGGCTTTGTTACAGTTGTGATAGAAAATACACTAAAGGTCATAAGTGTGCTGAGAAAAAATTAATTTACATAGATGGGGAAGAGGAGCACGAAAAGGAACAAGAAACATTAAACGAATATGATATACACAAGGAACCAATCTCAAAGAAAGAAGAAATGAATCTAACCATATCTTGTAATGCATTGACAGGAATTACCACTCCTCAAACTCTAAAGATAGAAGGGCATATCAAGAAGAAAAAGGTAATAGTGTTGATTGATTCGGGTAGTACCCATAATTTTATTCATTGTAAAATAGCCAAGGAATTGAATTGCTTCCTATATCTAGCACCAGAGTGTCAAGTAATGGTTGCAAATGGAGGAACCATAAATTGCTCTGGAAAGTGCCATAATATCAAGCTATCCCTAGGAGAATATGTTTTGAATAGTCCAATTCTTTCCATTCCAATGGTTGGTGCAGATGTTGTACTAAGAGTCTAATGGCTACAATCTTTGGGTACGATAGCTTTTAATTTTCAAGAACTTTTCTTGAAATTTTTTTGTGAAGGAAAGGAAGTTGAATTAAGGGGCATCAAAGGGAAAATGGGAAAGATAATCAGCTCTAATAGCATGACAAAGCTTCTAAAGAAAGAACAACAGGGTGTAATTGCACAATTATGTTCACTAGAGGTTCCTACATTGAAATCATCTATTTCAAAAAATCTCCAGAACATTTTGGACAATCATTCCAAGGTATTTAAGACTCCCAAAGGCCTCCCACCTATTTGTGATTATGATCATGCTATTCATTTGATTCCAGGAAGTGTTCCTCCAAACATCAGGCCTTATAGATATCCATATGCCCAAAAGAGTGAAATTGAACGTATGGTTGCAGAAATGCTAGAGGTTGGTATAATTCAACCTAGTCAAAGTTCTTTCTCTGCTCCAGTGGTATTGGTACACAAGAAGGATGGATCATGGCACATGTGTCCAGATTATAGGGAGCTCAACAAGCTTACTATTAAAGATAAATTTCCCATTCCTGTCATTGATGAATTATTGGATGAATTACATGGAGAAATTTACTTCACCAAGTTGGATCTTCGTTCAAGATATCATCAAATCAAAATGAAGACTGAATACATTTCAAAAACAACATTTAGAACTCATGAGGGTCATTATGAATTTTTGGTCATGCCTTTTGGCCTTACCAATGCACCTTCTACATTTCAAGGTTTCATGAATTCCATTTTCAAACCCTTAATTAGAAAATTTGTGTTAGTATTTTTTGATGATACTAATCTACAACAAGTCTTGGAAGGATCATGTTCAACATGATGTTGACAGGGTGCTCAAACTATTGGAGGAGAAACAATTATATGTGAAAAGATGTTCTGAAGTCGAACATGGAAAGACATCGCCTGATTACCAGCCAATGATGTAAGTTGTTAATAGATGCGAGAGGAGTCACCGATAATGATGATGAACCTCAAGGTACTACAGTACAATTCACATGGTGTGAATATATGAGCTGATGTCGAACACCACACAAAATCTTTCGGTTGAAGGTCATTGATGTAAACCTGTCGCCGGAAGTGAGAAACTTGCCATTAAGGCATGCAAGCTTCAAAGTACTGAAAGGGTTGTTTCTAAGTCAACTTCTTGGATAATGAGTTGATGTTGACAAGAAGTGACCTGTCGTAGGAGGGCCTTGATGTATCCCACATCTACGACGCGAAATGAAGCAAATTATTTTTGTGGAGGTGAAAATGATTTGATGATATAAGGTTCAGGAATGGCGGTCATGAAAAATGAAGGGTGGAGGTATTGCAGTGGATGAGGCGTTTGCTGGATGGTGAATTCTCTGAATGACTTCTCTTGAACATGTCGGCGACATTGATATGGACTGGTAGCGTTAACCCCATGGATGGTATGGAGGACCAATGGTGATGGTGAACGAAAAAACCCAACCCAACTCAATCATGGTGATGGAGTGAAAGTGTCATGTTCAAGAGCGACCTGCTACCAATAAAGTTCTTCAAGTTTTCTTCCCATTTTTCCCCAGTCATTGCTGACCAGTACCTCTTTATTTTTGTCAAGCTTGAGGAGGATAACATATGCTTGGTCTATAATTTTCCCTTCGGGCAAACCTGTCGCTTTGTGTTTAGCGAGCCTAGCGTCAGTGAGACTCGTTCTTGTCTGGGCGGGCAATTTTGTCATTATTGTTTTAACGAGTTTAATGAAAAAGATAACTCGGTCATTTTCATGTTTAGAGAGTTTGAAAAGGGACAAAAAGGAGACTCCAATAGTCCTTTTTCGTGGCATAATCCCTTAATTCCAAAAAAGTATAAAATATTACAAAAGGGATGACTTTTCGATAGCTTTAACGAGCCGACAAAGACAAGCGTTCAATCTTTTTGTTCAATAATCCCTCAAGTCCAAAAGATTAAAATATATGAGAGGGATGGCATTCCCTTTATTTTAACGAGCCGGAAAGGATAATGGCTCGACAATCTTTTTATATTTAACGAGTCTAAAGAGAGTTTAAAAGGGACTCCTTTTTTAGGAACGAGTGGTATTTTCGGGTAGCAACCAGTGCCAAGTAAGTTTGGAACTTCTCAAAACATGGCAGTGTGAAGAGGATGGCAATCATAATCACTCGTCGCAAATGTTCCTCAAAAGGGTAAACAATCAAGTGGAAGCGTATGGTCGGCCAAATGAATGGAGGTGATGGTAGGAAAACAACCAAGGTTCAAAAGGGCTGATAGCAAAGTGATCACAAAGGTTATTTACCAAAGGTGGTTTCATTTTTTAATGAACTTGAATCAGGAGAAAACTATGCTCAGTGCAGGTTGATTTTTTAACGAGCTTGAACCTTGCGGGAACACTGCTCTTACCAGTCTTTTGATAATGTCTCTTGGTAGATTTATTTTTTGATGATCTTGAAAACTACTATAACATGTTCTCATGACCTTTTTATGCAGGTTAGAAATGACCGAGCTAGGAGGTTAAAGGGTTGAGAACCTACAAACCAAGAAAATCAAAGGTCATTTTTCACTTGCATGCAAAGGTTTGCATGCCCCCAGGTGTTTCAGTAAAAGGAGAGTTTCCAGGTTACCAAATGGAAGTCCTTACAGTTAGGCAGGATTGTTTTTGTCGGCAGACAAAAACTCTTCCTTTGCTTTGTCCATCGAAATGGGCGAAGGTGACTGGTGTGAGCTTCCAGCCACATAACGTACGAAAGTGAATGGTGTGAGCTTCCAATCACAATCGTACAAAGGAAATAAGTGTATTAGACTATTCACATAACCTATACAGAATGTTTCTTCAGTCCAAGCATTAATACCTTTCAAGAAAATCTCTCTTTTCCTTTGGGTTCGCCTGCCGAAGCAGACTAGGGTGCATGCCCCCTAAACTTCAGAACATTCACCGAACTACCCGCGGTAATTAGGTGGATGGAATGAAGGTTGAAGAGACATTGTTGACGCAAAGAGACCATTTAGGGATGATGGTTGATTTATAGCTATGTTTGAACTAGGAAATGAAAGCTGGTCGACAAGTTGCACCAGTCTGCCTTCATGTGGAAAACACATCACTCGAAAGAATGTGGAAACGATAGCTTCCATGCTATATATATAATCACGTCCAAGGAGTAGATTGTAATCTAGTGGACCTTGGACTACCATCACGTTCAAATGAATGGTTTTCTTTCTCAAAGTTATCAATAACTTTGGAAGGATCCCTAATGGTTGACTGGTTCCTTTGTTGAAGCCTGACAAATTTTGTTTTTCAGGCAAAAGCAATGGTGAACCAAGCGCTTTCCAAGCAGTTGAGGAAAGGATACTCATTGAAGCCCCTTCATCTATGATAGTGCCAGACACGATCATTTTGTAAACTTGTACTATGATTTGGAATGGTACATTAGATGGAAGGCGGGGTTTTGCTAGTTGATTCCAATCAAAGAAAACGACTAGACTGCTTGAAGGAGGTACCGGATAAATCTCATGAACTGGGGGGGTCTCTTCTTGTTGTAAAGGAATGGGTGGATTGCCCCCAAGTTCATTAGACTCTGTATCGACAAAAAGAATTTGAACGGTGTCGTTCTCATTCTCTTTGGGAACTGTATCATCCGAAGGTGGGCCTTCTGAAGGCAAGACTGGGTCGACTGCCATCTCGACCAGTTGACTTTGGTCTGGTGTGGACTCAGAAGGTTCACTTTCAATGATAGGCGATTCGATCGACAATTGAGTTATGTCAATCAAGTTTTCAACTAGTGAAGGACTTGGCAAGAGTTTCCTGTATCCAGGTGGAAGTTTTTGCGGTGAAGCAGGACGGTTATCCAAAATGCTTTTGGCTTCGTCCAGAAAAGGACAACGGTGAAGAGTATGATCACCTTCACATAACCTACATGGAACTCTGACTTTTCCTTTTTGTCTATTGACTTCATTTTCACTAGTTGATGGTGTGCTGTCAACTTGACTGTCAGAGGTTGATGACACCGAATGGTGCAAACAGGGAGACCATTCTCTCAAGATCCATGGGATGCAAGGGCAATCTCGATGGTAATGGCTCCCTTTGCAAATTGCGCATGGAGTTTTTGGTTTGGAAATTTTAGTGTGCGGATTTTTGCCAGATGATGCATGGTTGTTCCCTTGTTTAGCTGGCTTCTTCTTCTTCTCCTTCCCTTTCTTTTTCTTCTCAGCTACTTGGTTTTTAGTGTCACTAGTTTCACCAAGCGAAGAGGAAGAAGGGGAAGGAGAAACAAACGAAGTAGAAGGTGAAGGGGTAACTTCAGTATCATCTGGTTGCTGATTAGATTATTGAGGAATTATGGTGTTTTGAATGACAGAGGTCGAGAAAAGCCATACTGGCAAGCCGATTGTGATTCCTGGAAGGGACAATGTAGCCATATATGGAGAACCAATATCTCCCCAAGAGGAGAAAGGACTAGGATTCCCTCCAAGAGGGATTCCTTGATTGGTAGATTCCATTATCTCAACCTCAGATCAACGAAGGAATAGGGATGTTATTCCGATTTAAATAAATTTTAAAGACACTTTGACGCAACTTTCTTTTTCAATTTTTAAGAGTCGAGAAAAAGCTAAAGGTGACTCTGGTCGCCTTTGATTTTAATGAGCCTGAAGTGACAAGTGCTCAGATGGACCTTTTCTTTTAAGGAGTCGAAAAGGAATGAAAGTGACTACTCTGGAAATCTAGACAGAGGGATTACCAAACCAATCGCAAAACTGCAAAATACACCTTGGTGATAAATGATAGAGAAATTACCAAGGACTTATGTATAGCAGTCAATCTTCCTGAATGTTGTGTTCAGTGCATTGCGATCGATAGGGTGGCAGACACAGCTTCCTAAGGATAAAGGATATCAGCCTATTGTGGTCTCCCAATATATACTTGACGGTATGGGGAGCACAAGTCCGTACTGGCACTTGTCGTATCAAAGAGGAGGAATCACCCAACCTTTGATGAAAACGATAGTTACCAGGTTTTACGACGCCGGAACACGTCTCTAGCCTAGACTTCTAGATGTGTTGCGTTAGGTTCCAAAGCGTTTTTATGTTCATTGAGATTTATTTTATGGTTGATCTTGCTTAGAAGTTTGTCTTTCAAGGTTCACCGTGTGATGTAGATGTAAAATTCCTAAATATGCAATCTAAAATGATAAATAGTCGTTTATGTTCTTTTAGCAATGAAAATCCTAGCTACAAAGGAAAGAAGATTATGATTTTTCTTTCAGCAGAGAGCATAGAGCACACACTAAATGCACTTTCCTAAATCAAATTTCGCATGCAGTCAAAATGCAAATGCACATGCATGTATTTGTTTTCCGCTTCCTTAATGTGTGAATGCCAAAAAGGAAAGCTAAGTACAAATTTGAACTATTTTCTTTCAAAGCGACATTTCTAACAATTTATTTTCAAAACGAAAGGAAGACTAAGACGACACTTTTCGATTTCGAATTGAAATTTTTTTTTCGACACTTCAAATACTAATAACTCAAATCAAGTACAATGACAAAAGTATAATCAACTATCTAGAAGAGGAAGACTTTACGACACTCTTCTTTTGATTCAAAATGACAATTACGACACTTGCATCAAAAACGACAGTTCGATTAAGCTACTTTCGACAAAGGAAGACTGTAAATGATTCACAAATACACAAAAACATTTACAATTCCTAACTGATGGAGGCTAAAATATGTGAAGGAAGAAGGTTCCAGCAAGAAGGTACTGATCATGAATAGCAAAACTACTGAATAAAGCTGAAAACAAAGAGGAAAAAACCAAATTTCAGAGAAGAAAATAGTATCACTCAATCATCACACCTGCAACATAGGGAAACAGGGATGCATCTCACCTGCAACACACGGGAGGTGCAATGCATCCAGGTTGCACAGTTACAGACAGTGCGATGGACCAGGGAGCGAAATTGAGCTTGGTTTTTGCTCAAACTTTGCAGTTAAGTTCAGTGATTTAGGCTGAGTAATGATGGACAGTAAAAACAAAGCATAGGGGTCAGATCTGATGAGCTTCTGAGCTACCACAAGGGCACTTAGAATTCTTTGTAAGTTAGATATTCAGTTCATAAACCAACCCAAAGATTGACTGAAGCAGCATTCATCTACTTCGCAATTGCATAGAAAAGGCATTTCGAAGGCTAGCTGGCTAACTTCAGGCTCCGCTTGTAGTTTATAAAGCAAACAATAAACAAACAAACAAAACAAACTATTCATTCCCCGGTGGAGTCGCCATTTTGTTTTAGGGAAAACTAGTGTCGATTCGAACTGCTAGTCCCACTAAGATGGGTAGCTATCTTAGAAACAAACAATGAAAGATTTTCAAGAGTTCCTTTAAGTGTGATAGATTAGAGGGAAGAAAAGAGGACCAACCTGGATCTCTCGCTTTGATCCTAGCTTGATTTCCCTTTCCCTTGATAGAATTTTCCACTCCTCTCCTACTTGTCCCACTTCAAAGAGTACCTGTAGAGTCAAAGTAATAGCAAACCATCAAAGCATCTCCATCTAAAACATCATAAACAATGCGGAATCAGAAACACATTGACCATACAATTGCATTCATAAACAATAAGATTCATAAACACATGATTATATGGAGGAAAACTCAAAGAACTTTATTAATAGTAGTGAAAGAGAGGATTACAACCCAACTGTCTGATCTAGCATCATCCTCCCAGTGTAGAAGCCCTTTTCACCTCATGAACAAGCAAATCAACCAACAATGCAATGTCTCTTCTCACAGATAAATCAACAACACTTCCTTACAAAATACAATATTCCAGCCTCCAGATCTCTCAGATGAGGGATCCATTTATAGATGTCTTGCAGGGGTGTGAGTCAGCTCTGGGTTTTTGATTAGTGTCATTCCAGTGATAGTTCTTGGTTCCACTTGGAGATTTCATTGATCTCTTACTCATCCCTGGGCGAATTCAGAGAGGCAAGTGTCATAGGAGAAGTTTCTGGAAGATTCCATGGTCATCCACTTAGCAAACTGTCTTTGCCATTTGTCTATTCTCGCTCATTGCACCCCACAGAAGGCCATTTCAGTATGCATCACACTTGGCTAGTGTTGTAGTCAGTATGCATCACACCTTGCCCATGGAGCAGTCTGTATGGTCTAGTTTTGGCCAGTTTTGAGTAGTTTTCAGGTGGAACTTCTGGGAAATGATGTAATCAGTTGACCATGATCCTTTAGGGTATGAAACAACACTTTTAGGGACATGAAGAGCCCTTAGTTTATGGACATATGAATTTGGGGTTGTAGTGCCCAAATATGTCTATAACAGGAACTGAAGGGGGGCATAAAAAACCTGAAACAAGAGAGCACTTATTGGTTTATCAATATCCAAATTTAGGTAGCGCAGTGAAACAACTAGCCCTGAAGCCGCCTGAGCTACCAATTTCACCTGCAAGACAATCACAAGAATAGTTTGAAGAACGTCTATTACAACAAGGATCAGAAGGGTTAACAATGGGGGAAAACAATAACAAAAACACTAAAACAGATGCTACTGTCACCACCTTTGAGTTCCCAATTGGGGATATCAGAGGTGAGGCTCCCATGAAAAATATTCCTTTATCATCCTTACCATATTTTCAAGGAATGATTGTAGAAGACCCTGACACCTTCTTATTTGAATTTGATGTCTTGTGCAGGAGTTATGACTATGTTTCAGATGCTCAGAAATTAAAATTATTTCCTGCTACTCTAAAAGGAGCATCCCTGAGATGGTTCATGGGGTTAGGCTCTACTTCTATTCGAACATGGAGTGACATGAAGGAGACATTTTTATCAAAGTATCAAGACTATTGCAGAACCAGGGACTTAAGAGAGGAAGTATTCAGGATGACACAGAAGGAGGATGAGAGCCTGGAGGACTATGTGGAGCGGTTTCATTATAATTTGCAGAGGTCTAAACACAGTGATTTAGATCACAAGATCTTGAAGACCATATTCATAAGAGGAATGAGGGATGACTACCTTGATACCCTGAATCTATTAGGAAAAGGGGACATATCTCAGGAACCATTCGCCGAAATCATAAAGCTCTGTCTGAGATGCTCTAGAGGATCGTTGAAGGGAAGAAGCACAATCTGAGATGCCTCCGCCTGAAATACAAAAATCTGCAAGTGGAGGAGTAACCAAAGCAGAGATCGGGAATTTATTTGAAAATTTCAAAATCGACATCCTCAGTACTCTATCTGCCCAGATAATGACAGCACAGATCAAGAAGACACAAGGAGAAGCTGATACACCTCTAGCTGTGTTCCATCCGAATTGTCGGAAGCAATATCCCTTAAGGGAGTGTGAAATGAACAACATCAGCTTGTGCAATATTTGTGAGTTGGAACATTCTACAGGTCAATGTCTGGAGCTTCCCAGACTGAAAGAAGTACTCAAAGAATTGAGTGAAGAAGTTCAGTCCTCTTATTTCATCGCACCCAGGAGACCATGGCAGCCACAACCTCCAAGTATGTCCCAATATTTTTCTTCTTTTAATTCGTGGAATAATGCATATAACGCTCAGCAATATCCATGGCAATACTCTGCTCCTTCTCCAGCACAGTTTCCTTCACCCTGGAACCAGTGGTCCCCCTCTCCATCTATTCAATATCCTCCATCTCAACCATATCCTTGGAATCAGAATTGGAGGGGGAATGCCCAAAGTACAGCCCCATCTGCATTACCAATGCAACAACAACTACAATTGCCCCCTTTCCAAACTCTTGTTCCTACACTGCCTGTGCAACCCCAATTACCTGTGCAACCTAACCCTAACCTGAATAATAAAGCAGCCTAGAGCATAGAGGCTCTGACTACCTTCCAAACTTACCTTATCACTCCCGTTGGACTTAATGAAATTCAACTACGGTCAGGTAAGGTGATTAAACCAAACCACTCCCCTATCATCACTGAGGAGGAATGTGAACCTTCCAGAGGAGGTACAGTAGATCTTGAGGCGGTTGTTACACCTGTAATAGCTGATACAGAGCAAACTATTATGCCTATAACAGCCAACCCGAGAAGAATTGTTACTCCTGTAACAACCAACTTGAGTAAGGCTGATACACCTGTAGCAACCGATTCAACTGTTATGACTTAGGATCCTCCGTATCCTCAAAGATTAATTGAGACTAGAATGACCTCACAACTCGAATCTGATTTCCTTAGGGAGTTGCAAAACCTGCACGTACGAATTCCTCTGCTGCAAGCTCTTAAAGAAGTACCTATTTATGCCAAAACAGTATGAGATTTGTGCATTAAGAAACTTGGAAGGAAGCCTAAGGACCCTACTACCATACACGTGATGGGGAAATTGTCCGAATTAATGATTTCTCAACCTCTTTTAACCAAGTATAATGATCCAGGAAACCCTACGGTTACTGTCTATATTGATGGCCAACCCATAACTAATACATTGATTGATCTTGGGGCGACCATTAATGTGATGACAAAGGACCTCTTTACCACCCTGGGGCTACATGGACTTAGACATACGCCTACTGTACTTGAATTAGCAGATAGGTCTCGTGTTAAACTCGAGGGGGTATTAGAAGACATAGTAATCACAATAGCTTCCTGGAGGTATCTGGATGACTTTCTTATCTTACAAACCAAATCCAACCTGGGGGGACATCCTTTGATTCTAGGGAGACCCTGGCTAGCCACTGCAGATGCATTTATAGGATGCAAATCCAGATCTATGATGATTTTAGATGGCCAGGCTACAAAGAACCTTAATCTTTACCCCCCAAAACCAAATATGGATTTGAACAATCCCTGGTGGGATGAATTTGAACCTGAATCAGATCTTTCCCTACCGCTCCTCACTCTGGGAAAAGCCCAGTATTTCAAGGATGAGACAAAAGATGATATCATTAATGGCTTTATTAGTAACTCACTTTCTGTTGCTTCTATTGAAAATTCAAAGGAGGAAGAGGAGGTAGAAGATATAAACTTTGAACAAATGAGAACCACTCTGCATACTGACAACAATCTAGTCGAAATAGAACCAGGAAAGTATCTGAACATTAATCCCAACCTGACTGATGAGAAAAACAAACTGATGTTACATAAATAAAAAAGGCATTTGCATGGGACTACATGGATATGAAAGGGATTCATCCCAACCTGTGCACTCACCACATTTATTTGAAAGATGGCTGCAAACCAATTAGACAACCGCAGCACTACATGAACCCTGTGCTAAAGGAGGTAGTGAAAGAAGAATTACAAAAACTCCTGAATGTTAACTTTATTTATCCGATATCTAACAGTTAGTGGGTGTCTCTGCTTGTCATTGTCCCTAAGAAGAATGGAAAGTGGAGAGTCTGTGTGGATTACATAGAACTCAATAAGGCCACTCAAAAGGACATTTTTCTTCACCATTTATAGATCAAGTCCTTGACACCCTTTATGGAAAAAAAGTTTTTTTTTTTTTTTTTAGACGGGTTTAGTGGCTACAACCAGATACAGATTGCCCCAAAGGATCATGATAAAACAATATTTAGTTGCCCTTGGGGAACTTTCGCATACAGAGTACTCCCTTTTAGACTCTACAATGCGTCAACAACTTTTCAGAGGGCAATACTGGGATTTTTTTTTTTTTTCTTTTTTCTGATTTGTTGAATGATTGCCTTGAAATCTTCATGGACAATTTTACACCTTATGGTGATTCTTTTGAAACAACATTAGCTAATGTAGAAAAAGTATTGGAATGTTGTGTACATAGTAATGTTGCTTTGAGCACCGAAAAATGTCACATGATGATGATTGAAGGGATCGTGTTGGGACACTTCATTTCTGCTGACGGGATCAAAGTAGACCCTGCTAAAATAAAGGTAATTATGAAAATTCCAACTTCCAAGACGCAAAAAGAGGTATATAGTTTCTTGGGACATGCAGGGTATTATAGATGGTTTATAGAGATTTTTTTCAAAAATTGCATCACCATTGTTCTCCTTACTTATGAAAGATGTAGAATTTTTGTGGACAGGAAAGTATGAGCCGGTCTTTTTGAAGTTGAAATGTTGTGTATTAGCAGCTCGGGTTTTATGTGGACCTAATTGGGAACTGTCGTTGCACATAGCTACAGATGCATCTGATATTGTTGTAGGTGTCATTTTGGGCCAGATGGAGGATAGGAAACCTTATGCTATTTATTACATATTAAGAAAGAATTTGACTCCGGCTGAGCTCAATTACATAGTGACACAGAAAGAATTATTAGTGGTAGTGCATGTAATCAATAAGTTTTGACACTATATTATCGGGTATCAAGTATTTGTACACACTGACCACTCTGCCATTCGTTTTTTAATGAATAAGCCAATTACCAATGGTAGAATTACATGCTAGTTATCGTTGTTACAAGAATTTGATATCGCAATTGTAGATAAACCTGGAAAAGATAATGTAGTAGCTGGTTTTTTTTTCTAGGTTAACTATTTATGACAATTTCAATCCTACCGAGGATTCTTTCCCTGATAAGTATCTCTTTGTTATTTCTACTTACTCACCATGGTATGCAGATATAGCCAATTATCTTGCTACAGGGAAGTTTCCACAATACTTGTCCTCCAAGGAAAAGAGAAAGATCATATAGCAGAGTGCTACCTATACATGGATAGATGGGAATCTCTATCACACTGGACCAGATTTTCAGATTACACGTTGTGCATGAGATCTTTGACATCCTTAAGGCTTGTCACGAGGAACCTTGTGGAGGGCACTTTGGTGCAGGGCTACACCCGCACATATCCACGATATGCATATTAAAAATGCATCCACAACTGTACCAGTATATTTAACTCTGCAATGGAGTTAAATCTACAGACCATAAATGGTCAAGAGGCCCATTCATCAATTCCTGAGTATAGGAATTTAATCACCCCGCCTGAAACCTCCTATCGGGACTCATAAATCATCCCCAAGCCTTTAATGAGGCTTTGATTAAAGTCTTCCTTTATATTCTTCGTATCAGAACTTAAATCCTTCAGAGCCTTTATAATCCTTCACCCACGCATATATATATCTTTCTCCCTTATAACATGGGATCATATATATATATAACACATAAACCATATATCGTGCTTTTCCCTTCTAAAAACCACTTATAAAGGAAACATACCTTTACAAAGGAAAACTCCGCTTTCCTTAGCTTTTCCGCCTTCCCATATAGACTCGCACAGTTTCCGAGATTAAACCTCCATCGCAATCGGCTATCGCTATATTTAGGACTTATCATATATGTGGTTATCACCCCTCCTCCGATTCCGATATGACTATCGGAAGTCGTAAACACATGCTTTATGTGAAAAGGCCCGCACTATTGGAAATATTAACTATTTGGGAATACAAAGGAAATTCCCTCCATTCATACCTTCCAGATTTCAAAATGTATAGACCTGAATCTATGTATCGTCGGGTCTGACACTGTAAAGTTCCTCCATCGAACGCCGATTGACCCCGATGCCCGATCGCCGATATATTGCCAACGCCAATCGCCGATATCGCTATCGGTGATATCACAATTCCACTAAATTGCTGACCCTTGGCGCCTCCGATCACCGATATGCGATTTAATCGGGACCGTTGATCTAGCAACGATCCAATGGTCCACGATTAATCACACTCACTCTTTGAAAACTTCCAAGGTTTATCCCGATAGCTTTAAAGGGTCTTCTGCCACTGTGATTTGATCTCAGCTGTTGATCTAAATGATCTAATGGCTGTTGAGTGTCACTTGCACTTCTCTGCGATTCCTTATACTTAGAAATTTTACATTGTTTCTTCAATTTCTTGGTGATTTTCTTCTTTAAAGGTTTCGGCCTTCACTGCTTCTGCTGCGCCACTCTGATGCTCCAATTCCCCTCCAAAGCTAACTCTGATTTTCACTAGGATTCAATGATTCCTCGTGATTCATCTCTGAGCATGTTACGCCCTTGCGTACTACAGAACTCTGCCTGCAATTCGTTACAGAACCTACGAGTTCATAATTCACATGAAATCAAATCATAAACACTCAATTCACGCATATGCACACTCAGAATCGAATTCCTACTCTGTATTAACACATAAAAGTAATTGATTACAATTGAGACTCTCGGTCTCTCTCACAGGCCTGATTCTCAACACTTGTGGCCTCTCCCTCTGCATGTAGGCTTACATACACACACACACACACACACACACACACACACACACACACACACATATATATATATATATATATATATATATGAAAACATTGGATCGGATCGTTGAAGGTCTGATCAATCCTCTAACAAAAGCCTAAAGCTCTACATGCATGCATACATGGCAGAAAAGCCTCCTTGAGACTTTATTCTATCTTTTCTCTATTTTAAAACAGAAAAGCCTCCTTATCACTCAATGGTCCACATCTATTCTCCCTTTTATGCCTAAAAGCTCTCCCTTGCTCCTAGGATCATGGAGCTACTCATGTTCTCATTTATTTGTTTTGAGAGCATCTAATTAAATCACACTTAAGGCCTAAATATTAAATTGACTTGAGACTTAGGAAACTAATTTCCCAAAAACACATGACCCCCTATGTCTACTAATTACAATGATTTTCCTTGGGCTGAATGCTCCTGCATCAGACTCCCAAAGTAGAAAATATTCATGATCTCCTGATCATGTGTCTTCTGGTCTTGGTCTTCCTGGATCCCACACTTTGTTCTGTAGCTATCCAGATGCTTTATTCCTTTGCTGCCGCTGCACTTCTGCTGTCTTTTGCTCCATTTTCTTTTTCCTGTCAATCAGATTCAAGTTCTGATTGATCTTGCTTGCTGTTGTTACCATTTTCCTCCATCTAGACTGATTCATCATCTGCTGCCATATTTCTTCAATTTCTATGTCTAGCATATCTTTGGGCTGGTCCATATTCTGCTTCTTACTTCTGCCTTCTTCTCTTTGTTTCAGGTTACTGTTGCTGTCTTCTATGCTGACTTTTCTTTTACTTGCTTCATCTTTTGGTTTGCTTGCTGCCATTTTTTCTTTACTTGCTGCCTCCCTATCATCCTTACCCTCTCTCATAACTGAATCATGACTGTTCAACATTCTTTCCAGCAATTTAATTTCTCCATTCCATGGATTGAGTTCTTCCATAGAATTCTCTTCTTTCACTTTTATTTGACTGTTCACTTGTGCCAAATCTCCTCCAGCATCTGCAACAAAACCTGCACACTCAAAACACTTGTTAAAATTAAAAACATAAGGCTGTTGTGCCTTATCTTCCTTTGGCAACAATTTAGTTTGTTGCTCTATTTTCTCCTTCTCCTCTATCAACACATCAGTATGCTGATTCGAATTCTCAGCATAATTCATGAGATTGTCAATTAATATCTCTTCTACATCATCTGTTCTAATGATGTCTTCCTGCTTGGGTTCACAGTAGTGAAATTCTTCTCCCTTAACCTGCAGTTGATTATCTTCACTTTGAAATTGTTTCCTTCCTACTGCCTCTTTACCATCTTCAAACAACCTCTGCTTAATCTCTTTGATCACATACTCATACTCATTCATGCTGTTTAATGAACCTGCAAACAAATTTGTTAGGATATTCCGACACATAGGAAATAGTTAAGTATAACTTGGTCTATTATAGAGTTAGGTAAAGTGTGTTTCTTTACTATGTACATTTTGTAACTTACAATCCGACGGTCACGATATGTAGTGATCCGACGATTCATTCTCTCCTCGGTATTACCGACACTTGATCCATGGCTTAACACCCGATTGGTCCATGATCTCTATTTAAAGAGCATGGAGGGTCATTTGTAGGTTAATCGTTCATGAGAGAAGCTTATGTAAATTTTCATTCTTTTATTAATAAATTGCCTGAAGTGGCCGCGTTGGCTCAGGTCGTGGACTGTTTCCCTCTTTGAGGGTTTTAACCACGTCAAAAGTACTGGTGTATTGATCTACGATCTGTTTGTGAGCGGTGTCCTTTGGTGTTCTGTCTGAGGAACTTACCCTGTAAATTCCTACATGGTATCAGAGCTATTTGAGGGCTGCGTCCGTTGGTGATCCAAATCTGAAGCCGGTAGAACTGCATCCGACTACCGTTTCCTAGATCTATTGTTTCTGACTGCTTTCGGGCCGAGAGGACTACTCTGTTGTGTTGGGAGCATCTGTTCCAGTGAGGAACCCCTTTCGTTTCACGCGAAAAGGTTTCCGGTAGCCCTAG
This sequence comes from Pinus tabuliformis, assembly GCA_031772625.1. Lineage (NCBI taxonomy): Eukaryota > Viridiplantae > Streptophyta > Pinopsida > Pinales > Pinaceae > Pinus > Pinus tabuliformis. Next base: position 1,001,091,522 of record CM062815.1, on the reverse strand, counting down.
CTGCGTCATTTTTAAGATCTGGAGGTATACAGTGTTTATTTGCAGTTTACAGTTATTTTCTCTCTGTTTATTTCGGTTTCGGTTTATTTAGCCTTTTTTATTACCGGATATATACCTTTCATTTCTGCGTATGCTCTTTGCCCCGTGACTCTGTGCGATCTGGGCAAATCAGAAACAGAAAGGAAGGATTTTTCTCATGCGTATGCTCTTTTCCGCTGCGCCTTAGTGTGATCTCGGAAAATCAGAAACATTGAGGAAAATATTTAGTTTCCGGCTAAAGCTAACTTCGAGCCGTAAGGTTCGTTTTTTTTTGTATGTCCGTGTTGGGTTTTGTGTTTTTTGTTTTGTAGGGAAAAAGAGCCTTCTCAAAGCAAGCATGCAACCCAAAGCTTCAACCTCTCTCTCTCTCAAACTTTTTGTATAGCTCACTTGGTTCAAAGCTAATTTATGAGAGTAGCGGTCTTGAGTTCAAGTCTCCTTTTTGTTGGAAAGGGGGTGTTTTTTTTCATTTTCGCACATTCCCGCACTTCGTCGGCATCTTCATCAATTTTTTTTTCAAAAAGCCATAACTTCTTCATCCGGAAGCCGTTTTCAGAACTGTTTTTTTTTAAACGGCCTAATTTTTCAAGATCTTTACATTGGAACACTTAGTTTCAGCATCTATAGCATCAATTTATGTTAAAATGGAAAGTCCATGCCAAGTTATTCTTGACAGCACCAACTACTTCCAATGGTGGTCCTACATTGTGGATTTACTTAGAAGTAAAGGTCTCTATAGAATAGCCATAGGCCAAGAAACCAAACCGAAAGATGAATATAAGGCAGCTAAATGGGAAAATAGGCAAGATCAAGCACGTGGGTTGATAGGGATGTCTATTTCTCTAAATCTTAGATTCCATATTGCAGAACTTGATGCTCCTGATGAAGCAATGAAACAGATTACTAAAGTCTTTGGAATTAAAAATGAACTTAGAGCCCATCAACTTGAAAATGAGTTGCTTACATTGGACCCCAATAATTTTTCTTGCATTGAAGATTTTTTGTCCAAGTTCAAGACCCTTAGACTTCTCTTGGAAGGTGTTAAGGTTAAGAAAGAAGATTGTAACCTTATATATTCCATTCTTACTAAGTTGGGACCAGCCTACTCTGTGTTTGTTTCCACCTTCCATTCTACAAGAGAAGCCTTCATTTCTCAAGGACAAGACTACAAGTCCCCTTCCTTTGATTCTTTTTGTGATTCTTTAATAAGAGAACAAGAAAAACTCTTACACCTTGGTCTTCTTAATCTTGGAAACTCTTCTAAGAAAGCGTTAGCCGCCCAGCAGCAAGCAAATCCAAAGAATCCTAAGAAGTTGTATCCTAAAAAGAATGGTCCTAAACCAAACAAGGGTCCTAAGCAATTTCAACCTCAAAATGAAAAATCATTTCAACAAAATGATAAGACAAATAAAAACAAAGGGAAGAAGACTGATAGACATTGCAACTTTTGTAATCGAGATGGCCACTTAGAATCCAAATGCTTTAAGAAGATGGAAGCCTTGGAAGCAGCAATGAAGAAGCATAACATCCATTTGGAGCACTCTTCAACTTCAACTTCATCTTCAGGAATGGCACTTTCTGCATGTGGTTGTCAAGCATCTCGGTCTGGCTATGCACTAAATGTATCTTCTTCTTCTCATTCTCATGAGTGGCTCATTGATTCTGGAGCTTCTTATCACATGGCCAAAAACAAAACCATGTTTTCTTCTTTAAATGATTGTAACACCAAAAATATATATGTTGGTGATGATAGATCTCTTAGTGTTGTAGGGACTGTAACTGTTCATATAGACAATGGTCAGTTTAATGATGTATTATGTGTTCCAACCTTATCCTGCAACCTTCTATCTGTATATCAGATAACCCATTCAGGTGAAGGTAAAATCGTTGAATTTTCACCTCACGATGTTGTAATTAAGGACCTAAGAGATCCTAGACAGATTTTAGCTACTGGCATTGCTGATGATTCTACAAGGTTGTATAAGTTTCACAACTTTGGTCATCAAATCTTCCCTCAGTATTTGTTGCTCATAATGATGAAGTGAGCAAACTTTGGCATGAGCGATTTGGTCACTTAAACTATCGCTCTCTTCAGAATCTATGTAAAGAAAATATGGTGACAGGTCTTCCAATGGTATCTTGCAAAGATGGTGTTTGTTCCGGATGTGTACTCGGAAAACATCATCGGGATAGTTTTGAAAAACGTGCCTCTTGGCACGCCTCAGCCCCTTTACAGCTTGTGCATAGTGATTTATGTGGTCCACTTCCAGTTGTTTCCTTCTCTGGCTACAAGTATTTCTTGACTTTCATTGATGATTTCTCCAGACGCACTTGGGTATACTTCTTAAAACTCAAGAGTGAAGTATTTAACATGTTCTTGGCCTTTAAGGCCTTTGTTGAAAAACAATCTGGACATCAAATTCTTAAGCTAAGATCTGATAATGGCGGAGAATATGTTAAAAACAACTTCATCAACTTTTGCACTGAGCATGGAATTCAAATGCAACATACTGTTCCATATACTCCACAACAAAATGGTGTAGCTGAAAGGAAGAATCGCACCTTAAAGGAAATGGCTAATTGTATGCTTCAATCTAAAGGACTTAGTCTTAATTATTGGGCAGAAGCAATTAACTGTGCAAATTACATAATAAATCGCACTCCTACTAAGGTTTTAAAGAATATCACTCCAGAAGAAGCATGGAGCTCAATTAAACCAGATGTAAGTCACTTTCGTGTTTTTGGAAGTGAAGCATGGGCCCATATTCCAGATGGGAAACATAAAGCTTTAGAACCTAAGAGTGAAAAATGTATTTTTGTTGGATATTCTGAAGATGTTAAAGGATATAGACTTATTCCACTTAAGTCCAAGAATGTTATCATTAGAAGAGATGTAAAGTTTGCCGAAAATATATCTGCCTACGAGCCTAGTTCGGCGGATGTGCCACCTCTTCCTATCTCTTCTACTTTTGAAAATATTTCTTCTTCAGATGATGAAAGCGAGGATGACAATCCTCCCCCACCTTCTCAGGATCCTCCTTCAGCTCCTCAGCTTCCAAAATGGGTCCGTGCTACTCGGGATGCAGCAGGTGACCTTGCCGGTGATCCTACAGATCAGCGACGTACACGTTCTCAGTTCGAGAGAGCCTCTTCTTTACTGGCTCAAGCTTCAGTGAATTATGATCCTGACACCTTTGCAGAAGCTTCAGAACATCCAGATTGGGAAGCAGCTATGAATGAAGAATATCATTCATTATTGGCAAATGATACATGGGATCTTGTTCCTCTACCAAAGGGACGAAAACTTGTTAGATGCAAATGGGTTTATAGAACCAAGTATGGACCAGATGGGAAAGTTGATAAACATAAAGCTCGTCTTGTTGCTAAGGGTTTTTCACAACTGAAACCTTCTCCCCTGTTGCCAAAATGAACTCTATCCGCCTTGTTCTTTCCCTTGCTACCTCTTTCAAATGGGAAGTCCATCAGAAGGATGTTAAATCTGCCTTCTTGCATGGGGACTTGCATGAAGAAATCTATATGGAACAACCTATTGGCTTTATACAAATAGACTCCAGCCTTGTATGTCGGCTTAAGAAATCCATTTATGGTCTCAAGCAAGCTCCTCGAGCTTGGTATGCCAAAATGGATAAATTTCTTTTAGAAAATGGCTTTTCTAGGTGTCATTATGACAATACTGTCTACACCAAGAAAGTGGGCAAGTCTCTTATCATTCTTGTTCTTTATGTTGATGATTTTATCCTGACTGGTAGTGATCCAAACCTCATAAACCATGTGAAGTCTAGCCTTAAAAGGAAGTTTGAAATGACAGACTTAGGACACTTACATTATTTTCTTGGTCTTCAAGTCTTGCAATCCAAGGAAGGTATTTCCCTTTCCCAGTCCAAGTATGTTTGTGATATTCTACGCCATTTTCACATGGAAGACTGTAAGCCAGCCCCTTCTCCCTTTCAGTCTGGAGTCAAACTTTCAGTCACTTGTACTTCTCCTGAAGTTGATGCTACCTTATACCGTCAACTTGTAGGAAAACTTTTGTATCTAACCCATACTCGTTCTGACCTTTCCTTTGCTGTTGGCCTTGTTGCTCGGTTTATGCAAAACCCACGTGAAAGTCATGGGAAAGCAGCTAAAAGAATACTTCGTTATGTTCGAGGTACAGTTCAGTTTGGGATTCATTACAGTGCCGAAGCATCTCCTCTATTGGTTGGTTTCACTGGTTCCGATTGGGCTGGTGACCCTGATGATCGGAAGTCTACTGCAGGTTATGTGTTCACTCTTGGTTCAGGACCTATTACATGGGCTTGCAAGAAACAAGGTGCCATTTCTCTTTCTTCAGCAGAAGCAGAATATCGTGGTGCCGTAGAAGCTAGGAAGGAAGCCTTGTAGCTTCATCAGATACTGTCAGAGTTTGGCTTTCAGTAGCAACATCCGATTACACTTTGGTGTGATAATCAAAGTGCCATTCAACTATGCAAAGATCCAGTCCAACATCAGCGCAGCAAACACATTGAACTGCACATGCACTTCATCAAAAAGCTCATCCACGACCATGTTCTTGAATTGCAATATTGTTCAACAGATGATCAAGTTGCAGACATCTTTACAAAGGCTCTCACAGAGGCAAAGTTCACTAAACTTCGATTTATGGTTGGAGTTCAGGAAGTTGTCACTAAGGGGGGATAGGCTCTAGTGCCTCCTTCCTTCTCCTATTGTGTCATATTTGTAAATCCTTCAATCCTATCCCAAGTTGTTCTTAAGGGTGGATGTTAGGATATTCCGATACATAGGAAATAGTTAAGTATAACTTGGTCTAATATAGAGTTAGGTAAAGTGTGTTTCTTTACTATGTACATTTTGTAACTTACAATCCGACGGTCACGATATGTAGTGATTCGACGGTTCATTCTCTCCTCGGTATTACCGACACTTGATCTGTGGCTTAACACCCAATTGGTCCATGATCTCTATTTAAAGAGCATGGAGGGTCATTTGTAGGTTAACCGTTCATGAGAGAAGCTTATGTAAATTTTCATTCTTTTATTAATAAATTGCCTGGAGTGGCCGCATTGGCTCAGGCCGTGGACTGCTTCCCTCTTTGAGGGTTTTAACCACGTCAAAAGTACTGGTGTATTGATCTGCGATTTGTTTGTGAGAGGTGTCCTTTGGTGTTCTGTCTGAGGAACTTACCTTGTAAATTCCTACAAAATTATTACACCTTCCTGTCTCCATGGCTACTTGAGACACGTCTTCTTCTTCAAAAATTATAACTGCAGCTTCTGTTCCATCGTCAGGTTCTCTCATCAGTTTCTCCAACAGTTTAATTTCCTCTTCACACTTAGCAAGCACTTCATCACAATGCTCTCTTCTTCCAGCTTCATCCTTCACATGCTGTGTTATAGTATTAAAATATTGTCTTCCTTTGACCCTTGTAATCTCAAGGTCTTTCTGCTGTAGCAAATCACTACTTCCCTCCTTCAAGAGGTCTTCTCCATCATACTCTGTTCTTCTAGAGTACTCCTCCAGACTTTCGACATCTTCAAAAGATTGTCCATCCTCTTCAAAACACTCTTTTGTTAGTGTTCCTTTTCTCTTTGCTAAGTCTTTCCCATAGACTTCCTCTTCCTTAACATCTTTCAGTAGATGCTCTTCTTCCCTATTGTCTGTCTCAACAGTTTCCATGGCTATCTCCACTGTGCCTATCATCATAGTGAATTGATGATCCTTTACTATGTTTTCAGCTAACATAGTCTCTTCCTCAAGTTTGCCTTCAGTCCCTGGCTGTTTATCTTCTCTGAAGATATCTTCAAATGGCTGCTTTTCTCCTGCAATATCTGCCATCATACACAAACTATCAGTTTTAAAAATATAAGACCCTATGGTCTCACTTGATGGTTTAGCCATCATTTCTCCTTGCTGTTCTAAATCATTCATATGATTCAGAAATTCTTTGATAGTCTCTTCTTCAATCTCCTCAAGCCCTTCACTTGGTTGCTTGATATCTTTCTCCAGCTGTATATGAGACCTATCTATCTCATCTTTTTCTAGAACAAAATTTAGATTCTGCTGGTCTTCTTCCTTCTTCATGACAATATCAGCAAATTGTCCTTCACCTGCAAACATACACAAATTGTCAGATTTAAAATCATCAGACCTTTTGGTCTCACTTGAAGTTTCAGTCTTCAAGTCTTCACTTTCTCCCAGAAATTCCCCTTGTTCTGGTTTACAAATGGATTCTTCCATTTCTAACTCAACTTCCTTGAGTTTTCCCTTTAGCCACTTTACTTTCTTTTGCTGTAGCCTTCTCTGCATCTCATGCCATTCCACTAGCTTCTTCCTCAAGACCCAACCTAGTCTCTAGCTTTCCTCAAGCATTCTCCTTAATGCATTGAGTTGTTCTTTTAATTCAGCAACCTCTTTGTCAATTTCTTCTTGACTCATCTTCTTGCCATTTGCTTTGGCATCCTCTTTCTTATATCCTCTACTGTGGCTTCTCTCTGAACCTCTGCTATGACTATCAGTAGTCATCTTCTTTTCTTCTATCTTCATGAGCTCCTTTGCAGCAAGCCTCTGCAACAGCTAGTCCTCCTGGCTGCAACCTTACCTCACTAAGCTCTCCTCACTCAGTCTTTTGGTAAGCACGGGTCCTCTGTCTGGAACCTCTCCTTCTTGAGCAACACCTTTGCTCCTTCTAGGCTTCTGCAATCTCTCGCTCTCTCTTGAGAACACTTCAACTGTCCTCTCTGTCCAATTTCTTATTGGATTCTTTAGGTTCACTGCCAATTTTCTATTAGAGTATTCTCCTTACTATGTCTTCAAGAACTCACCTGGTTCTTCTCTCACAGCTTCTCTTGCTGTCACCTGTGCATTAGTATAAAAACACACATTCTTAATTTAAAACAGAACATACCTTCAAGATCTCAGCATGATCTTGTTTCACCCATTCTTCTGCACTTTGAATGGATTGTCCTCTGGTTGGTTTCCAAGTCCTCTTTCCTTCAGAACTTTCATTAAGCAATCTTACTTTCTCCTTCCTTTAAGGAATCTTCTATTCTTGTTATTCCAAACCTCTGTTGGAACTGCTAGAGTCTTCCAAGAACTTCAAAAGTTCTCCTTTTACAGATTACAAATATGCTCTGATAGTAATTCTTCTTTGACCTCCATTCTGCTCTGATACCACTAATGGTGCAGGGCTACACCTACACATAACCACAGTATGCATATTAAAAATGCATCCACAACTGTCCCAGGATATTTAACTCTGCAATGGAGTTAAATCTACAGACCATAAATGGTCAAGAGGCCCATTCATCAATTCCTAAGTATAGGAATTTAATCACCCCGCCTGAAACCTCCTATCGGGACTCATAAATCATCCCTAAGCCTTCAATGAGGCTTTGATTAAATTCTTCCTTTATATTCTTCGTATCGGAACTTAAATCCTTCGGAGCCTTTAAAATCCTTCACCCACTCATATATATATCTTTCTCCCTTATAACATGGGATCATATTTTCCTTAGCTTTTCCGCCTTCCCGTACAGACTCGCACAGTTTCCAAGATTAAACCTCCATTGCAATCGGCTATCGCTATATTCAAGACTTATCATATATGTGGTTATCGCCCCTCCTCCGATTCCGATATGACTATCAGAAGTCGTATAAAAAAGATTTATGTGAAAAGGCCCGCACTATCAGAAATATTAACTATTTGGGAATACAAAGGAAATTCCCTCCGTTCATACCTTCCGATTTCAAAATGTATAGACTCGAATCTATGTATTATCAGGTCCGACACTGTAAAGTTCCTCTGCCAAACACCGATTGACCCCGATGCTTGATCGCCGATATATTGCCAATGCCGATCGCCGATATCGCTATCGGCGATATCACAATTCCACTAAACTGCTGACCCTTGGCGCCTCCGATCGCCGATATGCGATTTAATTGGGACCGTTGATCTGGCAACGATCCAACGGTCCACGATTAATCGCGCTCACTCTTTGCAAACTTCCAAGGTTTATCCCGATAGCTTTAAAGGGTCTTCCGCCGCTGCGATTTGATCTCAGCCGTTGATCTAAATGATCCAACGGCTGCTGAGCGTCACTTGCACTTCTCCGCAATTCCTTTTACTTAGAAATTTTACACTGTTTCTTCAATTTCTTGGTGATTTGCTTCTTTAAAGGTTTCGGCCTTCACTGCTTCTATTGCGCCACTCTGATGCTCCAATTCCCCTCCAAAGCTAACTCTGATTTTCACTAGGATTCAATGATTCCTCGTGATTCATCTCTGAGCATGTTACGCCCTTGCGTACTACAGAACTATGCCTGCAATTCGTTACAAAACCTACGAGTTCATAATTCACATGAAATCAAATCATAAACACTCAATTCACGCATATGCACACTCAGAATCGAATTCCTACTCTGTATTAACACATAAAAGTAATTGATTACAATTGAGACTCTCAGTCTCTCTCACAGGCCTGATTCTCAACACTTGTGGCCTCTCCCTCTGCCCGTAGGCTTACATACATATATATATGAAAACATTGGATCAGATCGTTGAAGGTCCGATCAATCCTCTAACAAAAGCCTAAAGCTCTACATGCATGCATACATGGCAGAAAAGCCTCCTTGAGACTTTATTATATCTTTTCTCTGTTTTAAAACAGAAAAGGCTCCTTATCGCTGAATGGTCCACATATATTCTCCCTTTTATGCCTAAAAGCTCTCCCTTGCTCCTAGGATCATGGAGCTACTCATGTTCTCATTTATTTGTTTTGAGAGCATCTAATTAAATAACACTTAAGGCATAAATATTAAATTGACTTGAGACTTAGGAAACTAATTTCCCAAAAACACATGACCCCCTATGTCTACTAATTACAATGATTTTTCTTGGGCTGAATGCTCCTGCATCACACTTCGTAGACAATCGGACAGGATACAAAGTCCTTTTGACAGGATATTATTGGTCAACAATATTTCAGGATGCCAAGAAGTTCGTGAAAGGATGTGATAGTTTCCAAAGGATGGGCCAACCACAACAATCAGATGAGATGTCGTTATAGCCTCAAATAGTCTTATAACCTTTTGAGCTTAGTTTCTACTGTGGATACTCCGAGACTAAGCTCAAAAGAAATGAACCACAGATGCCTAAAATCCAGAGTCTTATAACCTTTTGAGAAATGGGCCTTGGATTTTGTGGGACCAATTAATCGTTCATCTAGACAGAGATCCTACATCTTGGTTTGCACCGACTATGTCACAAAATGGGTTGAGGCAAAAGCACTAACCAGAGCCATGGAGTAGGCTATTTCAGATTTCCTATTTGAAGGCATCTTTGTCCGTTTTGGGATACCCAGGGAAATAGTGACAGATAGAGGGCCCCAATTTACATCCCATATGATCCAAAAGTTGGTTGAAAAATATAAAATCCATCATAGAATCGCAACACCTTATCGCCCATAAGAAAATGGCCAAGTGGAAAGCACCAACAAGGTCATTGAGGGGATTCTTAACAAGACTATGGCTAGTCACCAAAGGAATTGGGCTGATAAACTTCCAGAAGTTCTATGGGAATATAGAACTACATGGAGGAATACTATGGGATTCTCACCATACAAACTTGTGTATGGTAAAAATCCTTTATTCCCTATTGAGTTTGAAATCAAGACATTGAGAATAACATTGTAGGTGAATTTGGATTTGGCTACAACACAAAAGCAAAGGTTGAACCAACTCAATGAATTGGAGGAGAAACGACTGGCTTCTATTTAGCAAATAGAGATTATCCAGTAGCAGAGAGCTAAGTGGCATGACAGGTTCATCAAGAAGAAGAAGTTTCAGAAAGGAGATTTGGCTCTCTTATATGATTCAATATTCAAGGACTTCAAGGGTAAGCTCTGCACCAGATGGATAGGTCCCTATGAGGTAGATGCAGTCTTTGACAATGAGACTGTGAATTTGGTTACCATTGACAGTGCGAGGACACCATTGCTTGCAAATGGGCACTGTCTTTGGTTATATCATAAACCTGCTTCAAGGGATTCATTTGTTAACATTGTCACGAATTCAAACCTTCAGATTACAGGAGCAGGGGAAAACCCCCTTGTGTTGCCAAAATTCTAATTTTTCAATAAGTGTAACAATTAAAAACCAACCTCTGTCAGGGATTGTTACACCGTTTAAAAATAAAATAAAATAAAATAAATTAATAAAATAAAAATAAAAACAAAAATAAGAAAATAAATAATGAAAATAATCTGGCTGTGAAAACCTCTTTTGGGCGCAAACAGAAAATTTTTGTAACAGTTGAAAACCACTCTGTGGTGGTTGTTACACACTTTGAAACAACATTTGTTATTTCAGGCATATCTTACAATAATGTTGTTACATGACTATTTTAGTTCTTTGTTTTTTTATCTTTTGTGGAAATCAATAATACATAACAGTCGTCTTGGTTGTTACATCTGTAACAGCCGACGACTTCTAAAAATAATCCAAGTAAATTATCTATTGTGATACACAACGCGCATTACCATGACTCGGGAGCAATGGGCTTGAATCAGGTACGCCATGAAACAGTAATATCACTATCCTCTTTTATTTAGTAATTATGGCAATCTAATGTGATATCCTTTTGACGGTCGAGGACAACCATCACATTTAAGCTGGGGGGGAGGACGAATTACATTATGACATGACCTTTGCATGACTTGTGAGCATTTAAACTGAAACCAAAGTATGATGATCTCATAATCATTATCATTTAATGATCGATCATGCCCCAAAGGGAATTATGTGCTGGTTTCATAACAAATTATACCTTAGACTAGACCTTCCATAACTTAGCATTAATAAGGAAACATTATTGCGTAGTATGAATCCTGATTTGAAATCCCTGCCTTTAACCTCACTGCGTCACCCTACCATTTACCCATTGCTGAAGCGTTGCATCCTCATTCAGAACTCTCAGATAGAAGTGGAGGAGAACAATTTGCAGAGCTAGAACAACTGAGCATTGTGCCGATCACTTTAGAATTTCTCAAGGAGGAGAAGAGAGGAGAACAATGTTGAAATAGTGTAGCAATGGGTGGGGTGGCAATTCGACATGAACCAGGATCAATAGAGGCATTGGAAAACTGCCCCGAAGCATGCCAAATTTTTAAAGATGTAGGTTGGTTTGAGTTTTTCCAAAGGCTAGAAGGATCAGACGGGGCAATTTCTATGGAATTCACTAAGAATTTAAAGAGGAATCAAACAGAGGTCAAGGGATTGTAGTTGGAAGTTACAGAGGAGGTAATTTCCTGTGTGACGACATTTCCAACAGAGGGAAAAAGGTGGTTTAACAGAAAAATCAATGACCCCTCTTTGAAGGAGGATTTTCTCCAAGGGGAGGAACGACTGGTGAAGAAAGGAAGAGGAATTGACAAGTTGTTGCTTCCCTAGCCATGGGCAGATGTTGCCCTTTACCTCATTAAGTATATCACCTGTGAGGGAAGGGCAACAATTTTATTCAATTACCACTTCCCGTTGTTAAATCACCTCCGACATCGACAGATGATAAACCTCCCGTACTTTTTGTTGGAGAATATTAGGCATATGGCCGCGGCCGTGAAGACAATTGCGCATCCAGAGACTTGCATCACAAACCATGACCTCATCAAGCTAATTGTGTTAGATGCCCTAAGTCACTAGGGCAGGAGATGGGGTGAACTCATAGGAAAGAAGGCAAGGACTACTCGCAGGAAGCGAGCTAGGACGTTAAGGAAGCTTTGACGGAAACCAAGGAGCAGCCCTAGCCCTCGAAAGTAAGGGTTGGAAAGAGAGAAATTGACAAGCCAATTGGTGATAAGCAGCCGAAACAGAGAGTAAGGGTTAGTGGGCACCCAGAGTCCCCATCCATGTTTGAGAAGAATAAGGAGGTAGCAAGGCAGGAAGATGAAGAGCAGGCTCAGTCGGAGGAACCTTCCTCACCAGGTAAGAACAAGACCCAATCCTTGTTTCTTAAAATTGAAAGTTTAGAAAGAGAAAATGAAAAGTTAAGGAAGCAGTTAGCAGAGGATAAGGTAGAGGCAAGGGCCCCGGGGTTAGATACTTTGGCTGAGGCTGTAGATAGGGTCGGGGAGGAAAATGTTCCAGGTTCTATGTGCATGGCCTGTGCTAAGGAGCTAGTGGCAGCGGGGTATAGAGTTTGTGCAGTGGACACCATTTCGAGGGAAACACAAACTGAGTCCTGGGAAGTTGACACACAAAAACCCGTTGAAGACATTGCTGTTACACAAGAACCAACAATTGAGACAGAGCATTCCACAAAGAGTAATTTGGTAGCTGATACACAAGAACCCTTGGATGACACTGCTATTACACAAGAACTAGCAGTGGAAGCGAAAGCTAACCAAGGGGAAAAAGAAGAAGCTGATATACACGAACCTGTGGTTGACACTGTTGTTACACAAGAACCAGCAGTGGAAACAGAAGCTAACCAAGGGGAAAATGATACACAAGAACCTGTGGATGACATTGTTTTTACACAAGAACTAACAGTGGAAGAATAAGCTAACCAGGGAGAAAAAAAAGCTATTACACAAGAACCCATTAATGACGTTGCTGTTACACAAGAACCAACAGCCGAAATGGAGCATTTTCACCCTCAGGAGGTTGTTACACCTTCAATTGTTAGTGCATGTGGAAAAACACCGGGTCCTGATGAAGGACGATGTTCTGAAAGAATGTTGTTGATACCCATTAGGGGATTTTTGCGGTCTAAAATGGGCCTCCTAAGGAGATTATAAAATAATATTGGAAATAATAAAATAAGATTAGATTACATCATCAAATTTTAGAGGGAAAAAAAGAAAAACTATTTTTTTCAACTTGTATTTTCAGCTTATCTCCCTATGGATTTACTCAAATTTTAAGCGGAAACACTCGTTGGATGCAGAATTTGATTCCTCATCCAAGGAGTACCCATGTTGCATATTTTCGATGGACCTTGCTACACAAAAAATGAGAAATACATGAAAAATGTGATTGCAATCAAATTTTTTCATGTATTTCTCATTTTTTGTGTAGCAAGGTCCATCAAAAGTATGCAACATGGGTACTCCTTGGATGAGGAATTAAATTTTGCATCGAATGAGTACTCCCACTCGAAATTTGAGTAAAACCTTAGGGAGATAAGTTGAAAATAAGAGTTGAAAAAGTGGTTTTATTATTTTATTATTTTTTAATCTTTTTACTTTTTTACACCAAAAATGGTGAATCATCCACCATGGTTGATATTATCATCTTGAATCCTATTGGTCCTTATAAAGTTTATTTTGGTTGTACATTTTTCTTAGGAGGCCCATTTTAGACCTCAAAATTCCCCAAATGAGAGTTACAAAAATGGAAGCAAAAGGCGCTCTCTCTGCAAGAGGGAATGATTTCGCTCAAGGCACATAAGAAGATGATGAATTCACTCTGGGAGAAATGGTTAAAGGAAGAATGGGTGAGAGAATGGGAAGAGAAGAGGAATAAGGAAGCTATGAAGAAGAAAGACGAACAACTGTAGTTGTTACAGTGACAGGTTCTGGATCTAACAAATGATAAGACAAAGCTTCGTGAGCTTGCCTTGAACCTGCTAGGCTGCAGGAGGCCTTCCCCATCATATCTAGTGTTCCTATGGGAACGTTATTATTTGTTTAAATTAAAAGAAATCTTTAAAAACAAATCTTATTTGGGTTCTTTTGCCGTACTTTCCTTGAAATTTTTTGTGCTAGTGATTTGGATGAACAAAGCTTACTTTGTGAGTTGTTTTTAACAACATAATGTGTGAATACGTCAATACAAAGATGGTGGCAAGTGTTTTTTCTTATATGGGGGATTTGCAGTTGTGAGCCTTTATTTGTTTTATGAGGAATCAAATCAAAAGGAATTTGGCCATGAAGTTAGCTAAGACCAATGAAGAAAGGGAAACATTATGGATCAGGGAAGAACCAAGAATGGTTTCTGAATTGAGATGTGAGTTCAAGTTGTTCCTGAGTACCCCGGAAATCAGGGAATAGTCAGCCACTTACAGAAAAAAGATTGTGGGGTTTTGCCTCAATCTTTATGCACAAATGAAAATTTGAGCACTAACAGGGTGCCTTAAGTGCACCAAAGCCTGTAGTGCTGGATTACAAGAAGGAGATCCTTTTGAGTTCAGGAATTTTGTGGTTGTTGTTACACGAGTACCAGAATATGCCCAAGTGGTGCAAACATTGGGAGCCTTCTAGATCAGACTTAGATTCAAATATCCTCTGATTTGGTTACTGATGGAGGAATACTAGTCGTATTACCACTTGTGCGACTATGAAGAAGAATCCTGGCCACGACAGCTAATGGCTACTCAGGGATACAGGTCTCTTGGTGAAGACACTGCTGGTGCCTATAATTTTATGGACTTGCATCAGAGGTATAACAGGAGAAACTAAGGTTTTGCATGAGGACATGCAATTGCTTCAGTTGGGGGGAGATGTTGGGTGTAGTTTTTATACCTATTTCCTATACTTTCTTTCCCCAATTTTGATCCTTTTTCCCTCTAGGCCAACAAAACTTTACATGTTAATCGCCTTTTCCTTATTATGAACAACCTATTTTTCCATCATGTTATTTTGCCATTTTTGCTAAATATAACGATGCAATATTCCTTTTTATGGCTAACTGGGGTAAGCATTGGAGAAGTCTTTTGGATCCTCTCCTCTTTTTTAGGTGTTGCTTGTGAGAACGAGGTTATGGAATGAACAGCCACATTGATTGGTCTAAGAGCAGGATGGAACAGATTGCTATTACACTCTGTGTGATGCTATAAATTTTGTTGTTACACCACGATGTTGTTACAGGTGTTGCTCTTACACCGTGTTGTTATTACAGGTTACCTTTGTTACCTTTGTGATTGTTATTACATCCCAAACCATTATTTGACCACAATATGATGTTACACCGTAGCTGGAAAAGTCGTGGGTACTATTCCACGCAACAACTATTGGAAGTTATGAATTGTTTATTTAGAAAGTGACATATCCAAGTGGTTATGATATTAATCGATGTATTTGAATAACATTCGTATTAGGAACTGATTATAATGATTTCTATTTTATGATTAGCATGAGAATCGTGAGATTCTCATCACTGATCTATTCATGATTTTGGGTATGCAATAACTATAAGAAAAACTTAATCTCTCAGGTATGAAAAAAAGGGCAGAGAGAGTACTGTTATTTTGATCTTGTAAATTTTAATTGTTTTTAATATCAAAGACACTACGGTGATGTTGTTGTTGTTTCTAGTTGATTCTAACTAATCTTGTGTTCATTCCTGCGCCCCTGCTAGGGAGGAAGGGCCCTCCTCTTTAGCAGGGACTGCAACAGTAGAGTAGTTGTATATTATTGTTTCTCTCTTTTATTATTTGTATGGTTTTCTGTTGTCGTTGTATAATTTGTAGAATATATCTTCTTCAGTTCCAGAATTATGTTATGTTGTTACACCGATTTGATTAGCAGTATGGTAGTTGACCAACTAGTGTAGTTATCAGTATAGTGTGTGGCGCGCCTTTGCTCTGGTAATTGTGAAGTGTGATTTCATTTTTGTAGAGTGTTTTAATTTCTGCATGAATGATTTAGTTTCTGCAATTGATTCAATGACATTCTTTACTGTTTTCTATTTTCACTCTTGGTTGTAGTGTATCGGCACAGATAGTGCAAACTCCATTGAAATAACAAACCTACCTTGGGTTGACAATTAAATGGTTGCAGTCTTGGTCAATTAGGATTGATTAAAACAACACTACACTAGCCTTATACCCTCCCCTGATCTCCTAGAAGCTATAGTTCCTAATCAGGTCTTTGTTTTCTGCTGCCAAGTTCCATATGGTCGATCCCCTTGTATTCTCCTGAGTTCTCACTCTTCCTTTTATCATCCTCGACATTGTGTATTTCCTCTCCCACATTTATTCCCATAAGTAATTTCCTCCCTATATCCATCTCCATCAAAGCTTTGTCCCCATGACCTGGTTTAGAGTGTAAGTGTCCCTAAGGCCCAGACCCCCTGCTAGTTTGGGCTTAGTTAACCAGTTCCAAGAGAGGAGAGCCCATTTCTTGGTTGTTTGAGGCCCTTTCCATAGGAATTTTTTAAAGATATTTGTCATGTCATTGCATACTGTTTTGGGCATTGCTAGACCTAAAAGCTGGTAAATAGGGATGGATTGTAGCATCGCCTTTAGAAGGATGACTCTGCTTTCCATGTTAAGGGCTTGCAAGGTCCAGTTTTGAAAGAAACCTTGAATACAATCCAAGAGAGTCTTCCAGTTCACTACTTTGAGGGGATTAAGGCTTATAGGGATACCCAAATATTTCGAGGGAAGGTTTCCTATTTGAAAGCCCATAATTCTTGCTAGGAAGGCTTGAAATTGAACAATAGTGTTAAAGAAAAAGATATCTATTGATCTGAGTTCCTGAAGCATTCATGAAATCTTGAAGGATAACCAAGAGAGATCTTGCTTCCTTGAGGGTGGCTTGGAAAAATATCATAATGTCATCAACAAACTGTTGATGAGTTAATGGTAGGTCATTCCCCCACATTCGAAGTCCTTTAAATTGTCCTTCTTGGACCTTTTCTTTAACATATCTTCCCAGGCCTTTTGCTGCTAGTATGAATAAGAAAGGGGAGATCGGGTCACCTTGTCTAAGCCCCCTAGTGGCATTGAATGTCTCAGTGGGGGCTCCATTGAGAAGGATGGAGAACACAGGGGTCGATATAAAAGACGAAATCTAATGTATCCATCGGGGATCAAAGCCAAAGGCTTTCAGGATACTCAGAAGATAGGTCCAACTTAGGTGGTCGTAGGCTTTCGATAGGTCCAACTTAATCATCATACCTTTAGATTTGAGACTCTTTAGGGAGTGGATGGCTTCTTGGGCTGTT
Organism: Pinus tabuliformis; assembly: GCA_031772625.1. NCBI lineage: Eukaryota > Viridiplantae > Streptophyta > Pinopsida > Pinales > Pinaceae > Pinus > Pinus tabuliformis. The sequence continues at coordinate 1,001,074,522 of CM062815.1, read as the reverse complement.
ACTATTCCATCCAAAATTTTGTGGCCTTTGAAAAAGTCAATTTGTTCTTGGGCGATTAATGTCAAAAGGATTGGTTTAAGCCGATTTACCATAATAGTTGAGATGATTTTATATATGACGTTGCACAATGCTATAGGCCTGAACCCCCGAGGCTCTTCTGAGTGATCTGATTTAGGAATTAAATCTATGAAAGTAGAGTTTAGGGTAAGATGTACTTTCTCGTCCTTCTGGATTCCTCGAATACCCCCAATATGTATTTACTTAGAATAGGCCAAGTTGCTTGAAATAATTCTGCGGTGAATCCATCTTTTCCCTACGCTTTGTTTTTTGCCAGTCCTTTGACCACTTCCTCCACCTCTTCCAAAGTGACAGCTCTCATGAGGGCCAGGTTTTGATCTCTGCTGACTAGCTGAGGTATGTGCCTGGTTATTTGGTCTATAGCTTTTGATCTGTCATGATACAGTTCTAATATGATGTTTTGGAAGTGGTTCACCAGTAGATTTTCCATCTCATCATTTTGTACCAGTCGGTTTCCTCCCACATCTAGCTGTGAGAATATACGATTATATTGGCTATGTTGTATCTTTCTCCCTCCCGTAGCCATTGGAATCTCGACTTTTGTTTCCATAAGATCTCTTCTTATTTCCTTATTTCCTCAATCTTGGTCAGAAGTCTGCCTTCTTCCTCCACTAAGGAGCTCGATCGACCATTTTTTTGTAGAAATTTTGAATAATATAACACTTATTCACAGAGATTATCCTGATTATACACTATTTGCGGAATCCATGCATAATACATAACCTCCTCTACTATTGATCATCAATTTGCAGTATTCAGAAACAATCGCATGGGCACATTGAAGCATCAATCACACATATCAACACAGTATATCACGGGGAAAGCATACAGCTGAAAACCCCCAACTATTTGTATATTATATTGATTGAGAACATGTAACAATACATAGTACAATACTCCTCACAAGTACTCAGTACTATCTCCACCCGTTACACATAAACTAGCTCAGATCTGAATCAATCACAGGTTCAAATCTCCTCCGCTGCTTGCTTGCCTCCACTACGCAATCCTGCATGAGAATATATGAGAATGGCTGATCCAAACTCATATTTCCCTTGGCTGAACCACGCAATCCTCATTGGCAATACTCAATCCACTGATTGTGCAAATCTCATGCCCAACTATAGTCACAACTGATAGTTGTCTTGCCCTTTCACTCACTTCTAACACTTGTCTCCACTGAACTGTCCATGCATTGAGTTAACTGATGTATTCTTTAGTTGCTTTATGAGTTAATAATTAGTGAATTAATTAATAATTAATTCACATCACTCATCACTAGTGTATTCTGTAGTTAAACTAAATACAACTAGTTCAACTAAGTCAAACTGAACACAACTCCATCAACTCCTCAATCAACTCCACCAAACTCAATCACTTGAGTTCTAACTGAAGTCCATCATGCAATAGCTCAACTGACCCATAAGAAAAGCGCATTTCCTTCTGGCGGTTGCATGTGTGACATCCGTAGCTCGAACTGAAGTGCTCCAAGAGGATAAGATAATGTTTATAGTCCAAATGTTATTAAGAGCTAATAATATTCGATTGTTCTATTTTTAGCCTGGCAGTCTAAAATAGACTCCGCCCATATGTCTAAAAATAGAAGTCCATCTATTTTTACCAACATGACCAATCATCCACAAATAGCATCCTGCAACTCATAGACCATGATCCATATGTCTAAAAATAGACATAGTCTAAAAATAGACTATGCGCCAAAAATAACCTGCGGGCCCACTTAGTGAAGGCGACTTCTTTTCACTAAGCTCCATCATCTTGTTGCATTTTCAACATTTTTATCATTTGTTGTTGGACTTGTTGCATCCTAGCCTGAAGTTGTTCTTGATCATGCTGGATGTTGCCAAATTCCTCTTTGTTCCATTTCTTAATCTTTCCCTTGAGCTCTTTCAGGCGTAGCTGGAATGTATGCATTATATTTCTCCCCTGTTTAGTACTCGATGTCCACCAGTCCTTTATTTTGTCAAGGAAGGATGGATCCCGTAGCCAAAAGGCTTCAAACCAGAATGGCCATTTTTGTTGCCCCTATTTCAGGTCTACTTCCAACCGGATAGGCCAGTGGTTGGAGCCCATGCAAGGCAGGATCGAAGCTTCGTAGTAAACATCCCTGCTTATCAAGTCTTCAGTTGCAAGAAAACGATCCAACCTGGATGCTATCTGGTGGGTTCCTCCCCTTCGGTTATTCCAAGTATGAGTTCCATTGATGGTTGGAATGTTGACTAGTTGCAAATCCGCTTGCATGTCCCTGAACTGCTCCATTTTTGGTTCTTCTCTTCTTATCCCTCTTTGTTTCTCTTCTAGTGAAGTTGTCAAGTTGAAGTCCCTTCCTATAAGCCATTATGCATTTGGCACAGTTTCTTGATACTCTAGAGGAAGCTTTCTTTCTCTCCAGGAGTGTGAGGGTCGTATACCGCTGAGATGAGAATCCATTCCCTGGTTCCAATGTTGCGAAATCTACCAGTCAGAATATGTGGCATTCCCATCCAATAATCTACCATTACCTCTGCAGGATTCCACAATATTGCAATTCCTCCTGCACTTCCTTTTGCATCAATTGCTACTGCTTCGTATTTGGGTTTAATTTTCCTGAGAATTTCCTCTATTTTCTCCCCTGCTACCTTAGTTTCCTGGAGAAGCACAATCTGTGGCTTCTCCTTTTTCAATCTGTCTTGTAGGTATCTCTGTTTACCTTGGCTGCCCCTCACATTCCATGAGATAAATATCATTGGGTAACTTTGTGGAGTTGTTGGAATACCGTTGAGAGTGGTATTTCCCTTCCCGTGTTTACTAGGATCTCTCCCATTATTTGTATTGACTCTTTCAGGTTTCTCCGTCCCCTTTTCTTCCCTCCTTTGCTTCGACTGTGCTGTTCCTGTGAGCTGTCTTGTTGCATGCCTAGTTGTTCTGCTATATCTCCTTATCTTTGTCCTTGGTTAGCCATGTATTGTTGGAATGTTTCTTTATACAATTTATTTTTATCCTCCGAAATGAATCTTTCATCAAGGTGCCTCCATTAATTCAGAAATCTTTTTAGAACTAATTCCTCCGTGATCAACTCTTCCTTAATGGCGTCGACTTCCATTGCAGTAAGATCAATTGGTTCTGACTCTTCTTTTCTTATCAAGTCTATTTGGGATTTTCTCTTCAGGGTGGTTGTGGATTTAACGAGATTGCTTCCCCTATTTCTGTCCAGATCTCCATTGGATCAATCTCGTTTGAGGTTTCCCCTTCCTCTTGCAACACCTCATATCTATTATTGTTTTTCCTTTGCTTTTGGTTGTTGGATCCTGAGTTCTGCTGCATCTTCGTGTTCTTCCTTTTATGCATGACCTCTTTGAACCCCTCTTTTTTTTCTTGTGGGGGGGTTTTAATTGAATCCTCCTTTAGATTTTCCAGGCCATCCTGGTTCAACGAACATGCTTTGTAGAGGTGGACATACTCATGGCACCAGCGACAGCGAAACGAGATGTGCTCATAATCCAGGGTTTGTTGCCATATCTCTTCCTAGTACTCCAGCTCCACTGAGTCAGGGATGGGCCCCGATATATCATATAGACGTAGATTCAGGCATAGGAGGTGTATCTTCCCCTACGTGTGGATTTTTTTATTTTCACAAATCTGCCTATTGAGTTACCAATGCCTTCTAGTATTTTCGGATCCTAGAAATCCATTGGAAAGCCGAAGAGGCGGACCCAAACAAGGGCTTGTTACATGTCAATTTGTCGCCATGAAACTTGATCAGTTTATGGATATTTTTACCATCTGTGAACATGTTTGAACCAACTCCCTCAGAAGTCAAACAACTCAAAATATGTTGAAGTACATGAGAAATTTGAGTAAAATAGTAGTCACACCTTGTTAAGTTCCACTTGCGCCATTTTCTCTAGAGTTTCTCACGCATGCGCTGAAATTGACTCTGAGAATAGCGTAGAGTTGCACTCTGTATGCCACTATAAACCCACGTAGGTGAATTTTAGAAAGTAAAAATAAAAAGTACATTCTAGAAACATAGTTGGTCGAATATTTCCCAACTGAAAGCTTCCAGGTGATGACTATTCGAACTATAACCCTTAGAAGATGCATCTCCATCCCTTTTCTCATGGTAACCTAATCCCTCAATAAAGGAGTCTCATCCTCCTCTTATGGATTTGAAACTTCCTCCTCTTGGTCTATAAAATGACTAGAGGGTAGAGGGATTGAGGAGGTCAAAATTGAGAGAAAACAAACTTATGTTGTTGGTTTGAGATTGGAAAGCTTGTCATCTAAGGAGGAGATTGAAGGCATTTGGGAGGGACCTCACGGCATCAAGGTGAAGGTTGTAAGGCTCCTCTTATTTTCTGATTAATACAAATGAACACTTTCTCCCATTGATTTTGTCTTATGTGAATGATGAATGGTTTACAATTGTTTATAATGTTTATTAAGGCAAATTCAATCCCTAATTTCCTTGATCATTAGGCTAAGTTGTTTGGATTATTATATCACATGTGCTTTTGATCCTTTTATGGTCTATGTTTGCAGGTCTTATCAAGCATTGAAGAACTGCATCAAGTCACAACAAGGGATCTTCATCAGGCATTTCGTGAAATAGGTAAGAGGCTCATCCATTAGCTATACTGCTTATAATTTGAACAAGTTCAACTTAGGGAAAGAGTCAATTCAATTGTCATGATTGTTTCTAGTTTCCATTTAGGATCTAGGGAGATCGTTCTTGTCCGCAAGAGGGATTGTCTGGTGTAACAGGGCTGCCAAAAATTGCTCCTTATCTAGGTTATAATATTCCTCCCAGTATCTCATGAAGAGCCCTACGTTATGGTATAAATATGGACCATTTTCAAAAACCCTTTCGTTATCTTGCGGGTTTGAGAATATTACCGTAAAGAATCCTCTGGTTCCCAGTTTGAGTTCCATATGCCCTTTTCGCTGCCATTTCTATTGTATCCATTTTATCAGATCCTTCTATGTTAGCCATACTCCGATGAATTTGCATATCATCGCATGGTCCTTCATGTAGCTGCGGTATTTTTCCAGTTTGTTCAATGGGATTACAAAACGAGGTTTCTCCGTTGCACAAGGTATACATTGCCCACGATTTCTTGCCCACCATCGAGCCCCAAGGACAAGACCATTATTAGGGTTGGCAGCTTCAGGGGGACTAGCCTAGTGTCAGGTTTTCGCACTTGATTCGTCGGTTGTTACGCTGCGGTAGGAGGGGATCTCACCACCCCGGGGCTTGCATCGCCCAGGCCATGCATAACTAGGCAGATCCCTCAAGGTTTGTCAGCGTTCTACTGGCCTCCAAACCCTAGGTCGTTTGCATCGAGTTCTCCACACAATTTTTCGAAGAAAAAAAACTATATATAGCATAGAAGTGGTTTTTAGTTGTGGCTTTCCCTAGCAAATCATTGTGTAATGTGTTGATTGAATTATTTCTCTTTTATGCTTCATGATTTATCGATCGATTAATTGTTTTCGTTGATGAGTAGAGTAGATTCAAGTCTTTTGTTTTAGCAAATCACATAAGTAGTTTGAATCTACAAGGAATTTCTACATGGTATTAGAGCAGAAATCACTCTAGAAGAGAAGGATACGAGTTTGTCTTTGTAGGTGAAATCGAAGTTGGCAATCATTCTTTAGAGCCAGCAGGATTGTTGAAAATAGCAACAAGAAATGCTAAAAATAGCATTGCTATAAATAGCATTTCAGTATATACTCCAACTCTGTTGAAAATAGAAACAAGAAATGCTAAAAATAGAAATGCTAAAATAGAAATGCTAAAATAGCATTGCTATAGATAGCATTTCGGGATACATTCCAATTTTAATTAGTCCCTAAATTAAAATTGGGAATTAAAATTCGAATTTGATCTCAGCAGCTGTTTGTAAAATAATTAACTAATTCATCTTGAGTTAATTAGTTGGAGAAAATCAAACATGAAGTCTATGTGAAGACATGCAACAGTTATCCCTTTGATTGAGGAAGTTATCCCTTAATTAAGGAGATCAGGAGGAGTTGTAGTTTGAGTTGTAATTAGTTAGCTCAGTTAACTGAGTTAAGTCCAGTTAGATTAGTTCCACCAGTTTGTGGAACTGATTGTGAGTTCAGTTAGTCAATGCATGCATGCGTGCAACTAGTGTACTTCGGATAACTAAATATTCTCTCATAAATAACTCATGCATGTCAGTTCAGACAGAGACCCAGTTGAGATCAAAGGATGGGACAGTGTACTATTAGTTGCAGGAATACTCCCATGAGGATATCTCTTGCATGTAGAAGGAATTCATTCCTTGAGGATTGTGCAGTTATTTCAAAGGTCAGAGCAATGTGTGAGGAATTTTTACACACAGGTGGCAGCTTGAGGACCCAGGAGAAACTGCGCAAGGAAATAGGAGGCTTGGAGGGTAGAGGAAAGGCATATGTGTTGTCTATTATGTCTATGAGTAGCAGTGAGGGATTGTACTGAGAGCTGGATAGCTTGTGAGCTAAAGCTTTGTGTAATCCTGAGATATTTCCACTTGTATGATAATAGAGATAGCGGGTTTTTTAGCTGAGGCTTTTCTCGGAGTATTCTTCTGTGTTCATGTGTGATTGATTTCTTCTTCATCTGTTATATGTGTTCTATTTGATCTTGCTCAAAATCGATTAAGCTTCCACAATTTTGATTGTAGAAGTAGATTAAGTATATTGCTTTAGTTACATTGCATTATTAGTTTAATCTGCAGGAGAATTTCTACATGGTATCAAAGCAAAGGTGATCAAAGCGGAGAACAATATACAAAGAAGGGAGAAGTTTGAAGTTTTGAAGTTCTTGATTGTAGGTACAGAATCGATTTCTTATCACATCTCAAAATTCACCAATGGCGTTCAATGGCTTGAGACTTAAGTATGCCCTGGATGGCAGCTCGAATTACATAGCCTGGAAGGATCGCATGGAAGCGGTATTAGAGGATAACGAGTTGAAGGACTTCATTGATCAAGAAGTCCCCAAGCCAGTAGCAGCTAATGCCCAAGAATTGGTGGAATGGAAGAAATGTGTGGCGAGAGTGAGGAGGATTCTTCAGGAGCGAGTTCGAGACCATATTGTCTCGAGTCTCCATGGGAAGGAGACACCGTTTTCAATGTGGAAGACATTGAAGGATCTATATCAGAACAACATCGATCAGAGGAAGCTAGTGCTGAAAGACAAGCTTCGGAAAATCAAGTGTGAAAAGGGCGACACGATCTCTACATATCTGAACAAGCTCACCACATGCAGAGATGAGCTTGGAAGTGTAGGAATCACGACAACCGATGATGACATGGTGAGTCTTGCTATCCTCGGTCTTCCTAAGAGCTAGCATGGCTACCAAGACTCAGTAAATGGAAGAGAGAAACTGCCAGATATGGAACGACTGTGGTTGAATTTGATGTAGGAGGAGATTAGGAGAAGCACCAGAGATGGTTCTTCATCAAAGCATGATAATGAGAAAAATCTAGCCTTAGCAAGTAAGGCAAGGAAGGGGAAGGAGATGGATTCTCATCCCAAATAGAGTTCTTCTCATGGTGGGAAGAAGATTGAAAAATCTAAAGTGAGATTCTTTAATTGTCATGAGGTGGGCCATTATGCAACTAATTGTCCATTGAAGAAATCCAAGAAGGGATCCTCAAAAGGATCTGAAGGTGAGGCATTGGCCTCTCAGTTCGAATTGGATTTTACCCTCATCGCATGCATGGTTTCATCGATGATGGGTTGTGGTTGGTTTCTTGACAGTGGAGCCTCATTCCACATGACTGGAAATAAGAGTTTGTTCAATACCTTGGAGGAGAAAGACCTCCAGATGCGCATAGAGATGGGTAATGATGAAAAGTATAGTGTTTTAGGAGTGGGCACGGTTGCTTTTCAGAGGGAGCATGGAGCTCACATCACCTTGACAGATGTGAAGTATGTGCTAGGACTGAAGAAGAACTTGGTATCGATCGCGATGTTGGAGGACAAAGGCTATGATGTAGTCTTCAGTAAGGGAAATGTTTTCCTTAGACACATCACCACGAGACAAGTGAAGCAGATCGGTTCATGAGTCAAGAACCTGTATGCTCTTGAGGTTCAAGATGCATGCAAAGGCTTTGTTAGGACTCAGAATTGACCTATTTTGACCTTATATTTTTGCCTTAATATTATCCTTTTCAGTCATAAGTTGTAAGCTTTGATTACATAATGACTTAATCACCCCAAGGTACGAAGTGACTTTCCGCATATCTATATGTTTAATTGTTCATTGCATATTCGTGAGTATCTTTATATTTATCTTGGAAAAGCTGATTAAATTATCAAGTAATTGTCTTAAGCCTGCAGGAATTATAATTTACAGTTGCTGCAACACCAGAAACAACAACTACGCAGTTGCTGCAACACCAGAAGCAGCAACTACGCAGTTGCTACAGTTAGCAACAATAACCACCTAAAGCAGGCTATTTTGTAACAGCTGGAAATAACAACCGGCTACTATCTGAAGAACGCTGACGCGGCATGATCTGCAGCTATCTAAAGCGGGTAGAACACAGTTACCATTGCTTAAATCAGGAACAACATGGGGAAACGGCGAAGGAATGTGAAGATCCCAAGAAGATGGTCGAAGACAGTTACCAGCTGTGTAACAGCCAGAACTTAAGAAAGAATATGTTGTTATACTGTTGTAACAGCAGTCTGTAACTCTTATTTTTGATCAAATGGGTTAACTGAATGAAGTGTAATAATCTATTGTAATAGATGTCTCCTCTATAAAGAGGAGACATCTACATTAGAAGGGGGTTAATGTGTAATCTGTAAAGTGAGATTTTGAGAGACATCAGCAAGTCTGAACTTTATTGTACTTGAATCTTTTGGCAGATGAATAGAAGATTATTCTGAGCACTTAATCTAGCCTGTGTGTTCTGGGGAATCTTGTGAGAAGGACTGGGCCCGCCTTCCTCACAAGATTCACCCATTTAATTTTCTGTTAAAGTGTGTAAGTGTGTGATAGTTTCTTTCCGCTGGTACTCTGTTTGGATTCTGTAGCATTACCTCTGGTATTTCCACTTTGCTAGTACTCTGTTTCATTCATTGCTTGAAGTTGTGCAAGGATATTTCACCGGTGAATTAGAGTGCAGTGTGTGTTAGCAATCTGGTTACAGAGGCAGGTGCTGAACGTCCTCATCTGGAGGATAGGGTCCTGATCCTCTGCCAACAGAGCATCCATCATTTTGCTTTTCAGATTTGTAATATTAATTAATTACTTTCATTTTATCAGTACAGTGATAAATTAACGTAAGGATTACGTATACTACAGCTTTTTAATGCTTTTAGGAGTAAGTACATACAGTACGCGGTAGCCTTTGCAATAAAAAGACTTTCCCAGGTTGACAATTAATGTGGTACTTGAATGTTTAATCAATAAACAATTCAACTAGCCAACATTTTGGCGCCGTTGCCGGGGAAGGCAACTAGAGATTTCTGAAAGCATTAATGATTTCTTTTTGAGAATAACAGATGCATGAGAGGACGCAAGAAACCTAATTTCACAGGCGGCAAAGGAGGAAGAAAGACTTATATCGACGAAATCATCTCAAAGGCCGAAACATCACAGAGGACGAGTTCCCGGAGACCTCAGATCCAATACTCCTCACAAACAGACCGACAGACAGAGGAAGTAATAGGACCTGAAAGGAAGCTGGAAGTACCAGAATACACTGAGGAACCGGTAGAAGAACCTGAAGAAACAGAAGACACAGAAGATAAAGCAAGTGATTCAGGAAAAAGACCAATGGAGGATAACAGAACAGAAGGAAGAGGGGAAAATTCGCTCTCTACCCTGGAATTCCCTATTGGGGAGCTCCCGAGAGGAACAACCCCCACGAAAAATATTCCACTCTCAACATTACCCAACTTTCATGGGTTATCCTCTGAAGCCCGGATGAATTCCTCTTTGAATTCGACATACTATGTAGAAGTTATGATTATATAAGTCCTAATCAGAAGCTAAAACTGTTTCCAGCAACACTAAAAGGGAATGCGTTGAGGTGGTTTATGAGCTTAGGAGCTCAGGCAATCACCACCTGGGACCAGATGAAAGAGGGATTTCTGGCCAAGTATCAAGACTACTGCTGGACAAGAGAAAGGAAGGAATAATTGTTCAAAATGGTTCAGAAAGAGGACGCGAATTTGGAAGATTTTGTGGAAAGATTACAGTATAATCTGCAGCGGTCTGATCATCCTAATATGAGTAAATATATTTTGAAAACCATATTGCTGAAAGGGGTAAGAGATGACTACCTGGACATGTTGAACATGCTTGGAAAAGGGGAAATTTCCAAAGAACCCTTTGATGAAATTATTAATCTCTGCATGAGATGTTCAAGGGGAGTAGCAGGCAGATCAAAAAGCAGAGATACTGTGTATTCAAGAGTTCAGAAGTCAGCCAGTGGAGGAGCAACAAGAGCTGAAATAAGTAACTTATTGGAAGAATTTAAAACTGAGATGCTAAGTTCTTTTGCTTCACAAATTGATGCTCTGCAGGTTAAGAAGAAACAGGCGGAAGCAGAAGCTGCTCTAGCTATTTTCTGTTCCAAATGCAGAGAAAAACATCCACTCAGAGAATGCCCACTGGATAAGATACCTATCTGCACAATCTGCGTGAAGGACCATGAAACACAGCAATGCCCCTCTCTGCCTGGAATCAAAGCAGCACTGCAGTCAACCGAAGAAGAGGCTGAAGTAGTGTACCTGATGACACAGAGGAGGCAATGGCCACAAAGACAAGGTATGAGCTCTAACACAGCATTCAATCGTTGGAATAATAACTCTCCTTTTCAAACAAACTACCCACCCATGAACCAAATGCAGTACCCACCCTTTAATACAATGAATTTTCCACTTATGCAGCAACCAAATCTTCCTTTTCCTGATCTTACTATATGGAATCATTGGGCTCCCCAGCAACCATATTTTAATCAATGGAATCCAAACTGGGCAGCCCAACAGCTACCATTTCCTCAACAACAACAGTCTCTTTCCTTACCATCCAATACTCCTCCGAATAACCAGGCAATGAGACCACAGCTGCCTGTGCAACCTAACCCCAATCCAAATAATAATAAAGCCCTGCAAGTTATTGACATTCAAAATCAGCCTGTCTCTCCCCTGCAATGTAATGATATTCATCTTCGCTCAGGGAGAATTGTTGAACCCATTATAGATGATATTACTGACTCTGACAAAGAAGAAGTTAGAAAAGAGAAACCAGCTAACAATAATGCTGAAACAGCAGAATCAACACCTAATAATAATGATCAAACAATAGATCCGCCATTCCCTGAACGGCTGGCTCTCACTAAAACACCTGAACAACCTACCTTTAACCTTTTAGGAGAGCTACAGAACTTGTATGTTAAAATCTCATTATTGCAAGCATTAAGGGATGTTCCTATTTATGCTAGAACTATTAGAGACATTTGTATAAAAAAGCCTGGAAGGAAGGCTAAGGATCCCCTCACAGTTCATGTGATGGGGGAATTAACTGCTTTAATGACCGAAAAAGATTATCCTGTGAAGTATGGTGACCCTGGTCACCCTACAGTAACAGTCCAAGTTGGAAAAACCTTTATCTCTAAAGTCCTAGTAGATTTAGGAGCTGCAATAAACATTATGACACTCGAAACAGCACAATTTCTCCAGTTAAAAAACTTTATTAGGGAAACTCCAACTATCTTAGAGTTGGCTGATCGTTCTATGATTAAACCTGAAGGGGTCATTGAAGATCTTATAATCTCTGTAGAATCCTGGAATTACCCGGTTGACTTTGTGGTGTTACAAACTAAAACAAAGTTGGGGGGTCATCCGTTGATTCTAGGGAGACCTTGGTTGGCTACAGCAGATGCTTTCATCAGCTGTAGATCTGGATCAATGACCATCTCTAATGGACAGGAAACTAAACAGCTTACCCTCTATCCTCATGCTACACCCATGATTAATAATGACAATTCTGTATGGGTAGACTATGAGGATGAAGAGACCCAACCTATATTAACTATTAGACAAGCTTTGACTTTTAAGGACTCCACCGAAGATGAATTAATCAGCAGTTTTATTTCTGAACCCTCTTCGGTCAGCCCTGAAACATATAATCACTTCACTGCAATCTTAGAATCTGAATCCCAGCAAAACATGAAAGATGAAAACTTATTTCAGACAGTAGTAGGCAGCCCTTCCAAAAGTACAACAATTGAAATTGAACCTGACAAAACATTAAATATAAATCCTGATTTGACTGATAATGAAAAACAGAAATTAATAAAGTTACTCCAAGAAAATAAAGAGGCATTTGCATGGGACTATACAGACATGAAAGGGATCTCCCCTGAACTATGCACTCACCGTATTTATATTAAGGAGGGATCCCGGCCAGTCTGCCAACCCCAGCGAAGAATGAACCCGAACCTTAGAGAAATTGTGAAGGAGGAACTTCAAAAACTCTTGAATGCATGATTTATATACCCCATATCTGATAGTGAGTGGGTTTTCCCACTTGTAATTATACCCAAGAAAAATGGGAAATGGAGAGTATGTGTGGATTACAGAGCATTGAATAAAGCCACCCAAAAAGACCATTTCCCTTTACCATTTATTGATCAGGTATTGGATAATTTAGCAGGTAAGAAATTCTTTTCATTCTTGGATGGGTTTAGTGGATATAATCAGATTAAGATTGCACCCCAGGACTAGGACAAAACCACATTTACTAGCCCATGGGGGACCTTTGCTTATAAAGTACTTCCATTTGGGCTGTGTAACGCTCCAGCAACATTTCAAAGAGCGGTAATAGGGATCTTTTCTGATATGTTAAATGATTCATTGGAAATATTTATGGATGACTTTACTCCCTATGGAGTGACCTTTGAGGATGCACTGCAAAATCTTGAAAAAGTACTTAAGCGGTGTATAGAAGCACACCTTGCTTTAAGCACTGAAAAGTGCCATATGATGATGAATCAAGGTATTGTATTGGGTCACTTTGTTTCATTTTTAGGAATTCAAGTCGATCCAGCTAAAATACAGGTAATTCAGAACCTCCCTATCCCCAAAACACAAACTGATGTAAGAAGCTTTCTAGGACATGCCGGATATTATAGAAGATTCATTAAGGATTTTTCCAAAATAGCTTCTCCTCTATTTGTGTTGTTAATGAAAAATGCTGAATTTAAGTGGACTGATGATTGTGAAAATGCATTCAATAAACTTAAACATCAGTTGTCCGTAGCTCCCATTTTGAGAGGACCTGATTGGGCATTACCCTTTCATATCTCCTCTGATGCCTCAGACACAGCAATTGGAGCTGTCCTGGGTCAGGAAGAAAACAGTCTCCCCTATGCCATCTATTTTATCAGCAAGAACATGACACCAGCTGAGCTAAATTACACAGTTACTGAGAAGGAATTTCTAGCAGTTATTTATGCTATCAACAAATTTAGACATTATATTACTGGCTACACTACCTTTGTGCATACTGATCACTCGGCCATTAAGTATTTAATGAATAAATCAGTTACAAATGCCCGAGTCACCAGATGGTTATTACTGTTGTAGGAATTTGACATCACAATTGTAGATAGGCCAGGTAAAGAAAATGTAGTTGCTGATTTCCTTTCTCGTTTAAAAACTGATGAAAATGCTCCAGTAGATGATTCTTTTCCTGATGAGTATTTATTTGCAGTATCTGCTCACTCACCTTGGTATGCAGACATTACCAATTATCTAGTTGCAGGAAAATTACCATCACACCTATCACACAGGGAAAGAAGAAAGATCATCCAACAAAGTGCTAGGTACAGCTGGATAAGCAGGTGTCTGTTCCACGCAGGAATAGATCAAGAAATCCGGAGATGCATTGGGGAAGACGAGATTTATGATATACTAAAAGCTTGTCACGATGGCCCTTGTGGAGGACATTTTGCAGACAAAAGAACAGCACACAAGGTACTTAGAATGGGTTATTATTGGCCATCACTTTTTAAAGATGCTAGAAAATATGTGAAGGCTTGTGACAGCTGTCAAAGAATGGGCCAGCCTAACCATAGGGATGAAATGCCACTTAATCCCCAGGTAACTCTTGAACCTTTTGAGAAATGGGCATTAGATTTCATAGGTCCCATTAATCCTCCATCTAATCAAAGAGTCTATATTTTAGTATGCACGAATTACATGACTAAATGGGTAGAGGCCAAAGCACTCATTAATGCTAATGAAGAAGTGGTACTAACATTCTTATTTGAAGAAATCTTTGTTAGATTTGGACTACCCAGAGAATTAGTCACTGATGGAGGACCTCCTTTCAATTTTCATGGCTTCAAAGATACGCTCCAAAAATATCATATCAAGCATAAAATGACCACACCATACCACCCCCAAGCAAATGGGTAGGTGGAAAGTACCAACAAGGTCATAGAAGCCATCTTAACAAAAACGATAAAGGAGAATAGAAGGGACTGGTTTCAGAGGTTGCCCGAGGCTCTATGGGCCTATAGAACCACTTGGAGGAATACAACAGGCTTTTCACCCTATGAATTAGTTTTTGGAAAGAATGCTATTTTTCCTGTAGAGTTTGAGATTAAAACCTTAAGAACTGCTTTAGCTGTTAACCTTGATTTAACTGATGCACAGACAGCCAGGTTGCAGTAGCTTCAGGAATTGGATGAGAAAAGACTGGATGCCGTCCATCAAACAACTATGATACAGCAACAAAGGAGCAGATGGCATGACAAAACCATCAAGCAAAAGCAGTTCCAGAAAGGTAACTGGGCTTTACTTTATGATTCCCGTTTCGAGAATTTTCAGGGGAAGCTAAGAACAAGGTGGTTAGGGCCGTATGAAGTGGATGCTGTTTTTCCAAATGGAACAGTCAGACTTTTAACAATTGATGGAAGCAGAACACCACTGTTAGTGAATGGCTACCGACTTCGGTTATATCAGCGGCCGGTTTCCAAAGAGGATTTTAAAGCCACTTGCATGGCAATAAAACAATATTCTTTTCCAGGGGAAGTTGCTGTCCCTCAAAGCACTTGAGATTCTATTATTTATGTAATTTTTTTAGGTTAGATATTCTTTTTTTCTTAAGAAACTAATAAATCCTGCCAAGGATTGCGATATTACATTTCAGTATTTTGCAGATTTTGGCCTGGGAAGTAGCTGAGAACAAAAGTTTCAAAGGAATTATTTTGCGGACTCGGAACTCCTGTTGCTGCAACACCATTTCCCTGTTGCTGCAACACCACTCCCGTTGCTGCAACACCATTCCCTGTTACTGCAATACCATTTCCCGTTGCTGCAACACCATTCCCCGTTGTTGCAACACCACTCCCGTTGCTGCAACACCATTCTCTGTTGCTGCAACACCATCCCTATTGCTCCAGCACAATTCCCGTTTTTACAAACGTCTCACATCATTCCCTGTTGCCACATCAGCAATTTTCCGTGGCTGCAACACCAATCCCGGTGCTACAACATCACTTCCCGATCACGGAATATCTTTCCCAGCAGATTCCTTCATGTACGAAAACACCAGTCTTACCACTTCAGCTCCAAAGAACAAATTTTGATAAAATATACCACTTTTTGTGATGATTACAGCACCTTACTATCACTTCCCGTCATTATCATTACAAATCACCGGTATTCCCATGCTTGTAGATCCGCGGTAATCATTATGATCCAGCACAAGACAAGACAAGACTTTTTGACGCAGCAATCAAAAAGGTAAAATACGAAGGTACGCATGATTATGTATGGACATTAAATAATAGATAATGCGGAGAAGTTGATAGGACTATCAAATCATTGTACATTGACACGTAGGGGGGGGGATTACCAAAGCAACTCTCATAATGACATACCACGCCAACTACCGCCACCCTTAATTCTCCCGGTAATATGTAAAAGCCACCCTATCACAGCATGTTACCATTTGCGACGTTCTACTCTGAACTGAAATTGGAAGCTCGGCTCTGAACTCTGAAAGTTACTGAAACAACAGCTATGGGAGGAACCCTCATTACACATGAGCCTGGCTCGACAGTAGTCCTTGAACTCTTTCTGGAGATTTATCAAATTTTCTTGCAAGCGGGATGGATAGAGTACTTCAGGAGACTTCCGGACTTTGACGAGCAATAAGTCCTTGAATTCGCATGCAATTTAACAGAAGGATTCTCTGTCGTCCAGGGAATTCAAGTTCCAGTCACGGAGGAAATTATAGCCGAAGTTACCAGGCTACCAGCTAATGGCACACGGTGGTTCAGCAGAAAGCACCTGATTCTTAATGCGCAGTAGGATTTTCTCCGACCAGGTAGAGCCTAAAGGCATAGGCGTAGCACTTCGGTCGTTACCTCAACTGTGGCCGAAAGTCGCTGAATTTGTGAAGCAATATCTGACGTGCGAAGGCCGCTACCAGGTAATTTACCAGCACGATTTCGTCCGATTAAATCATTTGAGAAATGGTCAGTTAATAAACATGCCATATTATCTATTGGGTTGTCTCCAAAATATGTCACGTTATGCTGTGAAAGCGAAGCATCCACTAGTTTCCTTAAAACACCACCGCTTAGCCCAATTGCTGATTAATAGAGCCCTCGCTCTAAATAACCCTCCACCCCCCATTAATCCCCATCAGGAGGCAGAAATTCCACAGCCGGAACATGAAATTCCTCACCAAGATGAAGAACTTCCTCAGCAAACGGAGGATATGCCTGAACAAATCCCTCTGGAAAACCCTCAGCAAGCAGAGCACATTCCTGAACAAATCCAGCAAACACCCCCGCAAGTTGCTGAGAATGCCACAAGAACAACCCCATCTCCCAAAGGAACCAATCCTTCCATTCCCATACTTGGTATTTCCACTGATGACTCCGATGACAATATCCCCATTACCCTGCTTAAACGGAAAAGGCAGCAGGAAAAGAAAACCCCATCGAAAAGAAGGAGAACCAGGGTTTCAGCTAAGGCACCTGCTACTCCGGCTACTGTCCCCATCCTAAAGAAAGCTAGCCTAAAGAGAAAAACGCCTGAATTCCCTGCTTCTCTACCAAAGAGAAGAACTCGGTCATCGGTAGCAGCTAAATCTCCTAATTCCCCCAGTTCACCGCCCATCACTATAAGGACCCGTACTCCCACCAGTCCTCAAAACTCCTCTCCCTCACCCTCGGAAGCAGAGATGCAGAGCGTTCATAGCTTCGTGACATCATACTTTAAGGCAGTTGACACACAAGAACCAGCTGCCGACACCCAAGATAATAGTAACCAAGTGGCTGCAACACAAGAAACAGCCACTACCCCAGGTGACACACAAGAACCACCTGTGGGGAATACTGATCAGAATGATGAAACACAACCTCTGCCTCCATTGGAATCTACTGCTCCGCAGGACCAGCCTACCATACCTGCCCTACAGGAAGAAATTGAATTCCTGAAATCTCAGATTCAGGACTATCAGGAGCAAATAATAAGGGTTAAGGAAGCATATCAGAATGAATTCAGCCTGCATGTTTTAGCACGAGTAGCGTCTGTAGCAGAGAAAAGTAAGGATAATGAATATGTGTGTACCAATTGTGGCGAAATATACACTCAGGAAGGATATAAGGTAGTGGCAGAGCCAATGAAGGAAGCATCTGATGTTGTTGATGAAACAAAAGAGCCTGCTATTACACAGACGGAAATGCCGCAATCCTTTGTTGAAATAAAGGAACCTGTTGTCACACAAGAACCAACAGGTACTCCAGAAGAAGTGCAGACAGAAGAACCTGTTGTCATACAAGAACCAACAGGCTCTTCAGAGAAGATGCAGGACCAAACTGAAGGACTTACTGACACACAAGAACCAGTAAGTTCCCCAGAAACAGCACAAGACCAAGCTGAAGAACTTACTGACACACAAGAACCAGTAAGTTCCACAGAAACTGCACAGGTCCGAAAAGAAGAGCTTACTGACACACAAGAACCAGTAAGTTCTCCAGAGATTGCGCAAGGAGAAGCAGAAGGGCTTGCTGACACACAAGAACCAGCAAGTTCCCCAGAAATTATGCAGGAAGAAATAAGGAATGAGAAAGAGGAGAATACAGATTCACCCCGACCTACCCAAATTACTATGGAAGAAGTAGTTGCACAAGAATCAAGAAATGCAGAAGAAAACACAGACTCATCGCGACCCACTGAAAGTATCATGGAACGAGAGGAAGAAATAGAAGAAAATCAGGAAAAAGGTATAGACTCACCCCGGCCTACCCAAACTGTTATGGAGGAAAAAGAAATAGTTTCAGGAGGAAATGAAGAAAAATTGGACTCACCCAGCTCTATTCAAATTGCCAAGGAAGTAAAAAAAGAAGAAAATCAGGAAGCAGAAAAAGAAGAAGAAAATCAGGAAGCAGAAAAAGAAGAAGAAAATCAGGAAAAAGAAGAAGAAGAAGAGAATCAGGAAAAAGAAGTAGAAGAAGGAAATGAGGAAAAAGGCACAGACTCACCCCGGCCCACCCAAATCACCATGGAGCAAAATGAATCAATACAACAGGAAGAAGAGACACTAGCCAGAAATGAAGAAAAAGATGTGGGATCATCCCAGACTATTCCTACAGAGCAGGTTATCCTTATGGATGCCTTTACACAGACAGAGCTTCCCTCCGTTACTGATGTATGCACAGAAACAGATAGCTTTGAAGCATTAAAAGGACAGTGGTGGAGGGAATATGAGCAGTCGCAAGGCAAGGCATTCCAGCAGCAAAAAGGGATCTAGTTTAGTCATGCATACAAGAACTGGGAAGCACTTGAGCAGTGCAGAGCCCAGTACAAGGAGATCAAGGAGCTAAAAGCCAGATTGACCCAGATGTTTGAATTGTTCCAAAGACTACTTGCTACAAGGAAACCCTCTTTTAATTATGCAACATTTCTGAGGGAAAGACTCACATTTTTGCAGATAAAGGCTGTCAAAGAAGGTAGACCTCATCAGGTAGTTACGTCAGAGCAGTTTATGCAAACCTTTGCAGAGGCACCTAAAAATGATCAACATTTGTTATGCGAGCTCTATCTCCATAATGAAGCCATGTCCGAAGAAAGAAATATGAATATGATACCTGTAGTCGGCGACATACAACTGAGAGCCTTTATCTCCTTTTTAGCTAATCAACTTACATGGCAGAACGCCTTTGCTTCAGCTCAGCATAATGAACAGAATTGTCTTCTGTGGATTAGAGCTGTACCGCAGAACGCAGCCACCTTTATTGCACAACACATGAGAATGGTAAGTGATCCTGAAATGAAAGACCATGTTAAGCAACTGCAAGCAATGGTCCTGAAATACTGTCAGCGTTATGTAAAGACTAAGGCATCCTTGGCTGTCAAGGCAAACAAACTGTTTTGGGAAAACTGCCCCAAGGAGAGGCAGGAATATCACCCTTATAATCCACCTAATTTGCAGGTGGCACTCTCAAGGGTACCTCATTATGTTAATTGCATGCAGCACTGTGCTGAAAATTGGATGGGTTACAGATTTAGATTTCCACTTTTATGGCTGTCTGGTGAACAATATAAAGGATAGTTTGGATTGTCCAGCAGGGAAGAAGCAGCAGCATGGAGGCAAATACAGACTGCCTATGGATTCAGGAAGAAGTTTGATGCCACTTCCTATAACTATTGTCTCAGTAATCTACATTGTTCATCCCAGTACTCCGACTCAGACTCAGAGTAGCCATTGCATGGGGACATGCAATCTCTTCAGTTGGGGGGGATGTTAGGACTCAGAATTGACCTATTTTGACCTTATATTTTTGCCTTAATATTATCCTTTTCAGTCATAAGTTGTAAGCTTTGATTACATAATGACTTAATCACCCCAAGGTACGAAGTGACTTTCCGCATATCTATATGTTTAATTGTTCATTGCATATTCGTGAGTATCTTTATATTTATCTTGGAAAAGCTGATTAAATTGTCAAGTAATTGTCTTAAGCCTGCAGGAATTATAATTTACAGTTGCTGCAACACCAGAAACAGCAACTACGCAGTTGCTGCAACACCAGAAGCAACAACTACGCAGTTGCTACAGTCAGCAACAACAACCACCTAAAGCAGGCTATTTTGTAACAGCTGGAAATAACAACCGGCTACTATCTGAAGAATGCTGACGCGGCACGATCTGCAGCTATCTAAAGCGGGTAGAACACAGTTACCATTGCTTAAATCAGGAACAGCATGGGGAAATGGCGAAGGAATGTGAAGATCCCAAGAAGATGGTCGAAGACAGTTACCAGCTGTGTAACAGCCAGAACTTAAGAAAGAATATGTTGTTATACTGTTGTAACAGCAGTCTGTAACTCTTATTTTTGATCAAATGGGTTAACTGAATGAAGTGTAATAATCTATTGTAATAGATGTCTCCTCTATAAAGAGGAGACATCTACATTAGAAGGGGGTTAATGTGTAATCTGTAAAGTGAGATTTTGAGAGACATCAGCAAGTCTGAACTTTATTGTACTTGAATCTTTTGGCAGATGAATAGAAGATTATTCTGAGCACTTAATCTAGCCTTTGTGTTCTGGGGAATCTTGTGAGAAGGACTGGGCCCGCCTTCCTCACAAGATTCACCCATTTACTTTTCTGTTAAAGTGTGTAAGTGTGTGATAGTTTCTTTCCGCTGGTACTCTGTTTGGATTCTGTAGCATTACCTCTGGTATTTCCGCTTTGCTAGTACTCTGTTTCATTCATTGCTTGAAGTTGTGCAAGGATATTTCACCGGTGAATTAGAGTGCAATGTGTGTTAGCAATCTGGTTACAGAGGCAGGTGCTGAACGTCCTCACCTGGAGGATAGGGTCCTGATCCTCTGCCAACAGAGCATCCATCATTTCGCTTTTCAGATTTGTAATCTTAATTAATTACTTTCATTTTATCAGTACAGTGATAACTTAACGTAAGGATTACGTATACTACAACTTTTTAATGCTTTTAGGAGTAAGTACATACAGTACGCGGTAGCCTTTGCAATAAAAAGACTTTCCCAGGTTGACAATTAATGTGGTACTTGAATGTTTAATCAATAAACAATTCAACTAGCCAACAGGCTTGAGGAGCAAGGCAAATGTTGGAGACTTGGTGGTTGAGACGGAGAGTACATTACCTCTCAACATGCAGTTCCAAAAGAAGTCTCAGATAATTGTGGAGGAGCCACAATTGGTGAAGCAGCCACAACTGGAGAAGCCGATAGGAGACTGAGTGGAGGCATCCACTCATGTACAGACCTCCAGTAGGGGGAAATCTCGAGCCAAGTGGGTAGAGGGCGCACATGCATCCACACCTCGAGGTGTGAGGTGGGGCAATGTGAAGTGATAGTCCCAAGAAGGCTGAAATAGGGGTAGGATCCTTGAGTTACCCAACCTCTTTGATTAACCTTGCTATGGGAGCCTCGACGAGGAGTAGGAGGACTGGATGAGTGGGTAGAGACAAATGCGGATGGAGTGGCAGAGGGAGCTTCAACATCAGAGGGTGTTTCTACCCCAATAGGGAGGTTAGTTGGGAGATCAGTTACTTGCTTCTCAGTAATTGAGTTGCAGTGCAGCATTGGGCAGCACGATGCAACATGATGAGAGGAGGTGCAGTGTGGATGCAGTGCTAGGAGATAGGACCAAAATCAACACAGATGCAGCAGGAGCAATCAGTGGGATTGATGCAGTTAGATATCAAAGTGACAGAGGCTAGAGTAGTCAGATGCTGAAGAGAACAAAGGTGCAGAGTTTTCAGTCGACATAGGCAATAACAGTTAGAGACTTTGATGATAGATGCATCATACTGATTCAGACTGGATATTTTTTGTTTCTAGAGTTGCTGGAGCAACAACACTTGAGAGAAGTGTTGCATGCAGAACATTCCAAAGGTTCAGGATTGGGTTCAAGTTGAATGCCTTTCTTATTGAGAGGGAGTGTTGAAAATAGCAATAAGAAATGCTAAAAATAGCATTGTTATAAATAACATTTCAGGATATACTCCAACTCTTTTGAAAATAACAACAAGAAATGCTAAAAATAAAAATGCTAAAAATAGCATTGCTATAGATAGCATTTCGGGATACATTCCAATTTTAATTAGTCCCTAAATTAAAATTGAGAATTAAAATTCGAATTTGATCTCAGTAGTTGTTTGTAAAATAATTAATTAATTCATCTTGAGTTAATTAGTTGGAGAAAATCAAACATGAAGTCTATGTGAAAACATGCAACAATTATCCTTTGATTGAGGAAGTTATCCCTTAATTAAGGGGATCAGGATGAGTTGTACTTTGAGTTGTAATTAGTTAGCTTAGTTAACTGAGTTAAGTCCAGTTATATTAGTTCCAACAGTTTGTGGAACTGATTGTGAGTTCAGTTAGTCAATGCATGCATGCATGCAACTAGTGTACTTCAGATAACTAAATATTCTCTCATAAATAACTCATGCATGTCATTTCAGATAGAGACCCAGTTGAGATCAAAAGACTGGACAGTGTACTATCAGTTGCAGGAATATTCCCATGAGGATATCTCTTGCATGTAGAAGGAATTCATTCCTTGAGGATTATGCAGTTATTTCAAAGGTCAGAGCAGTGTGTGAGGAATTATTACACACAGGTGGCAGCTTGAGGACCCAGGAGAAACTGCGCAAGGAAATAGGAGGCCTAGAGGGCAGAGGAAAGGCATATGTGTTGTCTATTATGTCTATGAGTAGCAGTGAGAGATTGTACTGAGAGCTGGATAGCTTGTGAGCTAAAGATTTGTGTAATCCTGAGATATTTCCACTTGTATGATAATACAGATAGCAGGGTTTTTACTGAGGCTTTCCCCAAAGTATTCTTTTTTGTTCATGTGTGATTGATTTCTTCTTCATCTGTTATATGTGTTCTATTTGATCTTGCTCAAAATTGATTAAGCTTCCGTAAGTTTGATTGTAGAAGTAGATTAAGTATATTTCTTAAGTTACATTGCATTATCAATTTAATCTATAGGAGAATTTCTACAAGGATGTCATTCTATGGATTGAGACTTGAATATTCCCTTGAGGGTAGTTCAAATTATATTTCTTGGAAGGACAAGATGGAGGAAGTGTTGGAAGAAAATGGGCTGAAGGAATTCATAGACAAAGATATTCCTAAGCCTCCAACAATAGATGCTCAAGATCTGGCAGAGTGGAAGAAATGTGTTGCAAAGGCGAGAAGGATCATACTAGAAGGAGTTCGAGATCATATTGTCTCGAACCTCCACGGGAAGGATACACCATATGCAATGTGGCAAGCCTTGATCGACTTGTTTCAGAACAACAATGACCACATGAAGTTGGCACTGAAGGACAAGCTTCGAAAGATCAAGATGGAGAAGGGCGACACAATACCACAATACTTGAGCAGGTTCACCCAATGTCGAGATGAGCTTGGGAGTGTTGGTATTACAGTTGTTGAAGATGATCTGGTCAACCTAACACTTCTAGGCCTTCCCAAGAGTTGGCACAACTACCAGGATTCAGTAAATGGGAGGGAGCATCTACCAAAGTGGGAGCGTTTGTGGTCCAACTTGGTGCAAGAAGAGATAAGGCAGAGCACTAGAGATGGAACCTCATCCAAGCATGACAATGAGCAGAAATGTGCCTTATCTGGATAGGGAAAGAAAGGGAAAGGAAAGAAATCCCAATCCAAAGGGGATTCCAATCAGGGCAGCAAGAAGAAGGACTTGTCGAAGATTAAATGTTTTCACTGTCATGAGCTAGGACATTATGCTACAAAGTGTTCACACAAAAAGGTCGACAATAAGCCCTCAGGAGGAGCGGTAGGTGAAGCTCTTGCTTCAAAATTTCGAGTTGGATTTCACACTCATTGCATGCATGGTGACATTAGTGTTATGTAGTGCATGGTATCTGGATGGTGGAGCCTCATTCCATATGATGGGCAACAAACAGTTTTTGATTGACTTGGAGGAGAAGGACCTCCAGATGCACATCGAGATGGGAGATGATGGAAGGTATAGTGCGGCCGACATTGGTATTGTTACTTTTCATAGGGACTCTGGTTCTCCTCTCACATTGAAAGATATCATGTATGTTTTGGGTCTAAAGAAGAATTTAGTTTCAGTTGCTATGTTGGAAGATCATGGATACGATGTGATATTTAGCAAAGGCTTTCCTTCGTCACATAGCCACAATACAAGTGAAGCATATTGGGGTTCAAGTGAAGAACCTCTACAAATTGGATGTAGAAGATTGTGCAACATTGAGCACAAAAGCAGAGAAGGTGCAGAGCCAAGATATCGATGAATTATGGCATAGAATATTGAGCCATCTTCACCATGGAGCTTTGAAGATCATGCAACAGATTTCTATAGGACTTCCCAAGGGTTCACTAGAGCAACGAGATACATGCAAAGGGTGTACATTAGAGAAGTAGCACAAACCATCATCACTAGTGCCACACAAATACATGAAAACCTGCTTCACTGTTGTCTAGTGCTCCTTCCCTGGTTTTGACATAAACCTATACTCCCACTGCATGTGCAATGTATGGTCTAGTAAAGACCATCGCATACATCAGGCTACTGATTGCACTTACATATGGAACACGGGACATGTCCTCTTCCTCTTCTTGTGTCTTGGGACACTGTTCAGCATATAACTTTACACCTACAGGAATAGGAACCTTCACCGTTTACTATCCTGCATATTAAACCTCTACAATATTGTCTCAACATACTTCCTCTAGCTTAACCAGAGCTTCCTCTTTGTCCAATCTCTTTTAATTTCCATGCCCAGAATATAGTTTGAAGCACCAAGATCTTTCATGTCGAATTTGGAGGACAATTGGGTCTTCAAATCCTGGATAATTTCTTTGCCATTTCCAACCAGAAACATATCATCCACATACAAGACCAGATAAATAACACGGTCACCAATTAATTTAAAATACACACAGTGATTTGCTTTGCTTTTGGTGGAGCCAAGTCCTTGTATAAATGTATCAAATTTCCGATACCACATCCTTGGTGACTGTTTTAACCCATACAAAGACTTCTTTAACTTGCATACCAGTTCCTTCTTACCCTTCACCGCAAAGCCTTCAAGTTGCTTCATGTAGATCTCCTCTTCCAGATCCCCGTGAAGAAATGTTGTCTTCACATCCATCTGTTCTACCTCAAAATCAACATCAACAACAACATATAAAAGTAATCTAATAGAAGCTACCTTGGCAACAGGAGAAAAAATATCACCAAAATCAAGTCCTGACACCTAGGAATAACCTTTTGCTACCAACCGAGCTTTGTATTTCTCCACCTTTCCTTCTGCATTGGTCTCCTTCTTGAACACACATTTTCTGCTAATGGGTTTCCTTCCAGCCGGCAACTCCACCAGATCCCAAGCCTCATTTTTGTGCAAAGATGTCATTTCATCAATGATGGCCTCTTTCCAGAGTTTTCCATCCTCTGAATCTACTGCTTCCTTCATAGTTCTGGGATCATCATCAGTAACAGATAAAGCAAAATTTGAACAGAAAGCTTATGGACTATACCTTTCTGGCTGCCTTCTTTCTCGAACTGATCTTCTCACACCCGGAGTTTGTGGCTCTTCAACTTCTGATTCCTCCTCTGCTGTAGAGTCTGATTCTTCCTCCTTAAGCTCAAACTCTATCTTCTCAGGTTCCTTTGGTTGGACTTCATGTTTAATAACATCTTTCACCTCTCTGAACACCACATCTTGGCTGTACACAACATTTCTTGTTACTAGGTTCCAAAGCTTATAACCCTTTAAACCATCCTCATATCCAATAAAGATGCACTTTTCAGATTTACTATCCAACTTGGTTCTTTTCTCCTTTGGAACATGTACATATGTGTCACATCCAAATACCCTCAGATGTGAAAGAGATGGTTTCTTACCAGTCCATACCTCTTGTGGAGTCTTATCCTCCAATGCTGATGAAGGTGATTTGTTGACCATGTAACATGTTGTCTCCACCGCCTTTGCCTAGAATTCCTATCCTAACCCGGCACCACTGAGCTTGCTTCTTGCTCTTTCCATCAACGTCTTGTTCATTCTTTCTGTAACTCCATTTTTCTCAGGTGTGTATGGAGTAGTATTCTACCACACTTCTTACAGAATTCTTCAAATTCCTTGCTACAAAAATCTCCACCATTATTTGACCTCAACACCTTTATCTTCTTCTCTGTCTGGTTTTCCACTAGACCCTTAAATTCTTTAAACCTGTCAAAGACTTCATATTTCTTCTTAAGGAAATATATCCATGTATTCCTTGAGAAGTAATATATAAATGATACGTAGTACACAGACTTACTCAGTGATGGAACCTTCACAGGTCCAAACACATCACTGTGCATAAGCTCTAATATCTGTTTCGCCCTCTTACCACTAGAGGGGAAACTCACCCAATTTTGATTCCCATATACACAATTTTCACAGAAATCAAAATCCAGAGAGCTATTACTCATACCTTCTACCATACCTTTACCATGAAGTATTCAAAGGCCCTTCTCTCCAATATGTCCAAGCCTTTGATGCCACAACATGGTCTTCTCTCCAGAGAGCACTAGATTTTCTGCTCCACGTTTAGGAACCACAAAACTGTTGCACCCATCAACAACAGTGCTACCTTGAAGCTTGTATAGAGTTCCAATTCGAACTCCCCGCATCAATACCAGTGCTCCCCTAACCATCTTGTAGGTATCCTTCTCGAACACTGTTTTTACACCTACATCATCCATCTTGCTTACAAAAATCAAATTTATGGCCAATTTAGGAATATGTAGAACACCCAGAAGTGTTTTAACCCTTCCACCTTGCAACTTCAACTTTACTTTTCTGCGACTAACAATTCTAGCCTTCCTATCATCCCCTAAGAAGACATCACCACCATTGTATTTCTCATACTCGCAAAAGCACTCTCTATGGGGAGTGAAGTGAAAGGATGCACCTGAGTTAATCAACCATGCCTCATGATCTACATGTGTACTTGAAGAAGCCAAGTACACATCCCCGCCTTCATCTGAGGTGGTTTTCGCCTCTGCAGAAGGAGCATCATCAAATCCCTTTCCTTTGTGAGGAGCTTTAGATTTACAGTCCATTTTTTAGTGCCCTTCCTTTCTGCATTTCCAGCACACCACCTTTACAGGTTTTCCTGGAGATTTAGATCTCCCTCTAGATTTAGATCTCCCACTCGATGACTTATTTTTGTTTCTGTTCTGGGACCGTCCTCGTACAGTTAAGGCATCACCATTCTGGCTCTCCATATTTTCCCGTCTCATCTCCTCCATCAGTAAGGATGAGACTATTTCATCAAACTGCAAGGCAGTTGCATTGCTACTTATTGCAATAACCAGACTATCCCATGAATCTGGTAGAGAACACAACAAATTGATGCACTTATTTTCATCTGAAATTTTAATATCAATAGATAATAAATGACTTACCACAGTATTAAATTTGTTCAGATGCTTTGTCATCGAATCCCCATCTTTCATCCTCATGTTATAAAACTTTTTCCGTAGGAACAGTTTATTCACCAGAGTTTTAGATTGATACAAAGTCGCTAACTTGTCCCACAAAGCCTTCGCCGTAGCTTCCCATGATACATTCAACAATACTAAATCTGAGACACACAATTGTATTGTGTTCTTTGCCTTCCGATCCAACTTCTTCCATTCTTCATCGAACACTCCCGTTGTTTAGTACCTGGATCTACCACGATCGATTGATCTTTATCCACCAACAAATCCTCCATCTCGAGTTTCCATAACTCAAAACTCTGACCATTAAATTTCTTGATCTCTATATTTCCACTGCTCGCCATCTTCTTTCACCACCAGAATCGATCCCGCAGATCTCCCATTGAACAAGGTCTACCACAGGCCCGAGCGAAACTCCTCAGCAACAAAGGCGTCCCCTTGAAGCAAAAACAACTCTGATGCCAAATGTAGGCTTTAACCCCGTACATAAATTACCTACATACGAATTCTAAGAACAAAAAATAAACAATGCGAGAGCATAACACATAAAACATATACACAGACATTGTCCCCTGGATCCCAAAACCAGGACTACCAGCTTGATCTTTCATTTTGTTCCTTTCAATGTTACAATACATATTTATACATGCCCAAGAATCCAATACCATGGACCGAAAACCATCGCATCCAAAACCATGTGTGAAAACCATGCACAAAACCATAGGTAGGTTTGCCCAACCTAATAGAGGGTCCAAAAAAATTTTCCCCAGGCCGCTGCTCCGGACCCTGTAGAGGGGGGCTACCTGCCCCCTCAAACCCCCTGGACAGGGGGGGCTGCTGCCCCCGCCTATGACCCCCCTGCTGTGTAATTGTCACAACGAAGGGGGGGCTCTGCCGGCCCTCTAACCCCCTAGTTAACTATGTAGGCTAGTCATGGAGAGAATATAACACAACCCAACAGGATAAAACGCTCGCTTACAGAGTTCAGGCCGAAATGTGACCCGTTGACCCAAATGCAGGGATGGCACAGATAAGATTTCAAGGGCACCGACGAGGCCGACGCAGAGGAGGACCTGGTAGAGGTCGCGGACAATTGATTTGATACAATTGTGGAGGGCTAGGGCACTATGCCCGCAATTGCACTAATCCAATGCGCTCGTCGTGCAAGTATTGTACACTGTTTGATCATGAAACATAAGACTGTCTTACGCTGATAGCCAGGATATGTGACAAAGGAGCGCTACCACCTCCCCAACTTAGAACCTACAGATGACGAGGTCTGATCCATGCGAGGAAGATCCAAACGTAAATGTAGTGCTCTAAAGTGGAATCGCGATGGGAGATGACAAGGGGAAACATCCAGAAGACAACACATGGGTTCGCAAAGCCTTGACAAAAGAGGCCGAGCTCGATTTAGAGTGTGCCTGCGAAGCATTCATGGATGCTAAGAAGAGCTTCGTCGAGGCCTCCATTTCAGGAAGCAAGGATAAACCCGAGCCGGAGATGGACCCCTCTATGCTCACTACTTTCCTGGAAACCTGTATGAAGTTACTGCACGACAGTAAGGCTGTGAAAGGGTTATAGGAACTTATCAATAGATGTGCTGGGATCAGCCCAAGTGAACTGCGCGTAGTCCGCAAGATAGGAAATAATAAGACATGGACGGGCCATGAAATGAGACTCATCGTGCAGATTGGAGAATATGAAATGGATCAAGTCATTCTGGATAACTGCGCATAATAATACCCCTGGATCTTGCTGAGGGATCGCGCTATACGGAACCAGTCCGTGACTATGAAAGTGATGATGACCTGGATTGCATCTATAAGATAACAACATGAGACCAAGACTGGGTGAATCCCACCGCGGATGGATGGATTACATGGGAGCATGAGAGTTCTTGCATTTTGGATTCTGATGAAGAAATAGAACGCTGGCAGAATCGGTTACACGAAGTAACTACGCTGAATTGCAATATGATGACCTGGTTGCTGCGCTGTGTGTCATTAGAGGAAAGGAATCTGCCTACTTATAATGGTCTAACTAAGGTAGATACCTTTTTGGATGCATTTGAAAGGGAGGTGCCTAGGACTGGGTACTACGTGCTACGCCCGCAAGATGGTGGGGTACGCACAAGGGAAGCTTTGACGATTGGCGCGAATGTAGGAGGATGATGAGAGCATTGTTTGGGAAGCCTAAGATGTGACTCATAGATAAGTATGATGGGCAAAATGATCCGTGCCTGCAATTGGCCAAAGCGGAGAAGAACTATTCCACCACTGAGTGCGAGGGGTTAGTTATGGTGTATGCGCTCCAGAAGTACCGACACTACTTGCTAGGAGGCCACTTTAAGATGTATACGGACCAATCCATGCTGAAGTACCTGGTCAATAAGCCTGTGTTGGGGGGGAAATTTTGCAGATGGCTTTTATCGTTCCAAGAATACGATTTTGAAGTTGTTGTAAAGCCTGAACGATTTAACGCGGGACCTGACCACCTGTTGCACATTGAGACAGGGGAGGAACCTACTAGTTTGGAGAAAGGATTACTTGACGCGCAGCTCTTTGCGGTGCGTGTCACAGAAGGACATTTCGAGGATATAATACACTTTCTAACAACTGGAACTACACCAGAAGGATACTCTGTCCAACAAAAGAAGGAATTAGTGGTGCACACGACAGACTTCTCTGTCATTGTTGGGCATCTATACAAGATGGGGAATGATGAAATACTGCGAAGGTATGTACTTGAGTTTGATCGAAGAAACATCCTTGCGGACGCTCATGGGGGCACTGCGGGAGGACATTATGCAGGAAGAGCAACCGTGCAGAAGATTCTACGTGCCGGGTTGTGGTGGCCAATCCTTCATCAGGATTCAAAAGCATATTACAAGGCATGTGATGTATGTCAGTGGATAGGCAGGCCATTGTAGAGGGATGAAATGCCTTTGAATCCATAAGTAATGTTGCAACCCTTCAAAAAGTGGGCAATAGATTTTGTAGGACCTATTCAACCCCAAGGAAAGACAAGCGCGAGGTACATTATCACTGCGACAGAGTACTTGACTCGTTGGGCAGAAGAGCAGCCAGTGAAGGATTGCATGGGCACGACTGGTTCAAATTTTCTATTTGAGCATGTATTGATGCGATTTGGATGTCCAAAGATCTTGATGAGCGATCGTGGTACGCACTTTCTAAATGAGACGATCAGCGCACTAACAGAGGAATTTCAGGTGTATCACCAAAAGAGCACACCTTATCACCCACAGGCTAACGAGATAGTGGAGGCATTCAACAAAGTGCTTGAAAATGTGCTGACCAAGGTATGCAATGCTCAGTGAAGTGATTGGGACCTACACATACCTGTAGTATTGTGGGCTTATCGGACAACATGCAAGAGGTTAACGGGACAGACACCCTTTAGGCTGGTATACGGGGTTGAAGCGGTGATGCCTATGGAATACATCGTACCTAGTCTGTGCATAGCAGTGCTCATAGGTATGATGGATCGCGGAGCCCTGGAAGAGAGGCTCGCGCAGTTGGATGAGCTGGAAGAAGAGAGATTTTTGGCTGGATTTCATCAACAGGTCCAAAAGCAGCGTGAAAAAGCATGGCATGACCATCATATTAAGCTACGCACCTTTAAGGTGAATGACTTGGTGCTGTTGTATGACAGTAAGTTTGATAAATTTCCAGGGAAACTCATAATGCATTGGCTGGGGCCGTATGTTATTAAGGAGATTACCAATGGTGGCACGGTCCAGTTGGTTAAGTTGAATGGAGATCCCTTCCCAGGAAAAGTGAATGGCAGTCGTTTGAAGCCATACACAGGTGGCTCAGCCATCTGACTAGCTGATAGAAGCACAGTCTTAGCACTCTAGGCAGTTGAAAGGAGGCATAGGACTATAAAATACACTGCCTAAGTTGGGGATCTGCGCGATGTCAGGATTGCGCGAAGCAGCGAAGTGTCATAGGGTCTGCGATAGCGCGAAGACAGCTGCGCTAGCATGCAGGTCCGTCGGAAAGTGACCGTTAAAGTCACTATTCATGATTTGATGGTTGGTTTGAGGCCAAATGGAGTGACCGACAGAAATTCAAGGTGATATTTATGGGCTAGATTCTTGAAAATCTGCTGCCAATCTAGCATTAATGGGCCAAATGTGGGGGGAACGGTCGAATTCAAATTCAAAAGGCCCTATAAATTACAAGTGGTTGTCCAGCGAAAAACACTTGGCATTTTGAAAATTCAGTTGTTGCGCTATCAAGTGTGTATGGACCTTTCAAATTTTGAGGCTTTGAGAGCAAGTTCAGTGTTTGAAACATTGTCGAAGGAGACGCAGGACCTCCTGACTAGAATGATGTCGACACCCGAGGAAGCCGTGCAGGAAATTGCGGTAGTAGAATCCCTAGAGAGGATTAGAATAATAGTTGAGGTCCCTAAATCACCCAGAACATTGAGACCTAAGAAGGATAAGCAAGCTATGATCTCGGTGCATGTCTCACCACGAAACCCACAGAGGACCAAGCTCACCTTGCAGGAAAAGGGGAAGGCCATTAATCTGGAGGCCGATGAGGAGGAATCTGAAGAAATCCTAGTGGATGACGAGGATGAGGAAATGGAAGTTGAAACCCAGGGTGCAGACCTTATTACCATTCTACCAGAATATGTTCCTCTGCGCAAGGGAAAAGCCAAGGTGCCGAAGGACATAGACGAGAGCAAGAGCCCCCTGCAAACCCCGTTGCTCCTAGATGATATTTTTTTTAGGGGCTGCCCTTAGGGCGAGTTCCTGTCCTAAAGTTTGAAGATTGGGACCTCGTGGATCATGAGAAATTCCTGCATTTAGCGACGGAGCAGCTAATGTGCTGACAGATTGACACAACGGATGGAATGATTGAATTGGAGCCGTGCAAATGGCTCAAGGGTGTAGAGAAAGTCGGGTTGCTAAACCTGCTCTGGGTGCCGCATTACCACCGCGCCCCAGTGACCGTCTTCGTCATCAGGAAGCTACTCTGCTTGGTGCATGATGGGTGTTTATGGCTGGAGGAGCCCATTCCCATCACAGACCACTTGATTCATCAAATCACATGATTGCCTTACTCAGGGGAGGATCCAGCCAATATTTTAGAAGGAAAAGGTGGCAAGTTGGCCCTTGCAGAAGCGATGAAGAAGAAGTTCAAGTTGGAGAAGAAGAAGCGAGGATATGCCATCTCCAGCATTAACAACCCTGTAGTCAAGGTCGCGACACAAATACTAGCAGGGAAAGTGATGCGGAAGTGTCGCGCGGATGAGGTTCCCGTGCCTATGATTGCACTAGCGGCCCAATGTGCGGAAGGAGTCCAGTTCAACTGGGAAAATTATCTATGCTGTGAGTTCCTTACGAATTGTCGCAAGGCATAAGAGCAGGGAAAAACATTTCACTACGTGTGGCTCCTGTTGTTGATCGTACTGGTGGCATGGGAGCTGCCCGAAGATAGCCAATTCCCTTTGGTCGCACCAAACCTTCTAGAGGCAGCGAAGTACGCTTCACTGTGGGCGACCAAGGACGTGCAACGAATAAAAGAAAGCAAGATCTTTTGGGTCTTAATGGAGATGAATATCTGGATGGGGATCAATTGCAAGCCGCGGTTGTTGCCCATAGTATACGCCAGTTTGTAGAGCTTTGTAGAGTTCAAAGTGGATTTCCACCATGTTTTTATCAGGGCACGAAAGGACCCTACAAAGACATGGCATAACCTACCGTACTTGGCGACTGATGATGTAATTTTCATAGTCCTTGAGTCTTGGCCACCGAAGTGGCGCGCTCCAGCTGGCTCCATGGTGGAAATGAACAAGTCCGCTGCGCAACACAAGAAGGAAGAGACAAAGCTTCGAATGGCGCAGCTGGTGGAGAAGCACAGAAAGGAGGAAGCAGAGGCTAAGGCCTAGGCAGCGCGCGACACCGCGAAACTGGCAGAACAACAGAAAATAGGAGGAGAAGAGTGCGAAGGACAGAAGTCACCTTCACCCGGAACTGAGGCAGAAATAGAGACAAAACAAGGTGGCACGGACCTGCAGACGACATCCACCCAACTCAAGCGTTTGCAACCATAAGAGTAGGTAGTGCCACGAAAGAAAACAAAGGCATCAAAGACATCTTTCGACCCAATCACCCTCACTGAGGGGGATTTGCATGATATCGACGAAACGGTGAGGGATGTCACCGCAGAGGCCCTCCAACAGTTCAAAGAACAACAACAGTTGGTATTGGGGGCTCTCCGGACAGAGTTGCAGGAGTTGTAGGTATGCACTCCACAGGCTGGCACAGTGTCCACTAGCCTCGCGATCGACACTTCAACTGCCGAGGAGATGTTGTGCACAAGGGTGACCAACATGATAGTGCTACCAGATGGGGCACTTACTACAGAGAAGGAGGCTGACAGGCCCATGGTTAGCAGTTTGAAAGGGGTAGGATTGAACATGGTTGCGCTCCCTCAGGAGATGCTCTACCTCTTGCAGGATGGAGTCACCGTGGAACTCAGGGCCGAGAGAGTTGCGCTCTACAGGTGATGAATGAGCAGCGCATCAACATTAAGTAGTTGGGCCTGCAGCGCAACGAGGTAGTGGAGCAGAACAAGCAAATAATGCAGGTAGTGGAGGAAGCCTGCCAGATGGTCCCGGAGTTGGACATTCAGGTAGAAGAAGTGGTCGAGGCGCGCGTCCATAAGTTAGCCATAGGGGTGTGCGACGCTCGAGCAAAGATGGCCAGGGTTCAGCTAGAGCTAAACCTGCAAATCACAAAATTATAGATGAAGGCGCAGCCTTCAACTTTGCTAGAAGTTAGGGAACAACGTACCACCACTGTTACAACAACAATAGTGGCAGTTGATAGTGCAGTGGCAGACTGCATGCAGCTTTTCGAACAATCATTTGAGGTCCTAACCACCCTGTAGGAGGACCCGAATGTAGAGCGCCTAGAGATAGAGGCATGCGAGCTACAACAGAGGTATGATGAGGTAAAAGGGACTACGCAGATGGTTGCCCTTACATAGAGGCTCGCACGGATGCAGAGGCAAAGGCGCTCAAGGAACAGGTGGATGCCGCTCGGCATAAAGAAGTAGTCTTAAAAGTGCGCCTACAACCATGGATAGACGAGGCTTACATGATCACAACCTCCATTGAAGGAAAGCTTGTGAAACTGCAGGCAGCTCAGCAAAAGATTCAGGGTAGTAGTTCAATAGCAGTCACCGAGCAACGGGTGGAAGAAGTCTAGCAGGCGGCCGCTTAGTGCGCTGCCAAAGTTGCGGTGATCCAAACAGAGCTGGGAGGTCTTCGCGCTAAGATCTTCGCACCTGTAGAGTGACTTGAGGGCGAGTCATGATGTTTGTGTTGGGGGCCTGTTGGGCACGGGATCCCCCAAGGGCATTTTTGGGGCTTAAAGCCCATATTTTGGTCCAATTTTGTAATCCAAATGTAAAGACTTCGCATTTTGTGGTCGCGGAGCGCGTAGTTGTTAAAGAGTCATAGGGTTTTCCGCCCTTATTTTGGAAATGTAATGTCAGCTGTAAAATATCTACCCATGGTCCGCAGACCATGGATTGTATAAATAGAGCTAAGCTCTAAGTAGTTAGGGGATAACAGGAAGAAAGTAGTTAAGATCGAACATGTATGAGAGATAGCTTTGAAGTGGAAGTCTAAGCTTTGGGTCATAGCATAGGTAGAGGCTCTGCACCTGAGTGTGTAGAGGCCTAGAAGTATGCAGCTAAGTGCATGGACCCCTGCAGCTGAGTGCGCATGGCGGGTCGAGTCTGTAATTGTTCGGAATTATCAATAAAGAGAAGTATTCTACAATTTCTACGTCTTTATTTCCTGTTTATGCATCTGTTATATTGGGTATGAATTTTACTTATAATGCTTATATGATGCACGAATGTATGTAAATATATTGGTTAAGTGAATGCAAGTAAGAAAATCCATTTACGCGAAGCTAACTAAGATCTGTTAATAAGATAAGTAAGACACTTAGCCTGGTTTGGGAAATATCACAGTTCACTGCCCTAGCAGTGCGAAAGTATATCAGCCCCTGGTTAGGGCTGCGCGAAAGCCAATTGTATCCTTTCGCAAAGGTATTGAAGGGTGGAACAGAGGGCTAAGCAACCTGTGCGCAGGTAGGTATAGCTAAAATAAACCGACATCACAACCATCTCAAGGGTACGAAAACTTGGTTCCAGCATCCCCCCATACTGCTTTGGGTGAGACTTCAGTCCGCGCTCCGTAGGCTGATGCCAAAAGGGCCAGTAGTGTAGGGATTTGTTTGGCTAACTAATGCTAAAATTGGGTCAGGCCCCCACAAGCCAACAAGTATAGTTATTATATGTCGATGATTTAATTCTAACAGGTGATGAGAAGCTGGTAAAATATCACAAAGAGGATCTTGCAAGATAATTTGAGATGAAGGACCTGGGGCTCATGCATTATTTCCTTGGTATGGAAGTATGGCAAGGAGATGGGGAACTATTTGTCTTCAGGGCAAGTATGCCAACAAGATACTGAAGAAGTTCCACATGGAGACTCCTATAGCAGGGAATTGGAGGAAGGAAGATGTTACTTCAGGTGAAGTAGTGGAGGCTACTATTTACAAGCAGCTTGTGGGTTCACTTATGTGTTTGGTGAAAATATGACTGAACATGTGTTTTGGAGTTAACCAACTTAGTCAAGCAACAATTAAGCCAACCAAACTGTATTGGAAGGCAACTAAACATGTGTTGAGATACCTCAGAGGCACCACTTAGTTTTTTCTTTGGTAGAGAAGTGTTATCACTTCGTAATTCCTCTAGGCTTAGAAGAGTATACCAAAGGTAATGACAAACCACTTTAAAACTGGAATCTAGCCCTTCCAACTTCAGATAGGGCTCTCTCTATATGAATCTTCAGCCTTAGGTCGTAGGCTAGGTCTTAAGATCAGAGAGGAATATGTTTAATAGTTTGATGGCAGGGAAGAGGGAAAATCCATTAGGCATGGAGTCATATGGAGTTAATGATTTTCAGTGATATGATGGGGAAAATGAGGAATCCTTAGACAGGGGCAAGGTAGGCAATCCTTATGGTGTTTTTTGTCAAATTTCGTTGTAGATAGGTGAGCAGAGGAGTAGTGAAATTGATAACATCTAAAGCATCTGACTGAGGATGAATTTTAGATATTTCAATGGAAGAACAAACACTAAAATGTTTTGTAACCTTTAACAGAGAACTTAAAGTGAATTATGAATTAAATTTTGTTTAACTAAACATTGAAGACTTAAAATTCAAGCATGGCATTAACATAAGATAAAGAAATAAAACATGATATAAACATCACCATAAGAAATTGAAACACGAATCCCTTAACAGGTAGACCTCTGCCTTCATCATTCACTAAAAAATTCAAATAAAACTGTACAATGCACACTGTCTCTTCTATCAAACCTTGACCAACCAACCTTTTGCACACTAAAATTCATGAAATATATACAATTATCTCATCCTTGGACTTAGAGGGTCATGCTCAACCTGTTAGGATCCTATATTTCATAGGATAACTTGATTGTAGTTGTAATTTTGTATATTAAATAATTGTAAATAATATTCCATCATGCAAATATATTTCCAAAGAAAAAATAAAAAAATAAAAACAAAAGAAAATCAAAAGAGGGTATATATATATGTGTGTGTGTGTGAAAAGAATAAAAATAAAAAATATCAGAAAATAAAGAAAAAGAATGAAGAAACCCCACAAAAAAAATATGTATGAAAGTGAGCAAGTTTAAATGCCACTCAAAAAATAAAAAATGCATCAATAATACTTTAGAGATTTTCAATGAAGTGTGCAACTTGTTTAAATGCCACATCAAAGTTAGAAGTAGATTAGTTATTCTAATCACATTGTTTAAAAGTAGTTAGAATGAATTAAATAAAATTAGTCTAGATTAGTGAGTCAATCAACCACACAGTGTAATCGTGGCTGAAGTAGATTAAGTAGAATAAAATGGATTAACCAAATTGTTTAAGCTTGGTTAGTTGATAAACAAATGAGAAAAAAGGATTAAAAACCTTAGAAAAAATGAAAAAAGGCTTGCAAGTTAAAATGCGCCATTAGAATTAATTAATCATAGTTAGATTAATTAATCATGTTATTTAAATCACGATTACCAAATTGTAATAAGGTGCTTTGTGCTAAAGGTTTGATTTTGTAATAAATTTGAAAAATGACAAGACCGTTTGTCGGTTTGTAATAAGGTGGGCACATCTTTCAATGGCCACGATCCACCCTGCCCGGATCAACGGTGGGGGATTGTTTCTGCCCCCCTAGCACTTCCAAAGGTTATCCAACAGGGGGGGTGGGGTCTAGGGAGGTAGTCTCTGCTATCCCGCCTTTGCTACGTGGCATCCCCTCATCAACTCCGCTCACCCCCCCTCCTCCCAAAAAACCATTTACCATCACTACACCTGTCCTGGCTTCCCCCTAATCCGCTTTCCACTACCCTTGATTGCCCACACAATTGTTTCGTGCTGTTCCATCGTACCCCGCCACATAATCACCTCCCATCTAATCCTATCCCGCCACAAATCAACATCCCTTCCACTCCCATTCTGCCACCTACCCTCCCCGCTCCCATCCATTGCTTCTTCCCATTAAATCCAACCGTTCATAATTGGAATGTTCCCGTATGTAACAGACCCACTCCATAACGAGCCAAATGCAATAGAAAGATATAATTGCCCTATAAAAGCCATAAATTTGCTCAGGTGGCCCCCCTTTCTTTTTTTATTTATGATAAAGGTTTGTTGTAGTGACTTGACTTCCACCTCCTTCCACCTAGCTATCCAGTCAGCTGCTGCAGAATTTATATAACCCTTCCTTTGGTCAAGTACCTATCACGACAACAAAATACACAGTGACCAATTTGTTTTTCTCGGGTAACCATTATCTTTTCTATCTCATTTTTTTGTTTCAGTATGGAACCTAAGGGAAAATACAAAGCATCCAATGAAAACCCAATGTTGCCTCCACCTATTGATTTGGA
Organism: Pinus tabuliformis; assembly: GCA_031772625.1. Classification (NCBI taxonomy): domain Eukaryota; kingdom Viridiplantae; phylum Streptophyta; class Pinopsida; order Pinales; family Pinaceae; genus Pinus; species Pinus tabuliformis. The sequence goes on along the minus strand of CM062815.1, from coordinate 1,001,035,873 downwards.
CCATCAACCCCTAGTCAACCATTTATACCAAGTTGTAGAGACCAATTGTGAGTTTGATCTTTACGAACTTCACAGTTGGCTCAAACAGAATTACCTTGACCTCAGTGATGATTTGGGACTGTGGGACTCCCTCCTGCCCCAATTTATTTTTCCCTAGACCTATTATTTCCCAGAATTTGTAACCTGGTGTCAATTTCGATACATTCCCAACTAGAGAATAGTAGTGGCCCAAAATGGTGAAATCCTTTTTTCCATTAATGTTAATTCAATCTCAGAGATGCTCCAAATCCAAAATCCTAATCATATGTAGCCTTTTCACCCAGATTTCCTCATGGAAATGTACAATAAGCTCGATTTCCCCCAAAGATCCAAGATATTTGAGACTTTCTTACCAGAAAATGCCCAATTTCCCAAAACAAACACTCCTTATCTTGCTTCTATGTTCCTTGAGATGACCAAACAGATAATTTCAATAGTTTCATGCCTTTTAGGATACCATTCTGACAAATGGGTAATGAAATCATCCAAGCCTTTCTTTCTGTGTTTTCCAAAGGTGAAAAGCCTCCTACCATCTTCTACTATAGTGAATTTTAGCAGAAAGCATTCATGAACAATTCATGAAATTTTCAACTGAAGGAGTCTTCAAGTATACATCTGTCTTGGTATATTTGTTTCATATTATCAATCAGACAGGTTTTCTTTTCATCTACAGAAGTTAGACAGTTAAGGGAACCCTCAATCGATCATTCACTAGACCTCCTTGGCCAAAAAGAATAGCACTGAATTCACATTCAGTGATTTTATGGATCAATTTTTGCATATGGCAGCTAGTTTGTTAAATAGTGATGCAGAACCAAGAATACATCCAGAGATCAAAATAATTTTTCACCTAAGTGACTAGACCAAGAAAGGAGACTGGTATTTATACCAGAGTTATACAGAGATCAAGATATATGGGTGTGAATTGCCCCCTTATAAACTCCCCAAGTTTGTGCCAATTTGCATTTTTTCCTTAGAATTTATTAGGAAAATGATCAACATGGACTAGCTACACTTCCTGGTAGCCAAGAAGAAAGCACAATTCAAAATAAAAACACAAATTGGTCCCTTCACATGCAATGCAAGATCAGCAGGACAAGAAGCAGATTCCATTTTGAAGCAGATGAACTTCAAACACAATTTTACATGGTCCTATGACCCTTTTGGTATAATTTCTAAATTGAGGGTAGAACAGAGGTATGCTCCCTATGCCCATACTTCCAGACCAGAAATAGAGCAATTCATGAACCAAGAAGAATGGCAGGAGAATTCATTATAGGAGGTTGAAGAACAGGTGTTGTCAACTTCATAGACACTAGTACCACATGAAAAGGTTGAAAAGAGACCAAGGGAAACCATTTCCCCTTCAGTGACAGAGATTTCAGCAAAGGATTTCATAGTGTACAATAAGAGGCAGAAGACCATGGATGTAGGAGAGACACAACAACAGAGTGTAGAACAAGAACAACCTATTATCCTAACAGGCTCATGTATACCTTCAGTGTCAAGTAGAGAGGAGACCATTCCTACATCTTTGATGACCTCAATAAAAATAGATACAATTGTTTCATCACAACCAAGAGAGATGGAACATAACAAGAAAGATTAGAGTATTGTTGCCATATACAAAGAAATTAAAGTAAAGAATAACACACTCAAGGCTACTACATTTTCACAGTTTTGGAAGCAAACATCCACCACCCAACATTGGCTTCTTTCAGCCTTTGATACAGAGAAAAGAAGAATGCAAGTTTCTTTCCTGTAGCCCAAAGTGTTATCGGGAAATCTAGTGTCCACTCGGAGCTGCTAGTCCCACTAAGACTGGTAGCTATCTTAGAAACAAACAAACTAAAACTAATTTCGTTTTCCTTTATGAGAAGTAGATAAGAGGGGAACAAAGGACACCAACCTCAGTCTTGCGCTTAGTTCCTTGCTTGGTTCCTCTCTCTTCTGATAGATCCTTGCCGCCTTGCCTTCGTCTACCCAGCTTCAAAGAGCACCTATGGAATCAAAGCAACATAATACTATCGATGAACAGAGATCTACAATCATAAACAATATAGGACCAGATATATATTGACCACACAAATGCATATATCATCAAACATACAAGAATGTGGAGGAAAACTTGAATAGCTTTATTAATATCAAGAATAGCAAAGAGGATTACAACCAATTGTTCTGACCCAGCGTCATCCTCCCAGCATGAAAGCCCTTCTTCACCTCATGAAAAGCTTAGATCACCCAACACTATGATGTTCCACCAAGAAACCAACAACACTTCCTTACAAGATACAAAATTCTAACCCCTAGATCTCTGGGATGAGGGATCCATATATAGATGATTGTAGGGGGGTGAGTCAGCTTCTGGGATTTTGATTAGTGTCCTCTCTCTGATAGTTCTTGATTCCACTTGGAGATTGATGATCTCTTACTCATCCCTGGGCGAATTTAGAGAGGCAAGTGTCACAGGAGAAGTTTCTGGAAGATTCCATGACGATCCACCTTGCAAACTGTCTCTGCCATTTGTCTACTCTCGCCCATCACACCCTACAGAAGGGCTTTCCAGTATGCATCGCACCCTTTACACTGGGCAGGTGAGATGCATCGCACCCTCTGCACTGGGCAGTCTGTATGGTCCAGCTTTGACCAGTTCTGAGTAGTTTTCTGTGGAGAACTTCTGGGAGATGATGTAATCAGCTGACCTTGTTCTTTTAGGGTGTGAAGCAACACTTTTAGGGACTTAGGAGCCCTTGGTTTATGGACATGTATGATTGGGGTTGCAGTGCCCAAAAATGTCTATAACAGTTGCCCCCTAAAGCATGAGGTCGTTAATCTTTTGATGTCGGGTGAAATGCTTTATCATGAGGATCCAAAGTTTTTTCGAGCTGGAAGGCGACCTGTAATAAGATACAATACAATACATTATCTTCATAATATTTTTCATGATCTAGCTGAGGCGGGCATTCCCATGCTTAGCTTTATAAATTCATTTTCATGTACATAAGACAGACAACCGTCTGTGTGGCAGACTGATGATTCTGGTAGAGCCATCATCCTTTGATTTAGATGATCATCTGTGCAGCAATGATGTACATTTGATGTCTTTATTTTCTTGAATATATCACAGCCCGGATGGATGAAACTAGATCCGGGGTCTTCAAACTCGTCCAATCTTCACTCGGAGTACAAGTCGATCCATGTGAAAGATGTTCTGGAGTCGAACATGGAAAGACATCGCCTGATTACCAGCGAATGATGTAAGCTGTTAACAGGTGCGAGAGGAATCACTGATAATGATGATGACCCTCAAGGTACTACAGTACAATTCACGTGGTGTGAAAAGGGACTTGGCGTCGAACACCATGCAAAATCTTTCAGTCAAAGGCCATTGATGTAAACTTGTTGCCGGAAGTGAGAAACTTGCCATTGAGGCATGCAAGCTTCAAAGTACTAAAAGGGTTGTTCCTAAGTTGACTTCTTGGATAATGAGCTGATGTCGACAAGAAGTGACCCGTCGTAGGAAGGCCTTAATGAATCCCACATCTACGACATGGAACGGAGTAAATGATTTTTGGAGGTGAAAACGATCTGATGATACAGGGTTCAGGGTGGCGGTCATGAAAGAATGGAGCGTGAATGTATTGCAGCGGATGAGACACAGGTGAATTCTCTGAGCGACTTCTCTTGAACATACCGGCGACACTGACATGGATTGGTAGCGTTAACCCCAAATATAGATGGTGCGATGGACCAATGGTGATATGACCGGTGAACGGAACAACCCAACCCGACTCGGATGTGGAGTGAAAGTATCATGTTCAAGAGTGACTTGCTACCAATAAAGTTTCTTCAGGTTTTCTTCCCAAATTTTCCCCAGTCATTGCTGACCAGTACCTCTTTATTTTTGTCAAGATTGAGGAGGATAACATATGCTTGTTATATAATTTGCCCTTCAGGCAAACCCGTCGCTATGTTTTAACGAGCCTAGCGATAGTGAAACTCGTTCTTGTCTATATGGACAAGTTTGTCGCTATTTGGTTTTAACGAGTTTAATGACAAAGATAACTCGATCCTTTTCAATTTTAGAGAGTCTGAAAGGGACGTAAAGGAAACTCCAATAATCCTTTTTCGTCATATAATCCCTTAAGTCCGAAAAAGCATAAAATAATACGCAAGGGATGAATTTTCGGTAACTTTAACGAGCCGAATAAAACAAGCGCTCGATCTTTTTGTGTAATAATCCCTCAGGTCCAAAAAGATTAAAATATAGAGGAGGGATAGCACTTCCGGTAGCTTTAATGAGTTGGAGAGGCCAATTGCTCGGCAATCTTTTCATATTTTATGAGTCAGATGAAAAGAGCTTAAAGGAGACTCGTCTTTTGAGGAACGAGTGATAATTTCAGGTAGCAGCTGATTCTAGGTAAGGTTTGGAATTTTCCAATCATGGCAGTGTCACAAGGATGGCTAACAGGATCACTCTTCGCAGCTGTTCCTCAAAAGGGGTAAACAATCAAATGGAGGTGAATGATCGGCTAAAACAGAGTGGAGGTGATGGTAAGAACACGACCAGGGCTCAAAAAGCTGATGATAATGCATTCACAATGGTTATTTACCGGAAATTGGTTCATTTTTTAATGAGCTTAAACTCTGGGGGAACGTTTGCTCATTGCTAAGGTTTAATTTTTAACGAGCTTGAACTTCGCATAAAAACTACTCGTGCCAGTTGTATAATAAGGATGTCTCATCGATAGGTTCAATTTTTAGGGAGCTTGCACCATTCGAAACTTTGCTCCGGATCCTTTCATTATGAAAGCTAGGAACGACCAATCCTACGAGTTTAAAGGGTTGAGAAACTACAAACTAAGAAAATAAATGGTCGCTCTTTACTTTCAGGCAAAAAGGTTTGCATGCCCCCAGGTATAGTGAAGTAAAGTTTCCAAGTTACCATTTAGAAGTTCTCGCGTTCGCAAGATAGTTTCCATCCGCACAGCAGACAGAAACACTTCCTCGGCTTAGTCCATCTGGACAAAGGCTCCAATCACCTAACCTTGATGAAAGAATCTTATCTCAGTCTAACTCCCTCTTCCTATACGGACGGGTGTCAGACCAGTCTTAAATCCTTCGTGGAAACTTACCCTATACCCAAGGTTTTCCTACCGAAACAGACCAGGGTGCATGCCCCTTGGGTTTCAGTCATGTCCTCTCGAATCACTCGCGCTCTTCAGGTGGACGGACTGGATATTGATGGGACATTCCTTGTGTGAAAAGACCATTTAGGGATGGCATTTGACTATTAGCTATGTGTGAGTTGGGGAACGAAAGCTAGTTTACGAGCTTGACCAATCGGCCTTCATGCGGAAAACACATTACTCTAAAGAGTGAGCAGACAATGGCTCCCATGCTATAAATATAGTCGCGCCCAAGGAGTAAATTATAATCTAGAGGTCCTTGGACTACCATTGCGTTCATATAAATGGTTTTCCTTCTCAACGTTATGGGCACATTGGGAAGGATCCCTAACGGTCGACTGGTTCCTTTGTCAAAGCTTGTCATATTTCTCATCTCCAGCAGAAGCGATGGTGAACCAAGCGCTTCCCAAGCAGTTGAGGAAAGGATACTTACAGAAGCCCCTTCATCTATGATGGTACCGACCATGATCATTTTGTAAGCTTGTACAATGATTCGGAATGGTACATTAGCTGGTACACGAGGTCTGCCTAGTAGATTCCAATCGAAGGAAACGACTAGGTTGCTTGGAGGTGGGACCGAATAGACGGCTGGATATGACTCTGACGAACTTCCTTCCTGTGGTAAAGGAACAGGTAGATTGCCCCCATGTTCATCGGAGTCTGTGTTTACGAAAAGAATTTGAATGGTGTCATTCTCATTCTCTTCGGTGATTGTGTCATCTGAAGATGGACCTTTTGAAGACAAGACCGGGTCGACTGCCGCCTCAACCTTTTGACTTTCATCTGGTATGGATTCAATATTTTTATCTTCAATGATAGATGCTTCGACCGACCACAATGGCGTGTCAGTCGGATTTTCAACTAGTGACGGAGTCGGTAAGAGTTTCTTATATCCAGGAGGAAGCCGTAGCGGTGAAGCCGAAAGGTTATCCAAAACTCTTTTAGCTTCATCTAGGAAGGGACAACGACAGACGACGTGATTGCCTTCACACAGTTTACAAGGAAATTTACATTTCCTTTTCTATCCAAATGCTTCGCTTTCACTAGTTGATGGTGTACTTTCAACATGATCTTCAGAGGTTGATATCACCAGATTGTGCAAATGAGGAGACCAGTCCCTTAAGATCCGAGGGATGCAAGGACAATCTCGATGATAGTGGTCTCCTTTGCAAATGACACATGGAGATTTAGGCTTGGATGGTGCAGTGTGTGGATTTTCACTAGACGATGCCCGGTTACCCCTTTTCGCCTTTGGCTCCTTCTTCTTCTTCTCTTTCTTCTCCTTCCCCTTCTTCTCCTTCTTAGTTACTTGATTTTTGGCTTTACCAGCTTCATCAAGCGAAGAGGAAGGAGGAGAGGGAGAATCAGATGAAGTAGAAGGTTGGGGGGTAACTTTAGTATCATCTATTTGCCGACTCAATTGTTCAGGAATCACGGTGTTCTGAACGACGGAGGTCGAGAAGAGCCATATTGGCAAGCCAATCGTCAATCCTGGAAGTGACAATGTGGCCATATGAGGTGCATCCCCAAGAGGAGAAAGGACTAGGATTTCCTCCAAGGGGAAATCCTTGGTTGGTGGACTCCATTTTTCTCAACCTAAGACCAACGTGGGAATGGTGATATTATTCCGATTAAAATAAATTTTAGACGCTTTGACACAACTTGTTTTTTCAATTTTTAAGAGTCGAGAAAAAACAAAAGATGACTCTAGTTGCCTTCGATTTTTAATGAGCCTGAAGTGACAAGTGCTCAGATGGACCTTTTCCTTTAAGGAGTCTGAAAAGGAATGAAAGAGACTACTCTGGAAATCTAGACAGAGGGATTACCAAACCAATCGCAAAACTGCAGAATACATTTTATGGTACGACAGTCAATCTTCCCGAATGCTGTGTTCAGTGCATTGCGATCGATAGGGCGGCAGACACGACTTCCTATGGATAAAGGATATAGCCTATTGTGGTCTCCCAATATATACTCGACGGTATGTGGGAGAACAAGTCCATACTGGCACTTGTCGTCTCAAAGAGGAGGAATCACCCAACCAACAGTGAAAGCGACAGTTACCAGGCTTTACGACGCCGGAATACGTCTCTAGCCTAGACTTCTAGATGTTGTGTGTTAGGTTCCAAAGCGTTTTTATGTTAATTGAATTTATTTTACAGTTGATCTTTCTTAAGAAATTTGCCTTTCAGTTTCACCGCGTGATGTAGATATACAATTCCTAAAATGCAATCTAAGATGATAAACAATCGTTCAATCTTCTTTTTGCAATAAAAATCTAGCTACTAAAGAAAGAGAGATGATATTCTTTCAACATAGAGTAGAGAGCACACACTAGATGCACTGTCTTAAATCAAACCAACAAGCAGTCTAAATGAAAATGCACATGCATGTATTTGTTTTCAGCTTTCTTAATGTGTGAATGACAAGAAGAATGCTAAGTACAAATCTGAATTATCTTTTCAAAGTGACAGTACTAACAAATTTCTCTTCAAAAACGAAAGGAAGATAATGACGACACTTTTCTATTTTGAATTGAAAACTGCTTTCGACACTTGAAAAACTACTAATTCAAATCAAATACAAGAGTAACTGTATAATCGACCATCAAGAACAATAGAATTCTTTTCTTTGACTGAAAACGACACTTGCGATACTTTCAAATCAAAAGACGACAGTTTGATTATGCTACTTCTTTGTAAAAGGGAACTGAAAATGGTGCACAATACATAAAAAAATTCGCAGTTCTTTGCACAATGGAGGCGGAATTATGGAAAGGAAGGGGGTTTCCACAGTGGTATACTGATCACAGATAGCAAAACTCCTGAATAAAGCTGAAGAGAGTGAACACAAAAACCAAAATCTGAGAGCAGAAGAGGTCTTGTCTGATCAGTGCACCTGCAACACAGGGAAAGTACGATGTAGCGCACCTACTGCACATGGGAGGTGCGATGCATCCAAATTCCCAAGAGGAGAAGATGCGATGGTCCAGGGACGAGACTTCAACTGGGTTCCAGGTCACAGTTTGCAGCTCAGTTCAGGGATTTAGGCCGAGCAAGTGATGTTCAGTAAATATAAATCACAAGGGTTGATCTAATGAGGTTACTAGAGCCACCACTAGGGCAATTAGTAGGTTTGCAAATCGATTTTTTAGTTTATAAACAAAACCCGGAGATAGACTGAAGCAGCATTGATCTACTTTGCACTTGCATAGCAAATGCAGTTCGAAGGCTAGTTGGCTTGACTTCAGGCTCCGTCTGTAAGTTTATAAAATAAACAAATATAGACAAGCAAACAATCTATTCGCTTCCCAGCGGAGTCACCATTTTGTTATCGGGGAATCTAGTGTCCACTCAGAGCTGCTAGTCCCACTAAGACTGGTAGCTATCTTAGAAACAAACAAACTAAAACTACTTCCGTTTTCCTTTATGAGAAGTAGATAAGAGGGGAACAAAGGACACCAACCTCAGTCTTGCGCTTAGTTCCTTGCTTGGTTCCTCTCTCTTCTGACAGATCCTTGCCACCTTGCCTTTGTCTACCCAGCTTCAAAGAGCACCTGTGGAATCAAAGCAGCATAATACTATCGATGAACAGAGATCTACAATCATAAACAATATAGGACCAGATATATATTGACCACACAAATGCATATATCATCAAACATACAAGAATGTGGAGGAAAACTTGAATAGATTTATTAATATCAAGAATAGCAAAGAGGATTACAACCAATTGTTCTGACCCAACGTCATCCTCCCAGCATGAAAGCCCTTCTTCACCTCATGAAAAGCTTAGATCACCCAACACTATGATGTTCCACCAAGAAACCGGCAGCACTTCCTTACAAGATACAAAATTCCAGCCCCTGGATCTCCGAGATGAGGGATCCATATATAGATGATTGTAGGGGGGTGAGTCAGTTTCTGGGATTTTGATTAGTGTCCTCTCTCTGATAGTTCTTGATTCCACTTGGAGATTGATGATCTCTTACTCATCCCTGGGCGAATTCAGAGAGGCAAGTGTCACAGGAGAAGTTTCTGGAAGATTCCATGACGATCCACCTTGAAAACTGTCTTTGCCATTTGTCTACTCTTGCCCATCACACCCTATAGAAGGGCTTTCTAGTATGCATCGCACCCTTTACACTGGGTAGGTGAGATGCATCACACCCTCTGCACTGGGCAGTCTGTATGGTCCAGCTTTGACCAGTTCTGAGCAGTTTTCTGTGGAGAACTTCTGGGAGATGATGTAATCAACTGACCTTGTTCTTTTAGGGTGTGAAGCAACACTTTTAGGGACTTAGGAGCCCTTGGTTTATGGACATGTATGATTGGGGTTGCAGTGCCCAAAAATGTCTATAACACAAAGTTTCTCAACCTCAATCAACAAATGACTACAAGCAGTTCATTTTCTCTTTCAATACATATATGATCCATCCTATAGACCAAATGGACTTCCATAAGCAGTCTGGTGAGATGCTTTACAACACTATCACAAATTCAGTTATGGCTGTAGCTAAGCTCAAAGTCTCTGTAAACAACATTCAAGCACAGTTAAAACTGGAAAGGATTTCTTCTCTAGCCAAAGACACAAAGATAAAGTCTTTGGAAGATCTGGTCATTAAATTGGGATATGATCCCAACAATATAACAACAACTGAGGAGATTATAAGGAGTAAAAATGTAGACATAGCAGCATTGAGAAAACAACTTAAGCTCCCCTCCACTGAAGATCCACAAACTAAGGAGTATGGAGAACAGGAACAACAAAAAGAGAATCTATTCAAAATTATTATTGAACAGAACAATCAAATTGCTAAGATGGAGAAAGAAATGGAAATACTCCTAAAATAAAAAGAACAACAAGAAGTTTTAGTGTAGGCCATCCCTTTGGCTGTGATTCCAGTGATAGGTACATCGATAGTAGAGGCATCAACATCAACAACAACTTCAACAGCAGTTACAACAACAGAAGGACAATCCAACAACACACCATTAGACTTAGCCAAAGCAATGGAAAACATGTCCATTAAAGACCAAGAGATTGAGAAGTTGACTGCAAAACTGAACAATTTGCAAGAACAAAAAATTAAAGTGGATACTGTCTATCTGGCAGAGTTACAAAAAACACACAAGCTCACACAAAGGATAGAATATCTAGAAAACCAATCCATTATGGTTGACACCATTGCACAAGCTAAAGAGAACATCTGGCTGGAGATAAATGAGGCCATCACAAAGATATGGCCATCCATTGAGATCATCTTTGAACAAGATGAATTGGTGCAAAAATCAAAGAGACTCTTAACAGATGTGAAAAGGGACCTTGGCACCAGACCCAATGATGCCACTACTCTGATAAGGTTTTTAAATTCAAAATCCAAAGAATAATTGGAAGAGCTAGATATAGAGGACAAAACAAACACCATCTTGGAAGTGAGAAAGGTTCTCACTAAGAGAAACTTGATGCTGCAATTAGAGAGAAAATGCAATGGTCTGGAGACTATCATATAGAGGTTTCATAAGAAATTTAATATATTACATCAGAAAGGTCTCCCTGGTCTAGAAGGAATGGGAGATACATTGGTCAAGCTTGAAGATTATCAACAGAAACTATACTCCATTGCTAGAGACAAGTCAAAATTTGCTAAGATTAAGGGTACAATTACAGGAAAAGCATTCATGGAAGGACTTAGTTACGACTTGCTAATTAAACATGAAATCAATCATTTGTTTCTTAGTAAGCCTACCTTTGAGAAATACACAAAGGTAGATGAGACTTATCGAAAGTTAATTAAGTTTAAACTTCCAGATGAGGAGAAATGGACAAAATGGTGTGAGTTACTAGGGTAAACAATCATCAAGCCTCTAGAAGGAAATCAACAGCAAAGCCTCTATTTTTCAAATCCAGTCATCACCAACAACCCAGGAAAATAGTGCCAGCAGCTTCAACAGTTCTAGATTGCCTATATTTTTGTTCTATCTTTGTAAAAATAGTTTGAGATATTTTGTAATAGATCTTGATATTTTATATCAAGATATTTAGATAGAATTTTTTCATAAATACTTCATAATTCGAAGTATTAGTGTTGGGATTTGTACTGAGAAAGACTACCATTTGTTGTAAAGTTGTTTCTCGAGCTCAAGTGGCCATTTTGCATTAATACAAGACAAGTTGTTTCAGGATTCCTGTGTCATATCTATGTGGTGAAGTGCTTCTTACTGTAATATGTTTTTTCTCTGTTTTTCATATGTCATTTAGTTCTTTATTGTTCTTAAGAAGATTAAGTACATAATTTGTTTCAAAACACTCTGTTCTGGCTTAAAACAATATCAATATTTTCCACTGAGGTTTAAATATAGAATTCAAGTAACAATGCTCTATATTTAAAGTGAATCTTAATCTATTCCTCCTTCTCCATTTCACAAACTACAAGGATCCAGTAGTATGCCTATCTTGCCCTACTACACTTAAGCTTGATATTTCTACAAATTGATCACTCTAGGCTCCTTTGACTCCATTTTCCAATGGATTTTCCTTGCTTTTCCAACCAAACCAATTTAAAAAAAACCAAACTCTAAACTCTCACATCTAGCCTAAAATCCTACAAAGCGAACAAAGCTAAATCTGATAGAGAGATCCCTCTCTGAGTTTAGAAGGGCTAGCTTCTAAACTTAAAAGTGGTTTTGTGGTTACCTTTGCAATTTATTTCATAGCCTTAAGAAATTACAGAGTGCTAACATCCTGGCGACCATACTAGGGATGAACAAATCTGATTTGTATTTCCCTGGTAAATTTTTGTTTCAGTACTTAAAGTTATTTCTAGGTTTTGTGACTTAGAAATTGATTTTGATTTAAGGTTGTTTTGCACTTCACAATATGTGTATATATTATATGTGAATACTTAATAGTATATATGGCTCCTAAAATAATTTATACTAGAGCTAATCTAGATCCAAATCCACCGAAAATTGTAGATAATCCAGAAAAAATCCTTAGAAAGAAAAGTTTAGCTGAGAGTCAGGCAAGTAATAATCCTCTCCCTAGGGTTAATTATCCGTGTGAAGGTTTTAAAACAATAGAAGACAGAGAATTTGATTTACCATTTGAACATAGTCTCTTCCGAACTAAATCTGATAGTTTTGTAGCTGAAACTGTTTTTGACAAAAACATTTTAAAACCTTACACTTCAAAACATAGAACTCTGAAATCAGACTCTGAGGATGATGTCATTAAACAATTTAACAAACTTGAAGTGTTGGTGTCTGAACTAGATCAAGCTATATAGAAAACTCTTGAATCACCTAAATCCTCACATTCTTCTTCCACTGCTTCATCCCCAACTCCTCTAGTAATTCCACCTAGTTTTTTTGTTCCATTTGAAATACCAGTTGTTCATACAATTCCTTTTATTCCTACTATTTTTGTCCCTTTAGAATTTCTTGTTGTTTCTATTCCTGTACAAATTCCTTCTATTCCTACTGCCCCTCTAATAATCACCCCCATTTTCACTACATCCATTTCATCTTCAACCACTACCACTTCTACATCAACACAACAAAGTGTAATTACACCCCCTTTCATACCTTCTATACCCACACCTATTGTAATCCCATCTGCATCTCAAACACCAATCATGGCAACTCGATATGCCCCCTTGGTCCTACCTCCACAACTCAATGCAATGCCTCAAGATTACCAGAGTAGGATTCCTCAATTTGATAGCACTGGGCCCATAACTACTCAACAACATATTGATAAAATGAATGACTACTTATACCTCCAAGAGATAGATGATGCTGATGTAAAAATGAGATTGTTTGCTCAAAGTCTCACTGGTGAGGTTAAAAAATGGTTTAAAGGGTTACCAGCTAACTCTATCCCGGACCTTGCTCAATTTCATGACACTTTCCTCAGAAGATGGGAAGTGAAAAAGAACCCTCTACAAATTTTAGCAGAGTATGAAAGTATCAAAAGAGCCCCAGGTGAATCAGTCCAAGACTATTGTACTAGATTTAACAATATCTATAACTCTATCCCTACAACAATACAACCTCCTCCGGCTAGCCTTGATTAAATTCCCAGATGGTTTTGACCTTGATATGTCTTACTAATTAAGAGAAAGAAACCCTGCAACCCTAGAGGAAATGCAGTTAGTGTTGAAGCCAATCTATTAGCAAAGAGAGCTAGAATGAAAGTTGAAAGGAGAGTTACTATAAAAGAGGAACATGCTTCTTCTTCCTCTGATGTTAAGTTGGACACTTTAGTAAGAACAATGGAGAAAATGATGGAGATAATTTATATAGCTGATAGAACCCCTCCAAGGGAAAACCAAGGTGGTTCCCAAATTAGAAATCCAAATTTCAGGAAAAACCAACCTCAAATTAAACAAAGAGAGCAGAGAGGCCAAAATGATCAACAACAGATTAGACCTCCATTTCAAGAAAACTATGCAGATGAGGAAGCTGACATACTTGAAGATCCTGAGGAAAATCAAATAAATTTGTTTGAGGAAGCCGAAGTTGACCACATTTTCTTGACTAAGGAAGAGCAAGACATTTTCCTACTCTCACAACCAGAAACCATTCCATTAGACTTTGAAGACTACAAACAAGGATATCAGAATGCAATTATGGAAGTGCATAGACAATATAACTTGAGGAGTAAAAAGACTGCTGACACTCCTCCCAAAAAGACTCCTGAAACTCCTCCCAAAAGGACCCAAAATGATACCCCTTCTACTAGTCAGCCTAAAGATGATTCTTAGAAGGAAACTTCTAAGAAACAAGATGCAGCCACTAAAGAAATAGAAAAACCTCCTACATCTTTTAGCATTGAAAATGAACTGGATAAAGTAAAAATTTCCATTCCTCTCACTGAATTAATCAATAAAAATGCATACAGATCACAAGTTATAAAAGCCTTGAAGATAGGGGAAGGTACTGACATAGTCAATTTGGCTAATGACCAACCTGAGTTATTGTTTGGGCCTGAGGTCGAAGGAAAATATTAGGATGGAAGTGTACCCCCTTTCTACATTAGCTTAAACATTCATGATAAAATTATACACAATGTTATGCTTGATTCTGGAGCCTCGCATAATCTAATGCCTAGAGCTATTATGGAGAAACTAGGCTTAGACATAACCAGGCCTTACAAAGACATATTCATTTGATTCAAGTAAAGTCAGATGCTTAGGATTAATTAAAGATTTATGTGTTACTCTAGTCCAAATACCAGCAAAGAGCTTGGTAATGGACATTGTGGTAGCAAACATACCTCCTAAGTATGGAATGTTGCTCTCTAGATCCTGGGGAGCAAAATTACAAGGGACTTTGCAAATGGATATGACTTATGCTACAATTCCAGTGTTTGGTCAGCCAAGAAGATTATACAGGGAAACACTAATGAAGTACATGGTTAGTAGTCAAGACAAACCCAACAATTACCCCCTGTATTCAGTACATTCAAACATGGATTCATTTATTTTGTACAATAATGAATGTGTAGAAAATGAAGTTTCACCCTTAGAAGTTGAAAACAATGATACAGAGGAAATAAAATTGGATACTGAAGAAAAAGATGTAGAGGGAGAGGCTCTTTGGAATATGAATTTTGATGGGGCTGTAAGTAAGGATGGAGCAGGGGCAGGTGTTTTCATTGTAAATTCATCCACAAATATGGCTAAGGGCCATGGTTACAAACTAAATTTTCAATGCACTAATAACATAGCTGAATATGAAGCATTGATCCTAGGGCTGCAAATTTTAAAGAGATTAGGGGCAAAACAAATTTCTGTGCACAGGGATTCTGAGCTAATAATCAATCAAATTAAGGGTGAATATGCTGCTAAACACCCTAGACTGAGAGCCTATAGAAATGAAGTTTTGGATTTTTTGCAATGCTTTTCTGAATATGATTTGTCTGTCATTCCTAGAGGCCAAAATATTTTAGCTGATGCCTTGGTTGTTTCAGCCAATACTTGCAAAATTCCTTTTCATTCTAATAGGAAATATGTGGTGGAAGTGAAACACAGGCCAGTTGTTCCTGATAATGTAAGATATTGGCAAGTTTTCGATAATGATAAACAAATAGAATTTTTTTTACAAATGAAAGATGAATTTGAGTTTGTAAATATTGATATAGAAAATGATATAGATGAAAATGAAAATGAAAAAGAAATAGTGGTTAATGAAATTGATGATAATCAAGAAGAACTTGAGGTTCTGCAATTAAAGGATAATGTGTTACCAAGAGGATTGGTACCATTGGAAGAGCTTTTTGAATTTGATGATGTAGCCAAGAAGCCAAAAATAGAACTTGTAGGAGCCGACGTAGAGGATTATAACATAGTGTTATAGACATATTTGGGCACCGCAACCCCAATATTATATGTCGATAAACCGAGGGCTCTTTAACCCCTAAAAGTGTTTCTTCATACCCTAAAGTATCATGGTCAACTGATTACATCATTCCCCAAAAGTTCCACCTGAAAAACCACTCAGAACTGGCCAAAACTGGACCATACTGACTGCTCCATTGTTAAGGTGTGATGCATACTGACTCCTACACTAGCCAGGTGCGATGCATACTGAAGAGGCCTTCTGTAGAGTGCGATGAGCGAGAATGGACAAATGTCAGAGACAGTTTGCTAAGTGGATTCTCATGGAATCTTCCAGAAACTTCTCCTATGACACTTACCTCTCTGAATTCGCCCAGGGATGAGTAAGAGATCCAAGAAATCTCCAAGTGGAACCAAGAACAACAAGTGGAATGACACTAATCAAAAACCTAGAGATGACTCACACCCTTGCAGACATCTATAAATGGATCCCTCATTTGAGAGATCCAGAGGCTGGAATTTTGTAATTTGTAAAGAAGTGTTGATAGTTTATCTTTGAGAGAAGACATTGTATTGTTGGGTGATCTTGCTTTTCATGAGGTGAAGAGGGTTTTGATGCTGGGAGGATGATGCTGGATCAGACAATTGGGTTGTGATTCTCCCTTCTACTATTAATAAAGTTCTTTGAGTTTTCCTCCATACAATCATGTATTTGTGAATGTTGTTGTTTATGAATGCTATTGTATGATCAATGTATTTCTGATTCTGCATTGTTTATGATATAATAGATCAAGATGCTTTGATGGTGTTTTGTTACTTTGTCTCCATAGGTATTCATTGAGCGGGATAAGTAGGAGAAGAGGTGCAAGCTCTATCAAGGGAGAGAGAAATCAAGCAAGGAAACAAGCAGAAGATCCAGGTTGGTCCCTTTGCTTCTCTCTTATCTATCATACATAAAGGAAATCACAAATTGCTTTGATTGTTTGTTTCTAGGATAGCTACCAATCCTAGTGGGACTAGCAGATTGAAAAGACACTAGTTTTCCCGTAAACAAAATGGCGACTCCGCTGGGGACCGAATAGTTTGTTTATTTGTTGATTGATTGTTTGTTTTATAAACTATAGATGGAGCCTGAAGTTAGCCAGATAGCCTTCGAACCGCCTTTGCTCTGCAATTGCGAAGTAGATGAATGCTGCTTCAGTCAATCTCCGGTTTAGTTTATGATTTGAACATCTGACTTATAAACATTCTAGATGCCCTGTTGGTAGCTCAATAACCTTCCAAGATCATACCCCTATACTTTTTTCTTTACTATCCATAATAGCTCAGCTTAACCCATTGAATTCAGCTGCAAATTTGAGCCAAAACCCACCTCAGTTGCGCTCCCTGGCCCATCGCACTGTCTGTAACTGGAAGCTAGTATGCATCGCACCTCCCATGTGTAGCAGGTGAGATGCATCCCTGTTTCTGTGAAGCACAGGTGTGATGACTGAGTAATACTATTTCTCTCCTTGAAATTTGGTTTTTTTGTCCTTGTTTTCAGCTCTATTCAGTTGCTTTGCTGCTTATGATCAGTATCTCATTGCTGAAGCCTCCTTCCTTTACATTGTTCAGCCTCCATTGATTAGGATTAGTAAATGTTTTTATGTATTTGTCCATCATTTACAGTCCTTCTTAAAAAAAGTAGCTTAATCGAACTGTCGTTTTGATGCAAAAAGTGTCGTAACTGTCATTTTGAATAAAAAAGAAGAGTGTCGTAAAGTCTTCCTCCTCTAGATAGTCGATTGTACTTTTGTCATTGTATTTGATTTGAATTGTTAATATTTGAAGTGTTGAAAGTAGTTTTCTATTCGAAATCGAAAAGTGTCGTTTAGTCTTCCTTTCATTTTGAAAAGAAATTGTCGAAGTGTCACTTTGAAGAAAATATTTCAGATCTATACTTAGTTTTCCTTTTTTGGCATTATTCACATTAAAGGGAACCAAAAAAAAACAAATACATGCATTTGCATTTGCATTTGCATTTAAACTGTGTGCAAAAAATGATTTAGGAAAAGTGCATTTAGTGTGTGCTCTTTGCTCTCTGTTTGAAAGAATCGTAATCTTCTTTCCTTAGTAGCTAGGATTTTCATTGCTAAAAATAAACAACGATTGTTTATCATTTTAGATTGCATATTTAGGAATTTTACATCTACATCACGCGGTGAACCTTGAAAGACAAACTTCTAAGCAAGATCAACTCTAAAATAAATCTCAATGAACTTAACAATGCTTTGGAACCTAATGCAACACATCTAGAGGTCTAGGCTAGAGACGTATTCCGGCGTCGTAAAATCTAGTAACTATCGCTTTCATCGAAGGTTGGGTGATTCCTCCTCTTTGATACAACAAGTGCTAGTACGGACTTGTGCTCCCTGTACCATCAAGTATATATTGGGAGACCACAATAGGCTGATATCCTTTATCCATAGGAAGCCGTGTCTGGTGCCCTATTGATCACAATGCATTGAACATAGCATTCGGGAAGATTGACTGTCGTACATAAGTCCTTGGTAAATTCTCTTTAATTTATCACCAAGGTGTATTTTGTTGTTTTGCGATTGGTTTGGTAATCCCTCTGTTTAGATCTCCAGAGTAGTCACTTTCGTTCCTTTTCGACTCCTTAAAAGAAAAGGTCCATCTGAGCACTTGTCACTTCAGGTTCATTAAAAATCGAAGGGGACTAGAGTAATCTTTAGCTTTTTCTCGATTCTTAAAAATTGAAAAAGCAAAGTTGTGTCAAAGCATCATTAAAATTTATTTAAATTCGGAATAACATCCCTGTTCCTTCGTTGATCTTAGGTTGAGTTAATGGAGTCTACCAATCATGGAATCCCTCTTGCGGGGATTCCTAATCCTTTTACATCATGGGGAAATATTGGTGCACCTCATATGGCCACATTGTCTCTGCCAGGTCTGACTATTGGCCTGCCAGTATGGCTGTTCTCAACCTTTGTGGTTCAAAATAACGTGATTCCTCAACAATCGAATCAACAACAAGTTAATACTGAAATTGACCCTTCACCTTTCTCTTCGTTTGTTTCTCCCTCCCCTTCTTCATCTTCACTTGGTGAAAATAGTGATGCTAGTAACCAACTGCTCGAGAAGAAGAAGAAAGGAAAGGAGGAGAAGAAGAAGAAGTCCGTTAAACAAGGGGGAAACCATGAATCATCTGGTGAAAATCCGCACACTAAATCTCCAAAATATCCTTGTCTAATTTGCGAAGGAAACCATTTTCATCGAGATTGTCCTTGCATTCTATGGATCTTGAGAGAATGGTCTCCCCGTTCGCACCGTCCGGTGTCATCAACCTCTGGTGATCATGTTGACAGCACACCATCAACTAGTGAAAATGAAATTCCTGGACAGAAAGGAAAGGTCAGAACTCCATGTGGATTATGTGAAGGGGACCATCGTCTTCCCCGTTGTCCTTTTTTGGATGAGGCCAAAAGAGTCTTGCATAACCATCCTGCTTCACTGCAACGACTTCCACCTGGATACAAGAAACTCTCCCCTAGTCCTTTACTAGTTGAAAATCCAACTGACTTAACTGAACCATTGGTCAAAACACCTATCATTGAAAGTAAATCTTCTGAGTCCACACCGGACCAAAGTCAACAGGTCGAGATGGTAGTTGACCCAGTCTTGCCTTCAAAAGGTCCACCTTCAGATGATATCATTCCCAAAGAGAGTGAGAACGATATTGTTCAAATTCTTTTTGTCACTTCAGAGTCCGATGAACTTGGGGGCAATCCGCCCATTCCTTCACAACAGGAAGAGAATCCCCCAGTTCCCGCTACTCAAGGGGTTATTTCACCCGTTTATTCGGTACCCCCTCCAAGTAGTCTAATTGCTTCCTTTGATTGGAATCGACTAGCAAGATCTCACCTTCCTTATAATGTACCATTCTGGATCATAGTACAAGTTTACAAAATGATCGTGTCTGGAACTATCATAGATGAAGGGGCTTCAGTGAGTATCCTTTCCTCAACTGCTTGGAAAGCGCTTGGTTCACCATCGCTTATGCCTGTTACACAAAATTTGTCAAGCTTTAATAAAGGAACCACTCGACCATTAGGGATCCTTCCCAAGTTGCCGATAACTTTGAGAAGGAAAACCGTTCACTTGAACGTGGTGGTAGTCCAAGAACCATTAGATTTCAATATGCTCCTTGGACGTGACTATGTTTACAACATGGAAGCTATTGTTTCAACACTCTTTTGAGTGATGTGTTTCCTGCATGAAGGCAAAATTGTCATGGTTGACCAGCTTTCATTTCCTGGTTCAAAAATAGCTTCAAGTCAAACATCATCTCAAAATGGTCCTTTTGCGTCAAGAATGTCTCTTCAACCTTCATTTCGTTGACCTAATTACCGCAAGTAGTTTGGTGAATGAAGCAAAGCTTAGGGGGACCCAGCCGAAAAATTGAGTTTCCCTATGAGTTATGTGATTGGTCTCTGACACCTTTCACCTTCATATATTTTCCGGACAAAGTGCAGGAAATGTTTTGTCTAAACCATTGACAGAAAATCATCCTGCTTAACCACAATAAGTTTCCATAGAGTTACCTAGAGACTCTCTTTTGATGCCTGGGGGCATGCAAACCTTTTTATGTAAGCAAAAAAACGACCAATTTCATTTTTTAGATTTTTAGTTTTAACTTCTTAGGTTAGGTGATTGGTCTAACCAACCATTCACCATGGTCTGCACTGCCGACAGGGCAAAGGAAGGGTTTTATCTGAACTGCTGATGAAACCATCCTACCTAACCTCAGTAGTTCCTTAGCTTTTAGTGTTTTTTTAGCTTTGTAGTTTGGTCGTTTCTAGCCTACATGAAAAGGTAATGAGCAATGTTATCATATGGTTCAAGCTCGTTTAAAAATAAACCTACCACTGAGCATGTGTTCCCCCAGAGTTCAAGCTTGTTAAAAAATGAACCCATCTTTGGTAAATAACCCTTGTGATCGCAATTATATCAGCTTTCTTTGAACCTTGGTTGTGTTCCCTCCATCACCTCCATCCGTTTGGCTGATCATATGCTTCCACTTGATTGTTTACCATTTTGAGGAACAACTGCGACGAGTGGTCTTGTTAGCCACCCTCTTCACATCACCATGTTTTGAGAAGTTCCAAGCTCACCTGGAACCAGTTGCTACCCTGAAACGCCACTCGTTCCTCAAAAAACGAGTCCACTTTAAACCCTTTTCAGACTCGCTAAATATGAAAAGATTGTCGAGCAATTGGCCTCTCCAGCTCGCTAAAGTGATTGGAAGCACCATCCCTCCTATATATTTTAAACTTTTTAGACCTGAGGGATTATCTCATGAAAAAGTTCGAGCGCTTGTCTTTTTCGGCTCACTAAAGTGATTGAAAAAGTCATCCCTTTTGTATTATTTTAATCTTTTTCAGACTTAAGGGATTATGCTATGAAAAAGAACTACTGGAGTTTTCTTTTTGTCCCTTTTCAAACTCTCTAAACATGAAAAGGACCGAGTTGTCTTTGTTGTTAAACTCGTTAAAACAATAGTGACAAACTTGTCCACCCAGGCAAGAATGAGTTTCACTGTTGTTAGGCTCACGAAAACATAGCGACAGGTTTGCCCGAAGGGCAAATTATAGAACAAGCAAATGTTATCCTTCTCAAGCTTGATAAAAATAAAGAGGTACTGGTCAACAATGACTGGGGAAAAAGGGAAGAAAACTTGAAGAATTTTATGGTAGCAAGTTGCTCTTGAACATGACACTTTCACTCCATCACCATGATTGAGTCGGGTTGGGTTATTCCGTTCACCAGTCATATCACCATTGGTCCTCCACACCATCTATTTTTGGGGTTAACGCTACCAATCCATCTCAGTGTTGCCGATATGTTCAAGAGAAGTCATTCAGATAATTCACCATCTAGTTAATGCCTCACCCACTGCAATAATTTCAACCTCCATTTTTCATGACCGCCCTTCCTGAACCTTGTATTGTCGATCGTTTTCACCTCCAGAAATCATTTGTTTCGTTTCGTGTCATAGAAGTGGGATACGTTAAGGCCCTCCTAAGATGGGTCACTTCTTGTCGACATTAGCTCATTATCCAAGAAGTTGACTTAGAAACAACCCTTTCAGTACTTTGAAGCTTGCATGCCTCAATGGCAAGTTTCTCACTTCCGGTGACAGGTATCCATCAATGGCCTTCGACCAAAAGATTTTGCGTGGTGTTCGACATTGGATCATATATTCACACCACGTGAATTGTACTATAGTACCTTGAGGATCATCATCATCATCAGTGATTCCTCTCATGCCTATTAACATCTTACATTATTAGCTGGTAATTAGGCGATGTCTTTCCATGTCCGACTTCAGGACATCTTTTCACATGGATCGACTTGTACATTGGGTGAAGATTGAACGAGTTTTAAGACCCCAGATCTAGTTTCATCCATCTGGGCTGCGATATATTCAGGAATATAATGACATCAAATGTACACAGAAGCTACATAAATGGTCATCCAAGCCAGGGATGATGACCCTTCATATGAAGAATCACCAGTCTGCAACTGCAGACGATTATCTATTCTATGTACACAAAAATGAATTTATAAAGCTGAGCATGGGAATGCCCGCCTCAGCTAGATCATGAAAATAATATGATGATGATGTATTGTATTGTATCTTATACAGGTCACCTTCCAGTTCGAATACCTTGGATCCTCATGTTAAAGCATTTCACCCGACATCAAAAGATTTACGACTTCATGCTTTAGGGGGCAATTGTTATAGACATATTTGGGCACTGCAACCCCAATCTTATATGTCAATAAACCAAGGGCTCTTTAACCCCTAAAAGTGTTGTTTCATACCCTAAAGTATCATGGTCAACTGATTACATCATTCCCCAAAAGTTCCACCTGAAAAACCACTCAAAACTGGCCAAAACTAGACCATACTGACTACTCCACTATCAAGGTGTGATGCATACTGACTCCTACACTAGCCAGGTGCGATGCATACTGAAGAGGCCTTCTGTAGGGTGCGATGAGCGAGAATGGACAAATGTCAGAGACAGTTTGCTAAGTGGATGCTCATGGAATCTTCCAGAAACTTCTCCTATGACACTTGCCTCTCTGAATTCGCCCAAGGATGAGTAAGAGATCCAAGAAATCTCCAAGTGGAACCAAGAACAACAAGTGGAATGACACTAATCAAAAACCCAAAGATGAATCACACCCTTGCAGACATCTATAAATGGATCCCTCATCTGAGAGATCCAGAGGCTGGAATTTTGTAATTTATAAAGAAGTGCTGATAGTCTATCTTTGAGAGAAGACATTGTATTGTTGGGTGATCTTGTTTTTCATGAGGTGAAGAGGGTTTTGATGCTGGGAGGATGATGCTGGATCAGACAACTGGGTTGTGATTCTCCCTTCTACTATTAATAAAGTTCTTTGAGTTTTCCTCCAATCATGTATTTGTAAATGTTGTTGTTTATGAATATTGTATGGTCAATATATTTTTGATTCTGCATTGTTTATGATATAATAGATCGAGATGCTTTGATGGTGTTTTCTTACTTTGTCTCCACAGGTACTCATTGAGCGGGTAAGTAGGAGAAGAGGTGCAAGCTCTGTCAAGGGAGAGAGAAATCAAGCAAGGAAATAAGCGGAAGATCCAGGTTGGTCCCTCTGCTTCTCTCTTATCTATCATACATAAAGGAAATCGCAAATTTCTTTGATTGTTTGTTTCTAGGATAGCTACCAATCCCAGTGAGACTAGAAGATCGAAAAGACACTAGTTTTCCCGTAAACACATAGGAACTGTAGAGGACCCCAAAATTGTCAAACTGTCCAAGTCCCTACCTCCTAAAGAAAAACAAAAATACATTGAGCTTTTTAAAGAATTCATTGATGTGTTTGCCTGGAGCTATGAAGACTTAAAATCTTATGATACAAGTATCATTCAACACACCATTCCCATTAGGGAAGATCAAAATCCTTTTAAACAGAAATTGAGAAGAATAAACCCAGTTTTATTGCCTTTGATAGAAAAGGAAGTCAAGAAAATTTTTGATGCAAAGATCATTGTACCTCTTAGATTTTCGAAATGGGTCTCAAATCTTGTACCTACTAGGAAGAAAACAGGTGAAATTAGGCTTTGTGTAGATTTTAGAAATCTTAACAAGGTTTCTCTGAAAGATAACTATCCCCTTCCTAAAATGGACCATATCCTACAAAGGGTAGTTGGCTCCAGTAGAATCTCATTGCTGGATGGTTTCTCAAGATACAACCAGGTTCTGGTTCATCCTAATGACCAACACAAAACAACATTCACTACACCCTGGGGCACTTTTATGTATGTAAAAATTCCTTTTGGCCTTATGAATGTTGGGGCCACCTTCTAGAGAGCAATGGACATAGCCTTTGTTGATGAAATTGACATATTTATTGTGATTTACCTAGATGATATAATTGTGTTTTCAAAGACAGATGAAGAACACTTACTACATTTAAGACGAGTTTTTGAAAAGTGCAGAAAATATGGTATCTCCTTAAACCCTAAGAAAACTCTTTTTAGTTTAGAGGAGGGAAAATTTCTAGGTCATATACTTTCTAAGGAAGGTATTAGAATTTATCCTAATAGAGTCAAAGCCATACTGAAAATTGACCCTCCCAGAAACAAGAAAGAAGTTCAATCCTTCATTGGTAGGATAAATTTTCTTAGAAGATTTATTCCTAACTTGGCTGAAATTTTAAGATCCATTACAAATATGTTAAAGAAATACATGGAAATAAAATGGAATATTGAAGCTAAGAAATCCTTTCGTGAAGTAAAGTTAGCTTTAACTACTACTCCTGTTTTGATAAGTCCCAACTTTACAAAGATTTTATTATTTTTTCGATTGCAAATGAGCATACTGTTGCAACTATTTTATTGCAGAAAAATAGTGAAGGCCATGAACAACCCATATCTTTTTTCAGCAGAGCTCTGAGGGATGCATCTCTGAAGTACAACATCATGGAGAAACAAGCATTTTCTTTGGTGAAGGCATTAAAATATTTTAGAGTATACATCCTACATTCACATATCATTGCATTTGTCCCAAGTGTTGTGGTAAAAGATATTCTAACACAGACTGACCCAGATGGCAGAAGAGGGAAATGGATTGTTGTGATCCTAGAGTATGACATTGAAATCAAACCAACCAAGCTCATCAAAGGTCAGGGACTAGAAAAACTAATGGTTGAATCCAATTTTCATGCACTAGATATCAATTATATTGTTGCATTGGATGAACAGGAAGAGTTGGCGACTCCACAGGTATCAGAAGCCTTTGCTACTTCACCATGGTATGTAGACATTATCTTTGTACTGCAAAACTTACAAGCTCCTCCTGGTTTAACCAAAACAAAAGCTAGGTTTCTTAAACTGAAAGCTATGAAATTTTGTATTTTAGATCAGAATGTATATTGGAAAGATTCTGGAGGTATTTTACTAAACTGTTTATTGAAAGATGAAGCAGACAGGGTCATGAAAGAGTTTCATCAAGGAGACTGTGGAGGCCATTTGTATTGGAAAACCACAGCCAAAAAGATCCTAAGGGTTGGTTTTTACTGGCCCACCTTGTTTGCAGACGTACATAAGAAAGTCACCACTTGCCACCAATGTCAAATCTTTGAAGGCAAGAAAAATCTTTTGCCTTTACCATTGAAACCCATTTCAGTTGAAACTCCTTTTTAATAGTGGGGCCTGGATTTCATTGGTGAAATCCATCCTAGCTCCTCAGGCCAACATAGATGGATATTAATAACCACTGATTACTTTACTAAGTGGATTGAGGCTATCCCAACTAGGCAAGCCACAAATACTGTCATTATCCAATTTTTAGAAGGTAACATCCTGTCTAGGTTTGGATGCCCCCCATAAGATTATCACTGAAAATTTTGCTGCCTTTAAGTAAAAGAAAATGGTTGATTTTTTTAACAAATACCACATAAGATTACAACACTCAATTGCCTATTACCCATAAGGAAATGGGCTAGCTGAGTCCTCCAACAAGAGTTTAGTCAACATCATTAAAAATCTACTGCAGGAGAATAAAAAATCCTGGCATAAAAAGTTGATCAATGCTCTATGGGTTGATCGAATTAGCACTAAAAAGTCTATTGGAATGTCTCCATTCCAAATAGTATATGGAGTTGATGTTGTTTTTCCTGCTTCTCTAGGAGTACCTGTGTTGAAATTGTTACAAGAGTCACAAGTGGAAACCAATGATCTACAAAGAAGAATCAACCAGACTATACAATTGCAGCAGTCTAGGGAAGAAGTTTATAACAAAACTCAGCTTATTCAAGACAACATAAAAAAGATCTATGACAGAAGAACAAAAGCAGATGACTTCCAGTTAGGTGACCTGGTGTTAAAGTGGGATTCAAGGAATGAAGACAAGGGAAAACATGGTAAGTTTGACAACTTGTGGAAAGGGCCATATAAAATTGAAGCTTTCAGAGGCAATAATGCATTTTTCTTGAAGGACTTGAATGAAGAAGCACTGCCTGGTGGACCTGTCAATGGCAAACTTCTTAAACACTATTTTCTTCAAAGTTAAATCAATTTCATTTTAGAGCCATTGTATATATGTCATTTTACTATTCTATTGCAAGAGTGAGGGTGGCTCACATCAGAAGTTGAAGCCTGGAGAGAAGGCCCTAAGCTTTTGGTGATTTGTTGCCCATATTGGTAAATAACATTAGATGGATCAGATTCAGTTGTAGAATAAAGACAACATGCCCAATGGATCAAGGCTATTGATCTACAACATTCTTGACACCTCACGAGGAGGTGCCATCCCCATTGGAGCCACTGTTAGGGTCCTATATTTCATAGGATGACTTGATTGTAGTTGTAATTTTGTATATTAAATGATTGTAAATAATCTTCCATCCTACAAATTTATTTCCAAAAAAAGAAAAAGAAAAAACAAAAACAAAAACAAAAACCAAAGAGGGTATAAACATATATATGTGTGTGTGTAAAAAGAATAAAAATAAAAAAAAGATATCAGAAAATAAAAGAAAAAGAATGAAGAAACCCCACAAAAAATATGTATGAAAGTGAGCAAGTCTAAATGTCACTCAAAAAAAAAAATGCATCAATAATACTTTAGAGATTTTCAATGAAGTGTGCATCTTGTTTAAATGCCACATCAAAGTTAGAAGTAGATTAGTTATTCTAATCACACTGTTTAAACGTGGTTAGAATGAATTAAATAAAATTAGTCTAGATTAGTGAATAAATCAACCACACAGTGTAATCGTGGCTGAAGTAGATTAAGTAGAATAAAATGGATTAACCAAATTGTTTAAGCTTGGTTAGTTGATAAACAAATGAGAAAAAAGGATTAAAAACCTTAGAAAAATGAAAAAAATCTTTCAAGTTAAAATGCACCATTAGAATTAATTAATCATAGTTAGATTAATTAATCGCATTATTTAAATCACGGTTACCAAATTGTAATAAGGTGCTTTGCGCTAAAGGTTTGATTTTGTAATAAAGTTGAAAAATGACAAGACTGTTTGTTGGTTTGTAATAAGGTGAGTGCATATTTCAATGGCCATGATCCATCTCGCCCAGATCAACGGCGGGGGATCGTTCCACCCCCCAACACTTCCAAAGGTTATCTGGGGGGGGGGTGTGGGGAGGAGGCGGTCTCTGCTAGCCCACCTTTTCTACATGGCATACCCTCATCAACTCCACTCCCCCCCTTCCAAAACCATTTACTGCCACTACCCCCCTTCGGGTTTCCCCTAATCTGCCTTCCACTACCCTTGACCGCCCACACGATTGTTTCCCGCCATTCCATCATACACCACCACATAATTACCTCCTGTCTAATCCTATCCTGCCAAGAATCAACATCCCTTCCACACACATTCTATCATCTTCCCTCCCCACTCATGCCTGTTGCTTCTTCCTGTTAAATCTAACCATTCATAATTGGAATGTTCCCATATGTAACAAACCCGCTCCATAACGGGCCAAATGCAACGGAAAGATACAGTTGCCCTATAAAAGCCAGAAATTTGCTCAGGTGGCCCCCCTTTCTTTTTCTGTTCATGATAAAGGTTTGCTACGGTGACTCGACTGCCACCTCCTTCCACCTAGCTATCCAGTCAACTGCTGCAAAATTTATATATCCCTTCCTTCAGTCAAGTACTTGTCATGGCAATAAAATACACTTTTTCCAGGGTAACCATTATCTTTTCTGTCTCATTTTTCTGTTTCAATATGACACCTAAGGGAAAATCCAAAGCATCCAATGAAAACCCAATGTTACCTCCACCTATTGATTTGGACCATCAACCCCTAGTCAACCATTTATACCCAGTTGTAGAGACCAATTGTGAGTTTGATCTTTATGAAATTCACAGTTGGTTCAACCAAAATTACCTTGACCTCAACGATGATTTGGGACTGTGGGACTCCCTCCTGCCCTAATTTATTTTTCCCCAAACCTATTATTTCCCAGAATTTGTAACTTGGTGTCAATTTCGATACATTCCCATCCAGAGAACAATAGTGGCCCAAAATGGTGAAATCCTTTTTGCCATTAATGGTCATTCAATCTCAGAGATGCTCCAAATCCAAAATCCTAATCATACGCAACCTTTTCACCAAGATTTCCTCATGGAAATGTACAATAAGCTCAATTTTCTCCAGAAAGCCAAGATATTTGAAATTTTTTTACCAGAAAATACCCAATTGCCCAAAACAAACCCTCCTTATCTTGCTTCTATGTTCCTTGAGATGACCAAACAAATAATTTCAATAGTTTCATGCCTATTAGGATACCATTCTGACCAATGGGTCGATGAAATCATCCTAGCCTTTATTTCTGTGTTTTCCAAAGGTGAAAAGCCTCCTACCATCTTCTGCTATAGTGAATTTTTAGCAGAAAGCATTCATGAACAATTCATGAAATTTTCAATCAGACAATATATTTGTTTCTTTATTATCAATCAGACATATTTTCTTTTCATCTACAGAAGTTATTCAATCAACAAAACCCTCAATTAGTCATTCACTGGACCTCCCTAGTTAGAAAGAACAACACTGAATTCACATTCAGTGATTTTGTGGATCAATTTTTGCATATGGAAGCTAGTTTGTTAAACAGTGATGCAAAACCAAGAATACATCCAGAGATCAACAGAATTTTTCACCTAAGTGACCAGACTAAGAAAGGAGAATAGTATTTATACTAGAGTTATACAAAGATCAGGAATATGGGTGTGAATTGCCACCTTATAAACCCCCCAAGTTTGTGCCAATTCACATTTTTGCCTTAGAATTTATCAGACAAATGATCAACATGGACCAACTACAGTTCTTGGCAGCCAAGAAGAAAGCACAATTCAAAATAAAAACACAAATTGGTCCCTTCACATGCAATGCAAGATCAGAAGGACAAGAAGCAAATTCCATTTTGAAGAAGATGAAGTAGATGGCATTTTGAAGCATACGGCATTTTGAAGCAGATGGCATTTTTGAAGCAGATAGCATTTTGAAGCAGATGCCATTTTTGAAGTAGATTCCATTTTAATGCCCATACTTCCAAACCAAAAACAGAGCAATTCATGAACCAAGAAGAATAACATGATAATTCGTTACAGGAGGCCAAAGAACAAGTGTTGTCAACTTCACAGACACCAGTACCACAGGAAAAGTTTGAAAAGAGACCAAGGGAAACCATTTCCCCTTCAGTGACAAAGATTTTAGTAAAAGATTTCATAGTGTACAATAAGAGGCATAATACCATGGATGTAGGAGAGACAAAACAACAAAGTGCAAAACAAATACAACCTATTATATTAACAGACTCATGTATACCTTCAGTGTCAAGTAGAGAGGAGACCATTCCTACATCTCTGATGACCTCAATAACAATAGATACACCTGTTTCATCACAAACAGGAGAGATGGAACATAGCAAGAAAGATCAGAGTATTTTTTCCATCTACAAAGAAATTAAAGCAAATAATCAAGCACTCAAGGCTACTACATTTTCACAGTTTTGGAAGAAAACAACCACCACCTAGCATAGGCTTCTTTTGGCCTTTGATACAAAGAAGAGAAGAATGCAAGTTGCTTTCCTGGAGCCCAAAGTTTCTCAACCTCGATCAACAGATGACTACAAGCAGTCCATTTTCTCTTTCGATACATATATGATCCATCCTATAGACCAAATGGACTTCCATAAGTAGTCTGGTGAGATGCTTTACAACACTATCACAAATTTAGCTATGGCTATAGCTAAGCTCAAAGTCTCTGTAAACAACATTCAAGCATAGTTAAAACTGGAAAGGATTATAAGGAGTAAAAATGCAGACATAATAGCATTGAGAAAACATCTTAAGCTCCCCTCCACTGAAGATCCACAGGATAAGGAGTATGGAGAACAGGAACAAAAAAAGAGAATTTGTTCAAAATTATTATTGAATTGAACAATCAAATTGCTAAGATGGAGAAAGAAATGGAAATACTCCTAAAAGAAAAATAAGAACAAGCGGTTTCAATGCAGGCCATCCCTTTGGCTGTGATTCTGATGATAGATACATTGAAAACAGAGGCATCAACATCAGTAACAACTTCAACAACAGTTACAACAGTAGAAGGACAATCCAACAACAAACCCTTAGAATTAGACAAAGAAATGGAAAACATGTCCATTAAAGACTAAGAGATTGAGAAGTTGACTGCAAAACTGAACAATTTGCAAGAACAAAAAATTAAAGTGGATACTGTCTATCTAACAGAGTTACAGAAAACACACAAGCTCACACAAAGGATATATTATCTAGAAAACCAATCCATTATGCCTCACACCATTGCACAAGCTATAAAGAACATCTAGCTGGAGATAAATGAGGCCATCACAAAGATATGGCCATCCATTGAGATCATCTTTGAACAAGATAAATTGGTGCAAAAATCAAAGAGACTCTTAATAGATGTGAAAAGGGACCTTGGCACCAGACCCAGTGATGCCACTGCTCTGATAAGGTTTTTAAATTCAAAATCCAGAGAAGAATTGGAAGAGCTAGATATAGAGGACAGAACAGACACCATCCTGGAAGTGAGAAAGGTTCTCACTAAGAGAAACTTGATGCTGCAATTAGAGAGAAAATGCAACGGTCTAGAGACTATCATATAGAGGTTTCATAAGAAATTTAATATATTACATCAAAAAGGTCTCCCTGGTCTAGAAGGAATGGGAGATACATTGGTCAAGCTTGAAGATTATCAGTAGAAACTGTACTCCATTGCTAGAGACAAGTCAAAATTTGCTAAGATTAAGGGTACAATTACAGGAAAATCATTCATGGAAGGCCTTAGTTACGACCTGCTAATTAAACATGAAATCAGTCATTTGTTTCTTGGTAAGCCTACCTTTGAGAAATACACAAAGGTAGATGAGACTTATCGAAAGTTAATTAAGTTTAAACTTCCAGATGAGGAGAAATGGACAAAATGACGTGAGTTACTAGGGTAAACAGTCGTCGAGCCTCTAGAGGGAAATCAACAACAAAGCCTCTATTTTTCAGATCTAGTCATCACCAGCAACCTGATTAGAATCTGGTATAGGGGTAAAAATGAGCTCAAAAATCAAAGTGCTTGGAATCATTTGAAACCTAAATGACTGCATCTATCTCGGCAAAATGATCCCAATGCAACTCATTTCGTTCAAAATGGAGTTCATATGAGAAAGTTAGAACTTGCTGACCGTTTCACCAAACAAGCAAAATTTTGGTACAGGTTGACTGGGATGTTGACTGGGCATGTGTACATCCCAGTTAGCAAGGAGGATATTCATTGGAATATTCCCTAAAATATTATCGTACAGGTGGATGAGTCATATCGTGCCAAGTGGTAGCGCAACATTGGGCAATTGTGATGAGTTGGACCAATGGGAAGGCAACATGTGGCAAGCCCGTAGGCCATCACGTGACCTTACGATGGTGTGTTAAAATTTTATGGAGGCACTGGGGTTCTACTGCGCGATCTCCCCTTCGCAACTCTAGCACCATAACTGTCTCTGCTAACTTTGGTTCTTAACCTCTATGGCTCACCGCATATATTTATTGTTAAATAGTTTTGGAGTTGGTAGAAAAACCATCGACGGTTACCGCTGACATGTGACCATGGAAACCAAACCACAACGGTCAACCAACGGTGATATCAAATGGTTAGCATTAAAATCGTTGGTGGCTACAGAGACCACAATCGCTACATGTGCCTAGTTTTGTGTAAACCGACAGGGCAATGGTTTAAGAACCGCGCGAATTTTGGAGCCAATCACTAGTTAAACTAGTCACAGTTAACGTGGTATGTGACCAAGTCAAGCGAAGACCGCTAATAGCTAAGGTTTACGGTTAGCCAATAAAACCGCCAAAAATTAACTATGGCATTTACCACATCATGTGACCACTACCGCAGTTAATGCTAACGATTAGCATTTAAATGCGCGGATTATGTGTTCACTGCATCATTAACATTAATTAACCCCACTTATTCATTAATTAACTTGGAGTTAACTTGGTGGAAAATATGGTAGATTCCTCCAAATTTGGGCCTAACTCCAGATTTAGTGGGCTTAACTGGAGTTCCTCTAGTTTTAGAGGAGCTTTTCTAGGGAAAGACAATTTGAGTCATAATTGGAGCATTTTTTGACCAAATTGAGCTCAGGAAAAGGTTTTTCTAGATGATTTTGACATTCTGAACACAATGGGACAGTTTTAGAGGCATAGAGGCACTTATGTACATGATTTTTCCACGTTGAGGTTTAAGGAAGCCTAGGGCCACCAGGAGAGGAGGTCAAGCCTAGAACAACTGTGGTCCATTTGCAGAGTTTGGAGAGTCATCTTAGGGGTTTTTGGGTGCTCTAAGTCCATTGAAGCAGGTTTTAGGAGATGTAGAGCATTGTAAACTATACATTTTTCCATTTTGAGCAAATAGAGGCCCAAGCCATGGAAGCTGGACCAAGGAGATGTAGCCTAGGAGGGGTGAACTCCTTTATCAAAACAATGTGTTAAGTGTTTTTATTTATCGTTTGTTGTTCATTTGCTTACTATTGTTCAACACTTGTATTTAATGTTATTATTCTCATGATTCTAACATAAAACTTGACATAAATTTACCTGTTTTGATTCACAAACACCATAAGAGAACCCTGCACATGAAGCAATTGACAAGCATTTGTTTTTAAATCTGAAGTTGAAATTAGCACAACAAAACTAACATTAAGCTATAGATCAAGTTGGTATCAGAGCAAGGGTTATTTTCTTGATTGCTTGAGTTTTGTGCAAGTAGGGTTTTAATCGTTGCAAATTTGTGAAGCTTTTTGATGCATTACAAGTGTGATGGTAGCTTCAACAAGTGATGTTTCTAATCTCTCTTCTTTAGCAAGATTATTTGATGAGAGACATGGTGCAAGAGATGATTGAAGATAGGAAGGAGAACACTATACTTCAAGAGTAGTTGATGGCCATGAAGGAGGAGAATCAAGAGCTTCTTGAAAATATGCATGAGATGGAGATTTTACTCCTTGATGCTAAGGAAACTCTGGCCAAGTATGTGCATGAACATGAGGTATGAAATTCAAGTTTATCTTCAATTCCCTCTCAAAATGAATGTTTTGGTGCTTTTGAAAGACACACTAGAGGAATAGGGTCCAAATTATTGATGAAGATGGGCTATGAAGGTAAAGGGTTAGGCACATGTGCACAAGGCATAGTTGAGCCAATTGTTGTTGAGGAAAGGCCTAGGTATTTGGGTCTTGGTTATGGACAACATGATGGAGAATGATCCAAAGGCAAGGAGGCACATGAAGGTGTTCCAAGAAGGACTTTCATTACATGTTCAATACCTCAAACTTGTGAAGTTTTGTTCATGAGGAATGAAAAAGTTTTATACCCACTTTGCAAGAAGATGCTCATAAGCATGCAACTAGTGAAAATGGCAAACAAGAGGATGTTGAAAGCTCTAAGGTCATTGAAACCATTGTTGGTATTTCGAAGAGAGCCACTACCTCATCAAATTCACCTCCTAAAGAAGGCGACAAAGGTGAATGTGCAAGGTATAAATCTGCCTTTAATTAAGTTTCTTTTGATTATGATAAACATGGTAAATCTTCACATAAGAATTGGAGAGAATTTACATGTTCCTTTTGTGGTTTGAATAACCATACTGTTTCGAGGTGTTGGAAGAGGATATCCATACACAGGAAATTTTCAAAACAAAAGAAACATAAAACCATAGGTCCATTGGATAATGGAAACCATGTTGCAAAGAAGATGCAATTATTTTGCACTCATTGCCATAAGCCGGGTCATCTTGTAGACAATTGTTGGAATTTGCATCCAAAAAGTCATCCATGACAATTGAACAAGGTGGAGAGAGATTTTGGCAAAGATGGAAAAGAGGATTCCATAATTGATGTGGGTCAGGATGATACACATGATGAAGTGCCATTGAAATGGTTTGGAAAGAGGTGGTTAGATTTCTTAACCAAATAAGGCCTTACATTTCTTTTGATATAGATGCAATTATTTGCCTTAAAAATGCATTTCTTTGCCTTATGAATGAATTACTTTTCTATTGAAAGTATGCTGCAACCTGTATGATGCAAGATGTTGAAAATTGATTTTTGTTTGACTCACTTAAATGCAACAAAGAAGGCAATTTGTGGTTACAAATTTGTGTGTAAATGCATTTCTTTTGAATGCATTCTTGATGTTTCATATTTTCACCAGGAAGGTGTGTGAAAGTGGGGTATGTTACTCACTTCATTTGCAACAAATTTGTCAATTCAACTCTTATGTACCCATACATGTTTTTGGGCTTATTGTACTTGTGTTTGTACTTGAGGGAGAGTTGAAGAATTGTACACATACATGAGAGTTTGTGTGTGTGTGAACAATGGAATTGTTGCTAGTTTCATTGTGTTTGGATACATGCATGAGTTTCAACTTGTGTCGATTGTTGTCACATGTATGTCATATCGACTTGGAAGAGTTGATTTGATCTCCAAAAATGAAAGGGAGACGTTGACGTATTATTGCATGAAATGTGAAATTCTTGTTGTTTATGCAAAGAATCATCAAGTTGATGTACATGGTTATGTTTGGCTCTCAAGTCAAGCCAGTTGCTTGTATGTTTTGTCGACTTATGTTTAGTCGATGATGTTTTGTCGACTTATGTTTAGTCGATGATGTTTTGTCGACTTGTGTTAGTCGATGGTTTGTACACCAAGATGCAAGAGTACATGGTGATGTTGCATGATGTGACAATTGTTGCTTTGAAGGAGCAAAATAAGAGGTTGTTGATTTACATTTCTTGCATAATGTGTTTTTCCATTTAATGGTTGTATTTGTGATAAGATGTCACAGGATTTTGGAAGGTCCATTCTTGAGCAAGATTCTCATGCTTAGCTTTCATTCTCAAATCATGACATGAGTAGCATGTTGAACTGGAGGATGATAGAGGCAAGAAGCGAAAGTGGATGAGATGCCAAAAATTTTCAGCCATTGTAGACTGTTGTATGTGTTGACGCCAAGATTCTCAGTGGGAAGGCTATCAGATTGTATCAGTTTTCCAAGCACCGAGGGATCGATGTGGTACAACAAAGGTATTTTGTAGCCAAAAAGTGTCCAACAAGTGTTGGATTGGGTTAGCAACAAAAGGAGAATAGTGGTTGAGGGACATAGCCATTTGCAATGCAAGGCATGTCAGTGTACCCAAGTGGTTGTCATGGAGACTTTTCAAGTATAATCAATTGATAGAACTTGGGAAAGAGAAGAGTATTCAACTCTCATTAGATAACCAGCTTTTGTGGGTCCAAAATCCTGTCAGTGGGAAGGAGTGATCGAAATCTGGATTAGGGGCAAAAATTAGCTCAAAAATCAAAGTGCTTGGAATTGTTCGAAACCTAAATGACTGCGTCCATCTCAGCAAAATGATCCCAACGCAACTCGTTTCGTTCAAAACGGAGTTCATATGAGGAAGTTAGATCCTGCTGACCGTTTCACTAAACAAGCAAAATTTTAGTACAGGTTGATTGGGATGCTGACTTTGCATCCGTACATCCCAATCAGGAAGGATAATATTCATTGGAATATTCCTGTACAGGTGGACGAGTCATATCACGCTAAGTGGCAGTGCAACATTGGGAAATCGTGATGAGTTGGACCAATGGGAAGGTGACACATGGCAAGCCGGGAGGCTGCCACGTGCCCCTACGATGGTGTGTTAAAATTTTATGGAGGCATTGGGGTTCGACCCCACGACCTCCCCTCTGCAACTCTAGTGCTAGAACCATCTCCTCTAACTGTCGTTCTTAAACTCTATGTCTCATCGCATATATTTATTTTTAAACAATTTTGGAGTTAGAAGAAAAACCGTCGGTGGTTACCGCCGACATGTGACCACAGAAACGAACCCACGATGGTCAACCAACAGTGATATCAAACGGTTAGCGTTAAAACCGTCGGTGGCTACGGAGACCACAACTGCTACATGTGCCCAGTTTCATGTAAACCGCCAGGGAAATGGTTTAAGAACCACGCGAATTGTGGAGCTAACCGCTAGTTAAACCACTCACAGTTAACGTGGCATGTGACCACGTCAAGTAGAGACCACCAACAACTAAGGTTTATGGTTAGCCAAGAAAACCACCAAAAATTAATTGTGGCATTTACCACATCATGTGACCACTACCGTAGTTAATGCTAACGGTTAGCATTTAAACGTGCGATATGCACTAACTCCGCCATTAATGTTAATTAAACCCACTTATTCATTAATTAAATCACAGTTAACTTGGCGGAAAATATGGCGGATTTCTCCAAATTTGGGCCTAACTCCAGATTTAGCGGGCTTAACTGGAGTTCCTCTAGTTTTAGAGGAGATTTTCTAGGGAAAGACAGTTTGAGTCATAACTGGAGCATTTTTTGACAAAATTGAGCTCAGGAAAAGGTGTTCCTAAATGATTTCGACATTCTGAACACAATGGGACAGGTTTCAGAGGTAGAGAGGCACTTCTGTACGTGATTTTTCCACTTTGACGTTTAAGGAAGCCTAGGGGCATTAGGAGAGGAGGTCAAGCCTAGAACACCTGTGGTCCATTTGCAGAGTTTGGCGAGTCATCTTAGGGTTTTTTGGGTTCTCTGAGTCCATATAAGTAGGTTTCAAGATATGTAGAGCATTGTAAACTGTACTTTTTCTTTCTTTCCATTTTGAGCAAATACAGAGGCCCAAGCCATGGAAGCTGGACCAAGGAGATGTAGCCCAGGAGGGGTGAAATCCTTTATCAAAACAATGTGTTAAGTGTTTTTCTTGATGGTTTGCTATTCATTTGCTTACTATTGTTCAATACTTGTATTTCATGCTATTCTGCTCATGATTTTAACCTAAAACTTGACATAAATTTACCTGTTTTGATTCACAAACACCATAAGAGAACCCTACACATGAAGCAATTGACAAGCATTTGTTTTTAAATATGAAGTTGAAATTAGCACAGAAAAACTAACATTCAGCTACAAATCACAACCCAGGAAAATAGTGCCAGCAGCTTCAGCAGTTCTAGATTGCCTATATTTTTGTTCTATCTTTGTAAAAATAGTTTGAGACATTTTGTAATAAACCTTGATATTTTATATCAAGATATTTAGATAGAATTTTTGCATAAAAACTTTTGAATTCAAAGTATTAGCGTTGGGATTCGTACTGAGAAAGACTACCATTTGTTGTCAAGTTTTTTCCTGAGCTCAAGTGGCCATTTTGCATTAATACAAGACAAATTGTTTCAGGATTCCTATGTCATATCTATGTGGTGAAGTGTTTCTTACTGTAATCTATTTTTTCTCTGTTTTTCACATGTCATTCAGTTCTTTATTCTTCTTAAGAAGATTAAGTACATGACTTGTTTCAAAACACTATGTTTTGTCTTAAAACAATATCAATATTTTCCATAGAGGTTTAAATATAGAATTCAGGTAAAAATGCTTTATATTTAAAGTGAATCTGAATCTGTTCCTCCTCCATTTCACAAACTACAAGGATCCAATAGTATGCCTATCTTGCCCTGCTACACTTAAGCTTGATATTTCTGCAAATTGATCACTCTAGGCTCCTTTGACTCCATTGCCTAGTGGCTTTTCGTTGTTGTTTCAACCAAACCAATTAAAAAAAACAAACTATGAACTCTCACATCTAGCTCAAAATCCTACAAAGCGAGTAAAGCTAAATTTGACAGAGAGATCCCTCTCTGAGTTTAGAAGGGCTAGATTCTAAACTTATAAGTGGTTTTGTGGTTACCTTTGCAATTTATTTCACAACCTTAATAAATTATGGAGTGCTAAAACAACCGTTTCCCCAAAGATAGAGTTGGTTACATTTGATTTAGAAACTGCCTGCTAGGAAATAGAGACCGAATTTCTAGAAAATAGGGGTCAAATATTAAATCATATCCCTCGAATCATGACATCTGTTACAATACCAAAGGATATTTTTGCATATGAGCTTGTTCTTGAGAGAAACATCTCTCAGTTTTCGAAAATTCTTATCCAGTGCCTTAGAATCCGCGCTCAAGGAACATGACTAAAATGACAAATAACGAAATCTAAAGAATAAGTTGTAAATATTCATTCTAATCTTCCAATATGTGACACTTGTGAAGAAATTAAAGGATGCTTTTTTTATTTAGCTCGTTTTTGAAAAAAACCTCTTTCACTTTTAGAAAATTCATCTGCATTTGGTCATAAATTAATCTTGAAGTTAACTACTAAAACGGTAAAAAACGTAGTAAATCCATTGCAGCCAAAATGCAACGAGCTTCCTTTTCATACTATATAATAAATGCTTTAATGTTGAATATGAAAGACACTTAAGGACACTTTTAATAACCACGAGAATCAATTTCATGGGGTTTTGATTCAAATTTCAAGGTCAAACTATTGTGCCACGCTACTTCAAAAGCATATCAAATTCATTATTTACATGCTTCTGATCACCTCCTAGGCTTCTGAATGAGTCACACATGTGGAAGATAACCTGTAAAACATGAAATACCTATTGGATAACATTTTTTCATACTGTAAACTCCCATCCTTGAAAAACATCACCTACAACAAAAGTGCAATGCCTCAGTGAAACAAATTCAAGTCTATGAGGGTTGCAAGTTCATTTGGGCACTCTCCTTGGTTGTTTAAGAAGAAACTAACTAAAATCAATGTGAATTATGCTAGAGAAGATAAATTTAGAACTTGAGAGCGATCGTGGTACAAGAAAATCTCCAATTTGTAGAAGTGCAACAACACCCCTGCAGCCAAAGCGTAGTAACCTTAATGTGTTGTTCAGAGTATCTGTGGAGGAGGAGAAGATTGTTCGAGTAATTTTGGGAGCCAATGTGTGTATTTGTCACCCTCCATGCGATCTAGTTTTCCATTTAATTGCAATGATTTTTTTTTTCAAATTTGGAATATTGAAGCATAGAAAAAAAGAGATGCGTAGCCAAAAAGGAAAACGCAACATCAAATTGCAGTGACAATGGTATGATGAAATCTTTCATTTGACCTCGCAACTGAATCTAAAAGACACATTTGATCTGTCTCAATGATGAGAGAATAACGACCCACTACTATATTTCACTCATGACTTGGATTACACCTTACCCTAGACTTATTAAACCTAAACCCTTTTAAAACTTTGACAACTTGATTTTTATTTTCCAATCAAACTTTAATGTATCCTATTCTAAACTAACACTAAGACTTGATCTCTATGAGATCATAGCAAAATTTTACAAATTGACTAAAATAATAAAATAGACTTAAGATTTAATTTAACTACTATAACATAGGACACTAACATTGGCCCTAATGGGGATGGTATCCTCACTGTGAGGTGCCAAAGAACACCGTAGACTAGTAGCCTGATCCACTGTCCTGCTCCCAACATGAAAATTGCAACTTGCTTTCTTCCAAATCTTTAGCACACAATTGCAAACTGAAAATGAATGCTTAAAAGTAATACCAATCTGCCAAAACAAACTGTTGGAAGCTGGCACATCACTGAAAAAGATGCTCAGAGTGTTGAGCTTATTCACACTCCTACCTACTCTAATCTGTTAAAACCACTACTAGATCAAGTGAAGTAAAAAAACTAGTGCAACCATGCAAGCACTTCATTCATTGTTCCACCTCCTTGCATGTGTTTCCTTAGAGAAAAAATAAAAGACTTGCTCAAGGGAAACTCATTGAAAAGCTTGAAAATAAACTCAGCATGGGAAAAATCTGAAAAATTGAGCTTACTTACTGACTCCAAAAACACTGCAAAAGGATCCTCAAATGAATGCAAAAGACAATCATATTGTATCAACCTTTCAACTGTATTCCTATTTCCATTCAAATCCAACTGAAAGGTGTCACAAAGAAGCTGAAAATTCACACTAAATTTATGTAATGAAACTGTTGTTGGCAAGAAATACATGTCTGACTCTAACATTGACTGATCATTATCTTCATTTCTAGACTGATAGTTGACTAATAGCTACAAATTTTGACTATTTAAACCCTCTATATAATCAACTACTGGGTCATGAAAAACAAGAGGAGATTGTTGCAATTCACTGTTAATTTTCCCCATTGACTCTAGATGCCTTTGCATCAACCCACACTCCTCAACTTCATTAATGATCTCAAAATTTTCTTTCAATAATTTAAATGAAGCGAATCTTAAAGAAAGAGAATTTTCATAAGCAAACTCACTATTTTCCTCATGTTCAATGTCAAAATTGTAATATTGTCGATTTATAACACTATGAAAATTCCTTTTCAGCAATTGGAATGAAGAAAAACACAAGGGTAGAGTATTTTCTTCACCTGATTCAGCATTTTTTTCATGTTCTTTATTGTTGTCACAACTAAAACATGCAGGTTGACTGCTTTCTTTAAGCTGTTGAAACTGAACATTTTCTGGCTGAGAACATATCGTTGGTTGCTCTAAAGAGTCAACCTCAAAATCAACAATATAGTCATCATCGTACTTGGGCAAGTCAACTACATCTGCAATGCCATCAAACATGAAAATTGGAACAACATCTTGCTCTTCTGCAGGTTGATCTACAAATTCACTTCCATGATTGTCTTCAAGTGAATACATAAAATAATCAACTTCTAGCTCATGGTGACATGAATCAGCAACAAAACAATTTGGACCAACAACTTCTTCTTCTTCTGCAACATCATCAACATTAAAAGCTTCAAGAACATGCATAATATTATTAACCTTCTACTCAAAATTTAGATCAATTGTTTTTTTTTCATGTTCAACCTCATGTTCATACACTTCACCATCTAACTCTTCATCTCCTACAAAATTTTCTTGGAAAGGTGGTCTTATTTGCTGTTGATCTCCCTGATTTCTTTGTTCTCTTTGTTTTATTTAAACTTGAGGTCTATGAAAATTGGGATTTCTTACTTGAGGGGTGCCTGTTGTTCTCTAACAACACCTTTGTTTTCCAAATTCAATTTTTCCATCATCTTTTCCATTATTTTCATCACAACATCCAACTTAGCATCTGAAGATGAAGGAGGCTCCTCCTTAACCACTCCCCTTCTTTCAACTTTCATCTTGGCAATTTTGGTCAACATATTTGCTTCCACTCCAATAGCATTGTTTTGCATATCTTCCAATGTGGCCGGGTTCCTTTCTCTGAGTTGATAAGCAAGCTTAACATCAAATCCATCAGGGTAATGAAGTAAAGCCAGCCCTACGGGGGGGTTTTATCTCAACATGTATTGAGTTGTACACCTTATTAAATATGGCTGAAAAATCCTGAACTGATTCTCTTGGACCTCTCTTTAGGTTGTCATATTCAGCCAATATCTGTAGAGGGTTCTTCTTTGCTTCCCATCTGGCAAGGAAAGTGTGCTCAAACTGCTGGAAATTGGCAATGCTTCTAGCTGGAAGACTTCTAAACCATTTCTTAACTTCTCCTTGCAATGATTGAGAAAAATATCTCATACATACATCATCTTGTTCAATTTCCAATAGATCTATAAAATACTCAAAAGCATGGATGTGATTTTTAGTTGCGATGTTCTCAAGCTCTCCATCAAACTTAGGAAGATACTTGAAATGCTTTGGAGGAAAGTCATGGAGAACAAGAGGTAATTTGAGGGGTTTATATCTCTCTTGAAACTTGGAAGATATAGGATTTGGTACAAAAGGTATGACAACAGCTTGGGTCACATGAGGCTCATAAAACTGATCATATTCATCATTAGGATCTTTTTCAAGATCAAAAGTGCAAGGAAAAGGAGATGTATTTACAATTTTAAAAGAGGGAGAATCAAGTGCAGATTTATGGTCATTGTTAGAATATGAAAAGTAAAGGAAAATTATTTTAACATGTTCAGGAAAGGGAAAGAGGTATCTAATGAAAAAGAACAAGATTTCTTGCAAAAAAATGAAGCTTTGATACTGTTGTGCTGTACAACAACCCCCCATTTCATAAAATTTTACTTTCAAAACTATAATATGAAATGGGTCCATTTTAGATTAAATTGGTATCAACTTATCATTCCTCAAAAGGTTCGAAAAGAAATAAAACATTATAAACCTTTTGAGACAATATATAATCGGTCTTACAATAAAAAATGAATAATTCTTTATCATTGCGATAAAGTGATCGCAAGATCGCATATCGCAATAACAAAGGATGCATAACAAAAGACCCATTGGTTTTCCCTGATGCGACAAGCGCAAATAACTATCGGGTATCGGGAAGGTAAGCAATCGTAACAAAAGGCCCCTCTCTTTGCTCCGATGCGATATCGCTATCGGTGATCGGGGAATGTAACATGCATGCAACTAAAAGCCCTCTTCTAAAAAGCTCCCGATACGAATTAGCGATATCGCTATCGGTGATTAGGGATTCCGTAATGACACCAATATAACTACTTAAACATTCCTTCGATCCCCGATTGCGATAAAGCTAAGCGCGACTTTCAAAAAGGATTGATAAGGCTTGGGTATATTGTGTTGAATTATTATTAAAAGCCTTTCTCTTCCCGATAGTGATTCACTTGCGCCCAACCGCCAAAACATCAAAGCCATGTTTAAATGAATTATTCGGCCAATAAAAGATATGATGAGAATTTAAATGATTGATAGGTTTAAACGGCCAATTAATGGAGCAATTATGCCAAAATCTCTTCAGAGATTGTATCCACGACAGTCTTATGTTAATCCTCCATTATTCATTGATTGATATAACTCTTTCATACTTGGTTTGCGCCACCTATTCTCCGCATTACGTTCATTTTATCTCCTGTGCAGAGCTCCTCTGAAGCAGCGAATTTAGGCCAAATGGGGAAGAAGTCTAAGAAATTTGGAACAGCTTCAGCTTCCACAGTAACAGGACAACACACTGCTGATCCGGGACCAAGTAAAAAAGGATTAATCTCAGACACCACATGTCTTGGTCTCGGTAATACTACTTGGCAGAGCATCTATAATCTGGTTGAGGCCGAAGAGCCTCAGGAAACATCAGTACAAGCTACAGCAGACTCGAACCGGAAGTCCGAGGCAACTCTAAAGGATTTGGCCGATTCTTACCTACACCAGATAGTGGCTCGAGAGCAAATTCTTCCATACACAGATGTGGTAAGATGGGCAGTTGAGGAAATTCCAATTACAAACAGAACATTTTGCACTATCGACGGGAGAGTATTCGGTTCATTTCAGCCCAATGATTTGAGACAAATGTACCATTTGCCCGAACCAGAGAAGAGGTATAACAAAGCATTTCTGGAGAAGTTCAGAGATGAAAATGAAACTGAATCAGCACCTATACGGGAATGGAGACAAAACCCAGCGAAACACAAGCATGAGTCCTCGGGTAAGTACTCTGTCGATTCCTTGTGTTCTCCTTATTGTTATGCTGGAGCGATGATGTGTAGGATTTGGGGGTTGCATGATTCCTCAAAATTCTCCATAGAGATGGTACCTTTAATGGAAGCAGCATGCAATAGCAAAATAATGGATTGGGGGAATATATTATCTGATAAGTTAGCAATAGCTATTCTTGAGTTCAGAAACAAATCCCTCGTTACTGAAAGGTTCATTCCTCCATTTTACTTTAGTGCCTACATCTTAGATACTCTCTGTTTTAACTCCGAATTTCCTGTGCTGGGATGGAGATGGACTCCACAGGACCCCATGCCCATTCATATCTATCACCAGAAGTTGTGGAAAGCCCATTATAAACACCACCTATATCAAGTTTGCAATGGATTTATGTTACCCATTTACTATGCAATTTTTGACAAACCTGCTCCTAAGATTTCCTCACAAGCAGAGATTGACTTGACAGCCTTAGGAACCTGGTTCAAAGAAGAAAAATTTACATATGTAAGAGTTTTCGGCAGTCATGCCAGGCCTCATGTCCTCCCCTTGTATATACCCGACAAACTATTGGCTCGAGAGATAGCATATCAGCTTACATCCGCAGGAGTTACAAAAACTCTGAGGAATTCAAAGAAGCAAGTCTGGCCTCCTTTTCCTCTAAGGTGTGGCATTTACACTCTACATGACTACAAGCATGCAAAAAAATAAGTAGAAAAGATAAATACACTGAATCTCGCCACTCTTCCTAACAGACGATTTGATCCAAACAAAGTCGTCTATAATGT
This sequence comes from Pinus tabuliformis, assembly GCA_031772625.1. Taxonomy (NCBI): domain Eukaryota; kingdom Viridiplantae; phylum Streptophyta; class Pinopsida; order Pinales; family Pinaceae; genus Pinus; species Pinus tabuliformis. The sequence goes on along the minus strand of CM062815.1, from coordinate 1,000,991,521 downwards.
ACTAGAACAAGCAAAACTCACTAAATTTGAACATAAAAAAGATGAGTTTGATGACCTATTCTCCTCGGCCAAGTCATTATTTCAGGTTCAAGTGCTAGCTAAAATGAGATATCACGACGACGGGTTAGTCGAATTTAACAAACTTAGAGAGCAAAGGTTGCAAACTCTGCCTCTAGATTTGTTAGCCACTGCCCCAATGACACAGTCAAGCGAGCCTGAACAGTGACTTACCAACGAACCTCCTGCTACATCAGAAATTTTTGAAGAAGTCCAAAGAAGAGAGCAGGAGGAACTCCAGAGGAAAGAGCAGGAGGAACTCCAGAGGAAAGAACAAGAGGAAGCGCAGAGGAAAGAACAAGAGAGAATATGTGAAGAGGAACAGAAAAGGCAGCAGGAGCAGAGCAGCAAGGATGTGAATGTCGATACCTAGATTGACCCAAGGTTTCTCCAGGAATGGCAGCAATTTGATTCAATCATAAGCAATATAGAAAGCTCAAGAGAAACCGATACATCCAAAGCAGCTGATACACAGGATACAACATCAAAAGAGGTTCCAAGCGAAGGAACCAGCGGTCTACCCCTTACTACAGACTTAGAAATAATTCCCAAAGATCCTTCGGATCAAATCATTTTGCAAGTGGAGGATATACCTCCATTGGATGTCTTTTACAGCCCAAAGCACAGGGCTGTAGTAAAGCGACAGCGGAAAAGGAGAAGGATTGATCAACCTTCCCTGTTCCCTGAACAAACAGTGACAGCCAACGTAGTTTGGAAGGAGGAGTTCGATCCTTCTGATGACCTAACAAAGTTGTCCCAATATGCTGGAGCCTATTCGGCGGCCACCATGGACAAGGCATCGGAAGTGAGTAATTTGTTAAAAGAAAAAGACCAGGCAATCGCTTCGTTACAAGCACAACTATCGGAGGCACAGCAGAAAGCAGAACAATTAGAACAACAATTGTCCACACAGCAACAGTTAAATAATCAATTGAACAAGTAGTTGCATGAAGAGAAACAGAGGGTAGATTCGAGTGTGATTCAAAAGCAGAAAGAACTATCGAAGGCATTAGAAAAATTGAAGACAATGAATGAACAGATGGTAAAGACAAAAGATGAGCAAATTTCTCAATTATTAGGTCAAATAGAGAAGTTCAAGAGTCTTCCGCAGCCTGCCGATTTCAGAGCAGAAGCACTACAGATTAATAAGGCACTGGTAACACAAATAAGATTATTGTGTTATAAAATTGCTCAAGTTGAACCCCTATAACAACATCAATAATCGATAAATCAGTCGATGCCAAACAATACTAAGAGCAGGCCAATGAGATCTTAACAGATTTTCTTACTTGGCAGGAAACTAATGAGGGACAGGCAGCAAATTTGCCTAAAATCCTAGAATCCCATAAAGAAATTCTATTTATGGAATGGCAGTCCCAATTGATGAAGGCAGAGAGAGCAGTTTCTAGATGCAAATTATCCACAAGTAATTTGATTGAATTAATTAACAATACTCTCTATTTATCTAATATGATCTCTCAATGTACACCAGGTAAATTACTATCGGCCAAAACATTGGAGCAATCATGTTATCAAGAGCTGGAAAAGAATGGGAGATTGATCATAGGTATTAAAAGTTTAACTTGGGACACCTATTGGTTGTTCCTAGTAAAACCATACAGCCAGAGAGCCGCCCTCAAGTGCCTAACAGATGCAATCGGGTGTATCATTCCCGATATACACGATGCCACCTATTCTGCTCAACTCAATTCTCGTCTCAGCCGCCCTCAAGAAGTGGAACCAATGCTAGCGATATGCCAACTCAGGTCGAAAGGCAAACAGCCAGAGTGATGAATCATGCTGCCGACTACCAGATTGCTTTGGGGGAGATATTCAAGATCAAGTTGTACCAATTTAGTAGCATTTTAATTTTGTAGTTAGTTAGTTTAATTAAGTATTTATAGACCCTTTCATGTATTTAGAAAGGGTCGTAAGTTTTTGTATATGACTTAAACCTGAAGTTGCACTACTGTACTTCAGGTATATTTTTTATAAAGACTGGGCCAATTATTCCAATTTTGATAACGAAGCTTTTATGTGGATGTGCACTACTGCCTTTATTTAAAAGTATTTCTGAGTCGGAAGAAGGAATTCGAATTGCGATTGATGTTGGGAATGATTTGCAGCTCATATGGTACTACTATCTATGTCTGAATTCATTCTTTTTATGTGAATTGTTATTTGATCATTCTTGCTATTATTGAATATATGCATGTGTTTTAACAACATTCTTTATACTTTCCACTATTGGATGTTTACAGCTTGCTTTTCTTCTAATCATACATGTATCAGTAATATAAAAAGATAAGTGTAACAATGTTTTATTAATTACTTTGTTCAACTATTTGAACAAAGCAATTATTATATGAATGAATGTCTATGTTTATTGAATAGAGTCATCTATATGCCTATTGATGAACATAGATCATCAAACGTTGCACTTAAGAATAGAAGCTTCCCGGGATAGAATAGTCATTTGTATTTTCGCTTTTAGATTAAGTCATCCATTCATTATCACTTATTAGAAAACCAGTCACTCATCCATCCCTTTTTTATTCATTACTGGGAAATTGGTCCCATTATATCCAGTCGGAGCCACCATCCCAAACGGAAAAGGAGCTGTATTAAGGTCCGAACCGGGTGGTTATCCCCCGATGTTGATGCAACGATTTTCGAGGCATCAACAGATACCTATTTTTTTTGAAATGTCCCTCCATTTCTTTGCCAATTAAGGCTCATCCTCGACTGGAGTCTTTGAATCTAAATGTAACATTGATTGGAATCTTCTTGTGAATGGTACAACCTTCATGTGTTTGGCTTCTTTTCACCATCAAAAGTCAAATATGATCTTTAGGATTCTTTCCCGGGGAAGATGGAACCTTTTGGTCCTTGACAACAACACCACTATGTTAGCACTTCGTAATTCCTCTAAGCTAAGGAGAGGAACCCTAAGGTAACCACAAACCACTTTAAAACTGGAATCTAGCACTTCAAACTTCAAAGCGAGCTCTCTCTATATGAATCTTTAGTCTTAGATCTTGGGCTAGGTATTAAGATCAAAGAGGAATAGGTTTAATAGTTTGATGACAGGGAAGAGGGAAAATCCATTAGGCATGGAGTCATATAGAGCTAATGATTTTTAGTGATATGATGGGGAAAATGAGGAATCATTAGACAGGGTTAAGGTAGGCAATCCTTATGGTGTTTTTTTGTCAAATTTCATTGTAGATAGGTGAGGAGATGAGTAGTGAAATTGATAACATCTAAAACATCTTATTGTGGATGAATTTTAGATATTTCAATGGAAGAACAAACACTAAAATGTTCAGTAACCTTTAATAGAGCACTTAAAGTAAATTCTGAAATAAATTTTGTTTAACTGAACATTGAAGACTTAAAATTCAATCATGACATTAACATAAGATAAAGAAACAAAATAGGAGATAAACATCACCATACGAAACTAAAAAATGAATCCCCGAACAAGTAGACCTCTGCCCTCATCATTCACTGAAATTTTCAAATAAAATTTTTACAATGCACACTGTCTCTTCTATCAAACCTTGACCAACCAACCTTTTGCACACTAAAATTCATGAAATATATACAATTAACTCATCCTTGGACTGAGGGGGTCGAGCAGAACCATTTCACCAAAGATAGAGTTAGTTACATTAGATTTAAAAACTGTCTGCTAGGAAATAGGGACTGAATTTGTGCAAAATAAGGGTCAAATATTAGATCATATCTCTCTAATAATGACATTTGTTACAAAACCGAAGGAGGTTTTTTATATTAGCTTTTTCTTTAGTGAAACCTTTGCCAATTTTGGAAAATTATTATTCATCTCCTCTAAGTTTGCACCCAAGGATCATGACTAAAATAGGAAATAACGAAATCTGAAAAATAAGCTGTAAAGATTCATTTGAATCTTCCAATTTATGACATCTGTGAAGAAAAAAAGGATTTTTTATTTTTTATTTTTTATGTAGCTCGTTTTTGACAAAAACCTCTTTTAATTTACAAAATTCATCTCCATTTGTCAGAAATTAATCTTGAAGTTAACCACTAAAACAGTAAAAAAACACATCAAATCTCCTGCAGCCAAAACACAAGCAGCTTCCTTTTCATACTGTTAGCTACCTATACCAATAGGTTTCATTTTTCATGATTGGCATGGGAAGTGCCAATATGATCTACTTTGGGGATGCAAAGATCTCATATTCTGATGGAAGACACACATTTACATTTGGTTGATGCTGCCCTATCTCCCAATGGGTGATCCAACAGCTTAAGCTGGGTCAGGCCATGTTTCAATTTTTGTTATAGATTAGAGAAAGAAGCCTGTCCAAACAGTTCAATCTTGGCAGACAAAGTAGTTAGGTAGAGAAAGAAGGTTCCCAACTATTTAATCTGGGGCCTTGGAAGAAATAAGGATAGCCTTAGATAGAAAATCAAAAGAAAAGCCAAAGGAAAAGAAAAGGCACCTAAGGGTTTGCAAGTCCAAGTGCACCCTCCTTGAAGTAACAAAAAATGCTAGGAAATAGGCAGGGTAGGCAGTGGAATGTTGCAGAAAGCTAAATCCAAGTACATCACTTGGAGTAAATCAAAGTGGTCATCAGCAGAAAAGGCAAGAGCAGTGGCCTAAGTGGCAAAGTGCTAAAGTCATCACTAACTTCCCTCATTCCCTGCAAAATTTCTTACTAACCTCCCATGAGGACTGCAGGATCTACCTGACCAGTCCTCCTTGTGCTCTTCATTTATACAAATTTGATGTCATAAATGACCTCTTTCTTTGAAAAGAAGCCACATTTCTTGTGTAAAATTTCTTTTCATTTTGATCTACTCCCTGACTAAGTTTGATTCCCAAAAAAGCTTAGTAAACACCATTTCCCATTCTCATTCCCCCCAGTACTAACTACTGACTGTATCTACACTAAATCCCTTATGTTTCCTTTCCCCCTACTATTATAACACCATGGTGTATAAACCCCTAAACATGTATAATATCCCCCCTAGTTAGCACTATAACTAAATAAATTTGTTTAAGGGAGACATTAGTCCACCAGGGACTATGGTCAACCCTGTCATGGGATTACTCTAGCCTCTAGTTAGGGTAATAACCTCCCCCTAATCCATCATCTCCCCTCTTTTCCTAAAGAACTTCATCAAAGAGCCCCTTTCCCTTCACTCAAACCTAACCATAACCCTTATTCCCCCAACAGACTAATACAAAACCCACCGAAATCCCAATACCTAAAGTCCCGCGTCCCAAATATTAAAATGAATATTTTAATATGCGGGCGGGTCCCCCTCAACATGCGCGAACGGTCGGAAACTCCTGCCAGCCGTTCATCTTCCGCCGCCCCAGATCTAACGGTGGGCGGTCAATATCAGATCCCGACCCGTCGCCCTTTAACGTCCGGGGAATGGCGGTATTGGGGGCCGTACCCAGGACGCGTGGCGATCGGCGGGGTTGTTCGGGGCCCCCCTCCCCGATACCGCCTTTGTGCAAAGGTGGTGCGGGGAGACCGCTTACCACCTCCCCTGCTACGTCAACTACACGTCACCATGACGTTGCGCGACCTCCGCCCACTCTCGCACCGCGTGGCCCTCCACGTAGCCCTGCCACTGTTCTCCGCCCGCCACCATGTCCGTCCACGCTGGCCTCCAGCTCAGCGTCCACGTCACCCTCCGTACCCCGGGCCCGCCATGACGTCATGCTGACGTCATCGGCGGAAAGGCGCCAATGACCCTTTTGGCCCGAATTCGTCGTTAAAAAGCGCGGTTTTAGCCGTTTTATGTCATTTTCGAGTGTAAAGGACAAAGTTGTTGTCGCCGTTTCATCGCCGGGTCGCCTCCAACCTCCAAATTTGAATTTGCAACCGTCAGAACTCGTCAACTCGGCTACCTTGAGCCTTCACTGTTCAGCCCGCAGGCTTTCCAAGCTATTTATCCAGGTATTCATCGCAAGTTCCTTGTTTCGCCCCTATGCATGCCATTTCTATGCGAATTCTCCAATAAGCATCGGTCAAATCCTAAATTGCACACTGTCTACTACTTAATTTGCAATTAAATCAACCTGCATTGCCCCAGCTCCATGAATTTGATATTCAAACGATAATTCACGGCTTGATAATTACAAATTTAGCCCCGAGTTGCTCGGCATTGTTCCCTTTTGCCGGGTGGAGGCCCAAGTCTGCATGTCACCAAATTGAAGCCTGCACACCCTCTGCAATCATCCTCACCAATTCACAATCCCTGTGAATTTACCAAAAAACAGCAGAGACAAGTCTGCCAAGCCTGCTTATTCCACTTTGAACAAAATTTCAAGTATTATCTACAGTAAGCCTGTCACTTAAGCTTTGAGGAACCTTGCAAAACATTGCACTCACCTTGTTCAAATTCAGATTACATAATGGCTGCTCCTGCACCCACAGCCCTCAGTGTTGCTCCTATAAATGCACCAAATAAAGACCTGGAGTCCTTGCCTCTTGCTGACAGGGACTACCTCATCCAAGACTTTGTGGGTAACAGGGACTTTTTGCAGACCTTCAGGCAATTAAGAGATGACTACCTGAATGGCCAGGATACATATGGGATATGGGAGTCAAATCTGCCATACTACTGTCTCCCCTCTGTCAATGTTTTTCCTGAGATTATTCGCCTATGTGCTGAAAATTATGATGTGCAGCACAGAGCTATTAAGTCTCCATCTGGGAGCATCCTCTTTCACATTAATCCTGAATCCATCAATAAGATGCTCCACTTTGATCAAACTGAGCTGCTGTTCCCTTTTTCCATGAATTATCTGCTGGACACTGGTGCCAAGATGACCAGTGAGGATATTCAGAAGATCACCAAGACATTTATGAGACCTGAATGCCAGCCCACAGGGCCACCTCCCTACTTGGATGTCTATTTTACTGAGGTAGGCAGACTATTGCTGGACATGATTGCTTATGTGTTGGGATACAGAACCAGTGAGCATGTGGATGAAACAATGCTGGTATTGTTAGCTGCTTACAGCCCAGGCCAACCCCCTGCCCGCAAATATAACTTTGCCAAGTTCATAGCTAACAAGATTCATGATCAGTTGTGCAAAGTAGACAGACAGGGCGTCTTCAAGTACTCATCCTATATCTACCACCTTTTCATGTACTATCAGTCCGAGGTTTTTCCATGCTACATCAAAAAGCTGGATTATAAAGGGGAAAGAAGATCTGTTATCTTCTGGACATCTGTCTTTCACGAAGTCCAAAATTCACCCTATTCCTATTGTGAATTTATTGACCAATTTGTATACCCTGTCTCTTGCTTATTGATGAGGTCCCCTCCTCCCAGAATATCAATTGAAATACAGAAGGTCCTGCAGCTCTCCAAGAATTACAAAATAGGTGATTGGTACCTATATGAGGATCATACAGTCATCAGAGTCTATGGTTGTGAGCTCTGTCCATACAGGCTCCCAAAATATGTGCCTATGAGGATATTTGCCTTGGAGTATTATAGGCAGTTAATTCACTCTGACCTCACTCACTTTCACAGCTCCAAAAAGAAAGCCCATCTCAAGTTCAAGCACCACTTGGGCCCCTTCATCATGAATAAAAAAGAAGGATGGGAAGATGCTGACCTAATCCTCAAAGACAAATACAAGCTATCACACAGTTTCCGGTGGGTCCCTTACGACCCTGAAGGCTTCATTACTGCTAGAAGAGTCAAGTACAGGCTACTAGGTTATAAGCATTGCAAATATCCACACATTGAAAAATATGCCAACCAGCAAGAATGGCAGCAGGATACTTTAATTGAAAAATTAACTGAAGAAGAGATAATGCAAAAGAATGTCAAGGAATTGGAAAAGACTCTTGACCTAGATTCTGTGCAGCAGGTACCCTTCAAACGACCGCACTCAGCAGGAGAAGGGACCTCGGCCTCAAGAACTGCACCAGCCACACAGGCACCTTCTACAGCAGCACCAGGTACAGACAAAGGGAAAGGAATAATGGGTGCTGAAGAAGAAACCGTGAAAGAAAAGCCTGCCCCTTCAAGTGAGCAGCAACCAGAGCAGCAACAAGGGCAGCAACCAGAGCAGCAACAAGAGCAGACTCCCCCTCCACAAACTGAGCCACCAACAGCTCCAATTTTGCAAACCCCAGCACAGGAGGAGAGGGGTACAAAAAGAGACAGAGAAGAGTCCACTCCTGCTAGTGGATCCTCCCAACAACCCCAGACCAAAAGGCAAAGGGCTGACTCCCCAGAGGTAGAAGACATCACTGAAGAAGTCCTTGACAGTTCAAGGAAAGACAGGGAGGGCAGCCAACATACAGGTACAAGCTCCTTTCAGCAGGAGCAGGGATTACAACTTGGTTTGGAGGTGTCCTCCTCCTCTCAGCAGAGCAAGAAGCCCAAAAGCACTAAGGCTTCGTTCAAGCAAATAAAGGCACATAATGACTTGTTGAGGGTGGAAGTCTATAAACAATTCCTAAATGTAACACCAGCCCAAAAAGAAAGGCTAATGTCTGTATATGACCTTCAAGAGGAGAAAATGATCCTCAGCCATTTCAAACCTACAGTGCCCCATCCAAAATCAGCGGCAGATTATGTGAAGACAAGGGTGGAGGTCCTAGCCAAAGACATCCATCCCATGGACCAAATTGAACTCCACAAGCAAACTGGAGAGATGGTCTATGCAACCTTGGTGGACAGGGCAACCATGGCCCATGAACTAAAAGAGTCACTAAAAAATACCAACATTCAGTTGGATTTTGAAAGAATGTCCTCCCTAGCCAAAGACAACAGAATAAAATCACTTGAGGACATTATTATCGACCTAGGACATGATCCTAAGGATCCAAAGGGTGTAAGGGCCCTTATGAAGAAAAAGGAGGATGACCTCAATGCATTAAAGAAGAGGTTAAAGCTGCTGCCCACAGAGCACCCTCAAACAACAGAGTTACAAAAGGAAAAGCAGGTCGATGAGCAACTGGACCTCATAATGCAGCTAAACCAGAAGGTCCTCGATTTGGAGAAAGAGCTTGAAGGGGCATTACAAGATAAACAAGGAGAGTCTACATCCCAAGCTCCTCCAACTACTTCAACCACTGCAACAACTACAGAGGCAGCAGTGGCTCCCACAACAGAAGTAGCAACAACAACAACAGCTCCAGATTCCAGCACAAGCGTGGAAGAATTGACTAAGGCCATTAAAGAAATGGAGCTCTAGGCAAATGAAATAAAAGAGGCCAAGGAAAAATTGGCAGAATTAGATGCCAAATATGATAAATCAAAAATGACTGTGGCAGAACAAGGCAGAGAAATAAAGGCCCTAAAAGAAAAGATAAAGGCCTTGGAGAAAGAGCTGAATCTGGAAAGCGCCATGGCTGAAATAAAAAGGATTCTATGGGCCAAAATTGACCAATCCATCACTAAACAATGGAAGTTAATTAAAACTATACATGAGCAAATGGATTTAATTGGCCAAGCACAGACAAAGATTCAGAGGGCCAAGACAGCGCTGGGAAATAGGCCTGACCAGGCCAATAGAATGATAGACTTTTTGAACAGACAAGAAAAGGAGGAACTGGCAGCCATTGGCATAGTCAACAGAACAGAGGCTGTCCTCACAGCTAAGAAGGTACTCACTCTCAGGAATTATGTACAAACTGTGGAGAGGAAGTGCTATGAAATACGGGCTGAGGTGGATGAGTACCAACTCAAAATGGCAGCACTGCAAGCAAAAGGACTGCCCAGCCTACTAAGTGATGCAGGAAGACTGATCTCCAGAGAGCAGTATACCAACAGAATGGCAACTTATATTGAAAATCAAATCACTGCATCTGGCAGTACTTCTGAGGAAACATGGCCTCCAACAGGACAGAGCCTATACAATAAACTTGAAGGCCTGTTTTTTTATTGAAAATGAGGTAAAGCACCTTTTTGAAATTCCTCCAAATTTTTACAGATATACAGAGGCCGATGAAACTTTAGTAAAAATTCGAAGACATCAGTTACCCAAGGAGGATTGGTGGCAGGCAATGCTTCAAATTCTGCCACGATAGCTCCAGTTGTTCGGTCATTGCCAGCTCCAACTCACTAGAAGACAAACAACAAAATAAAGTTAGCATTTAAGGCAGCTGAAAGGTGACTCAGCACATGGACAACGACAGCTAGCCCAAAGGATAAGAAAATACGTAAATTTTGGACAGCGTACCCTCAGTCGACTCCAACAGCCACCAAGTCAACAATTTCTGACTATTTTGGACAGCTAAAGCACTGAAGAGTTACTACAGCATTAACTTTCTCAGCTACAAGGCTCCAGGAGTTTGCATAACATTAATGAGCCATTAACTCATTTCCTTGATATTTTTCTCATGTAAATGTTGTATATATACCCCCCTTAGCAACGCATGAGGGGTTGGTGATTTTCACTCTGATGCAAATGTATTATACACTTTCAGATTATCTAATACAAAGGGCTGGACCAGCTCAGTGATTTCCTGAAAATTTGATGTCTTGCTGATTACATGCGTGCTGCTACAGAATTCTTGTGCTGTCTGATGGAATAATAAGTTTTTCTCAATCTCTGTTTGTCTTCTTATGTTATTAAATCATGCTCATGTTTCAATAATCTAGCAATAGAGAAAAGGGATAGTGCAGGATATGTTTGGTTACACCTTGTGCTCAATCTTTTATTGCTGTAAATGTTTTCGCTCAGTTAATTCGAGTTGAGGGTCTAACTTGAGTCATGTAGTGTGTTTCCTACTTTATAGGAGCCTAGTTGAGTTTATTTTGAGTTGTAATTAATTAATTCAGTTTAACTAAGTTAACGTCAATTAAACTAGTTCCAATCGATGGAGGAACTAGTAGGAGGTCAGACAGTGGGGTGTTGCTTCATGTGTTCAACCAATTAACTGATTATTCACTCATAAATAACTCATGCATGCTACATTAGACATTATTACAAGAAAAATATTGAATAAAACAACACATACAAGATGACAAGAGATATATCCAACCATAGAAGAACAAGTAGCTCCAAGAAAGATCGAAATTTTACCCTCCAAAGATATCGAAATGCATCAAGAGAAGTCTCTAATAGAATCCAAGAAAAAGTGTGAAATCTTTTTACAAGAGAGATCCAAGTGATGATGATGATGATCTCTCACAATGAGAGTCATCTCTATTTATATGATCCTTTTCCTGGTTCGAATTAGCCTAATAGCCCCAACAATAATAAAATAATGTGCAAATAACAAATCTTGGCGACAAGCCCACCAAGTAGCTAATAAAGTGATGAAGAAGCCACCCATAAATGAACCAAATTGTTGAAATCGTGATGTAGAATGGTCGTTAGAGGGCTGAGATGAGTCCTCAAGGTGCAAAAGTGAGGGAGAGGGCTCCATGAATGATAGACAAAGGGATTTCCTATTAATCTCTATGTAAAATAACACTTGGTGCTCCAAAGTGGCTCTGGGGCACAAGTACTAGTTTCATGGGCCTCCTAGTGAAAGGTAAGCATGTAGACTGCTCCAAATGACGGCATTGAATATGGTGCTTTCCCTCCCATGTCTCAAGGGTGAGACAAACCTCTTCCTAGCCCCAAATTAGTTTCCAAACCCTGGATTAATTGCTAAGCCGGCTAGGGGCAATGTTGGTCCAATTGTGTCATGTCACATACAATGTGGGGCAATGAGCAAGTTAGTGAAGGTGTTGAGGGCACCCATAAGATGAGATAATTCTATATCACATGATGGAGTCCCATGGATCTCAACGCATCACCTACAAGCATCAATATGATCCTCTGGTGGGCTTCGGCCCTAGTTAAGTCGCCCAACCCATGATGAAACCACCTGCCAATTATGCATAAGATCTAATGCGTCTCCTCACCTTTAGGTACAATAATTCATTAGTGCATCTAAGTGAACCAAGCTTGTTAGTTAAGGGCACAAATGAAACTTCATAATGGGTTTCCCTTCCAAATTAGGGGCTTTGAGCATGTAATATTGTTACCTCCCTAGGTAGGAGTGGCTAATAAAAAACCCTATTAGGTGTTCCCAACCCCTAAAGGGAAATACATGTCCAAGGTACATCCTTCAAGTGGTAGGGGTCATGTGGATAATGATGAGGTGGATCGGGAAACAAGGGTCTCAAGGCCAAATGGCATGGGCTTAAGGATGGTAATGACGAGGGATGTCCACATATTTGGGATGATAGATGTAGGAAGGAGCAATCGTGGTACATGAGTGTTATAGGCCATTTTGTCACATTTTATCAATAGGCCTATAAACTGGATCAATCAACATCCGTGAACATGTTGTCATCATCCCTTCATCAATCCCTAAGAATGATCTTTCCAAAAAGTCCGGGTTTCTGGAATTAATTACTGAAAATCAATGTTTTTAGCTGATTTGATTGGGAAAATTAGTTTTGTTGTGCTAAATTTCTTTTCAGAATATGTTAAAAGTGCTTAAGGATTCATGAGGTTAATTGCAAGTTTAAACATGAGTTTTTGAGTGCTTTTATGTGCAAATTAACATAAACAAATGACTGAACAACAACATATAATAGACATAAACATCACCATAAACAATATCACAACAACACATGATGAAGGAGTTCACCCCTCCTAGGGTACGTATCCTTGGTCTAGCTTCCAATGGCTTGGCCCTCTCTATTATGCTCAAAAGTGTGAATACATTAGTTTACAATGCTTAGAAAGCTCTGAAACCTGTTCTAATGGCTCTAGAATGCCCAAAAATGCCTTTGTAGCATCTTTCTGCTCCTGATTTGTGATCCGGATTTAAACAAGAACACAATAAATTACAGAGATAACCATAAACACAGAGATGCAACAGAAATAATACTTCATTTCATTAACGTAAAATATTGAAATATGCTTACAAACAACAATGGAAATAAACCAGCTAAGGCGATGGTAGCTTATCTCTGAGAAGAGATGTGGCGGCTACATGCCTTTGAACCTAAGTTACCGGAAACTCCTGAAGAATTTCCCAGAAATGCGGATCCCCGTTTCCGATACATAAACGGATACGATTCTTGTCCGAAACACTGTAAAAACGTTTTTGTGCCGTTTCAAAAAATCGGAAACTTTAGATTTGGAATTGGATACGTTTCCAAGGGATTTAAATTTTTTGGATCCGTTTCCGGTAAAACGGATCCACAAAAATTGTGATCAAAATCCACCCTAAAGCTTGAAAATTTGCATAGCCATAAATAAATAATAAAAATGAAGAAATCAGATTTGCAAATAAACTCACTATAAACAGAGTCTCATAAAATCTTTTCTAAATCTTTAGAAACAACAACCCTCCATATATTTATCAAAAATTCTTACTAAGAAAAAGATAGATGTTCAAAAATGCAAATAAAGGGGTTTGATGAATGTCTTCGTAAAGAGATTTATTTGAGCGATTAATTTTCATTTTGGTTAAGGTTTTGTTAATTGTCATTGATTTTGCTTTTGATTTCATAAATCCCTCCAATATAACAAATCTTCTCTAGCCAATCTTGTGCCTGCATATAGTCACAAGACCAAGCTGACATTGAGAAGATTGAAATGTTCAGATAGGTCTTGATGGAATATCCCAATGATCCCATGGGCCTTTTAATTGTCATGCAAGGAAGATAGATATCATCTGCCATGCATGACACGTTCTTTGAAGGAGTTGGACCCGAAAGCACAAAGGCTGTTGCATTTCTGATTACATTATTAATGATGATGATAATATGTTGAATGTTATAATAATCACTAATGATGATGACAATTTTTATGCTGAATTGATGATGATGATTTGTTTATGTTGAATTCATGACGATGACTATGCATTTTTAGATATAGATTCTAGATTCTAAAAGATGAATGGTAATATGAAATATATATATATATATATATATATATATATATATATATATATATATATATATATGCATGCCGTTTCCTTGCCGTATCGTATCCTCATATTTTGAAAATTTGTCGTATCCGTTTCAATCCCCGTATCCGTATCCGATCCCGTATCCGTTTCAGTGCAACTTAGCTCTGAACTGTGTTACAATGAGGCTCGAAGGCCTATTTATTGTTGAGAAACAATGGAAAACCATAAACATCCAAAAACCTAACCCTAGAAGATGAAACACCAAATTGTGGGCCCCGTTCGGGTAAATTGGTACTTCAACTTCCCGAGGTCGTAATTTTAGCATACAATCTCCGTTTGACACGTACAATAGCTCGTTAGAAAGATCTATCTGAGAACTACAACTTTGCGAAGAAAAATATTGGTCTATGGACCCATGTTGCTCCCAGATTTTCCAAAAAACATTGTTTAGGGCCTCAAAATGGCTCCAGAATTTCAGGACTTGAAAAATTGCTAAAAATAGTGAATTGTGCTACAATTACGGAAACTAAAAGAGACAGTTGTGGGGGTCCAAGTGGGATAGGTGGGTGGCCACCAACATCCACCTGGATCATTCCTCCCCCCTTAGGAAGCAATGGTCCCCATTGCGTTGAGTTTCTCCATCTGCTGAACTTGGTCCCTGGTGAGCTGTTTTGAAATCTCGGATGTGTCCAGTAATGATGGGAAGCATGGTCGAGGGCGGTACACATTGAACACTTGGTGCAGGCAAAGGAATGAGGGAATGCTGTGCTCCAAAGCATTGTTTCCCACAACCTTGGTAATGGTGTAAGGACCATGTCAGAGTGGTTTGAGCTTATGATGGGTTCTGGTAAGGTGTTCTTTCTGTTGAGGTGACCAGACTTTGTTGCCCACCTGAGACTTGTGTGGTACCCCTGTGGGTGAGGAGAAGTTGTTAATGTGTTTTGTCATGACCGTATCTCTTTGCTGCTGCTGCTGCATGGAGGAACCCTTTGTGGGGGTCATGGATGTCGCGATGATCTTCCCCTTACTTTGGGAGCGAACCAGACAGAAAATAAATTTCCTAGTCTATGATATGAGCTTACTGCCTTTCTTAGCAGTGATCAAAGAAGTGGTGGTAGGTGGGGCTACCTCCGATATCCTGTATAATGAATTACCCAAAGAAATAATAACAACGTGAGGCCTTGACTCATACACAACATGCCACCTCCACAAGTATGGCTGACCTAATAATACATCACAAACATCTAGAGGTGTAACATCACATAATACTTCGTTTGTGAATGGTTTGATGCTGTAGGGAAGGAGACACTACTGGCGAACTCGAAGATCTCGTCCTTGGTGAAGCCACATGATACCGTATGGCTGTGGGTGTGGTGTAGTCGGTAGGCCCAATCGCTTCACGACCTCTGCTGAAATGAGGTTCTTTTGGCTGCCACTGTCGACAATGAATTTCAACGGTGAACCCTTCACCCACATCTGTGAGTGGAAAAGACGCTCCCCCTCCTCTAGATCTTCAGGCTCATTCTTTTGGATCTTAGCGGTGGAAACAATGGCACTGGGCTCCGTGTCAATGATCTGCTTCCCTTTTCCATTCCCCTTGTCGGGTTCTGACTCAGGGTCGGAACATGCATCTGATTCTGAAGCCTTCAACTCGGCCACCAATGACTGCTTGGTCTGACACTCACTTGTGTTATGAGTGGGGCTCTTATGGAACTCACACCACTTTCCTGTGTCTTTCTTTGACTTCGTCGTGTTGTTATTTTCTTGTGGCTTCGACGGGTTATCTTGGGTCACCCCGCCTTGGCTTTGTCCTTTCGTCTTCGGATTCACAGATCCAAAGTCTCGCTTCTTCTGTTTAAAATTCTGCTCGATTTTGATAGCTTATCGGCACACCGTGCCGAGCGAGGAGATGTTCAGGAATTCAATCTCTTCCTGGATGTATCTATGCAGGCAGCCGCAGTATTTGAGTACCAAATGTAGCTAAGAATCCTTGATACCCAACTGTGTGAGAAGGGTATGAAAAATGTTTGTGAACTCTGGCACATCTTGGTCCCTTCCCTGCCGTAGCGTGGTCACCTTTATGTATTTGTCCTCATATCTTTTGACAGGGTAGTACTGCTCCTTGATGGCATCCTAGAATGAATTCCAAGTGGGTGCGACTGAAAATAGTGAGCCCGTACTTTCATCCTTCTGCTCGTAGTAGCTTTCCCCCCAGTCCTTGACGTGGGGGGCTGCTTTGAGAAGAATGAAAATAATCTTTTCCTGACTCAAAAATTCATGAACGAAAAAATACCCTTCTAGCAGATTTAACCATTTATCTATGGCATCTGTGTCTATCTGACCCTCGAAGATGGGGATTTCAAAATTAACTTGTACCTTAAAGGGTGTGGCGTTTCCAAAGTAGCTGTTGGAAGCCAATGCGTCGCCTCTGGGTAGTCGCTGAAGGATCTGGACAAAGTTGTCCATCATCGCGTTCCTTTATCCCTCAAGGGATTCTTTGAGCAAGATTTTGATAGGATATCCTGCCCCCTCGTCTTTATTTTCATTTTCCATCGGAGGCCGTCAGGATTTGCGAGGCTGGTCTTGCAAAGGTTTGACCGTTCAAGCCCTAACTCCTTATATCCCGACCTTGTTGGGGACATGCAAAGAAAAATAGAGAAAAAATCAGACCCCTATGATACCACTGATCCGGATTTAAGCAGGAATGCAACAAATTACAGAGATAACCATAAACACAGAGATGCAACGGAAATAATACTTCATTACATTAATGTAAAATACTGAAATATGCTTACAAACAACAATGTAAATAAACCAGCTAGGGCGATGGTAGCTTATCTCTGAGAAGATATGTGGTGGCTACATGCCTTTGGACTATGTTACAATGAGACTCAAAGGCCTATTTATTGTTGAGAAATAATGGAAAACCCTGAACATTCAAAAACTTAACCCTAGAAGATGAAATGCCAAATTGTGGGCCCTGTTCGAGTGAATTGGTATATCAACTTCCCAGGGTCGTAACTTTGGCATACGATCTCCGTTTGACGTGTACAATAGCTCATTAGAAAGATCTATCTAAGCAATACAACTTTGGGAAGACAAACATTGGTCCAAGGACCCATGATGCTCCCAGATTTCCCAAAAAATGTCATTTAGGGCCTCAAAATGGCTCCGGAAGTTCAGGACTCGAAAAACTGCTAGAAATAGTAAATTGTGCTACAATTACGGAAATTGAAAAACTGAAAGAGACAGTTGTGGGGGTCCAAGTGGGATAGGTGGGTGGCCACCAACATCCACTTGGATCATTCCTCCCCCTTAGGAAGCAATGGTCCCCATTGCATTGAGTTCCTCCATCTGCTGAAATTGGTCCCTGGTGAGATGTTCTGCAATCTCGGATGTGTCCAGTAATGGTGGGAAGCATGGTCAAGGGTGGTACACATTGAACACTTGGTGCAGGCGAAGGAATGGGGGAATGCGTTGCTCCAAAGCATTTTTTCCTACAACCTTGGTAATGGTGTAAGGACCATGTCGGAGTGGTGTACGATCTCCGTTTGACGCGTACAATAGCTCGTTAGAAAGATCTGTTCGAGCACTACAGCTTTGGGAAGAGAAACATCGGTCCATGGACCAATGTTTCTCCCATATTTCCCAAAAAATGTCATTTAGGGCCTCAAAATGACTCTAGAAGTTCAGGACCCGAAAAACTGCTAAAAATAGTAAATTGTGCTACAATTACAGAAACTGAAAAACTAGAAGAGACAGTTGTGGGGGTCCAAGTGGGATAGGTGGGTGGCCACCAACATCCACCTGGATCATTCCTCCCCCCTTAGGAGGCAATGGTCCCCATTGTGTTGAGTTCCCCCATATGCTGAACTTGGTCCCTCGTGAGCTATTATGCAATCTCGGATGTGTCCAGGAATGGTGGGAAGCATGGTCGAGGGCGGTACACATTGAACACTTGGTGTAGGCGAAGGAATGAGGGAATGCTTTGCTCCAAAGCATTGTTTCCCACAGCCTTGGTAATGGTGTAAGGACCACGTCGGAGTGGTTTGAGCTTCTGATGGGTTCTGGTAAGGTATTCTTTCTGCTGAGGCGACCAGACTTCGTTGCCCACCTGAGACTTGTGTGGTACCTCTGTGGATGAGGAGAAGCTGTTCCCATGTTTTGTCATGACTGTATCTCTTTTCTGCTGCTGCTGCATGGAAGAACCCTTCATGGGGGTCATTGATGTCGCGATGATCTTCCCCTTACTTTGGGAGCGAACCAGACAGAGAATAAATTTCCTAGTCTGTGAGATGAGATTGCTGCCTTTCTTAGCAGCGATCAAAGAAGTGACAGCAGGTGGGGCTACCTCCAGTATCCTGTATAATGAATTATCCAAAGAAATAATAACAGCACGAGGCCTTGAATCATACACAACATGTTGCCTCCACAAGTATGGCTGACCTAATAATACATCACAAACATCCAGAGGTGTAACATCACAGAATACCTCCTTTGTGAAGGGTTTGATGCTGTAGGGAAGGCGGCAGTGCTGGCGAACTCGAAGATCTCATCCTTGGTGAAGCCACCGGATACTGTATGGCTGCGGGTGTGGTGTAGTCGATATGCCCAACCGCTTCACGACCTCTACTGAAATGAGGTTCTTTTGGCTGCCACTGTCGACAATGAATTGCAGCAGCGAAACCTTCACCCAGATCTGTGAGTGGAAAAGATGCTCCCCCTCCTCCGGATATTGCCAGTGGCAACAGTGGCACTGGGCTCCGTGTCAATGATCTGCTTCCCTTTGCCATTCCACTTGTCTGGTTCTGACTCAGGGTCAGAACATGCATCTGATTGTGAAGCCTTCAACTCGGCCACCAATGACTGCTTGGTCCGACACTCACTTGTGTTGTGAGTGGGGCTCTTATGGAACTCGCACCACTTTCCTGTGTCTTTCTTCGACTTCATGGTATTGTTCTTTTCTTGCGGCTTCGATGGGTTGTCTTGGCTCACCCTACCTTGGCTTTGTCCTTTGGTCTTTGGATTCGCAGATCCAAAGTCTCGCTTCTTCTGTTTAAACTTCTGCTCAATTTTGACAGTGTATCGGTACGCTGTGCCGAGCGAGGAGATGTTCAGGAACTTAATCTCTTCTTGGATGTATCTATGCAGGCAGCTGCGATATTTGAGTGCCAAATGCAACTCATAATCCTTGATACCCAACTGTGTGCGAAGCGTATGAAAAATGTTTGTGAACTTTGGCACATCTTGGTCCCTTCCCTGCCGCAGCGTGGTCCACTTTATGTGTTTGTCCTCATAGCTTTTGACAGGGTAGTACTGCTCCTTGATGGCATCCCGGAGTGAATTCCAAGTGGGTGCGGCTGAAAATAGTGAGCCTGTACTTTCATCCTTCTACTCGCAGTAGTTTTCCCACCAGTCCTTGACGTGGGGGCTGCTTTGGGAAGAGCGAAAACAATCTTTCCCGACTCGAAAATTCATGAATAGAAAAATACCCTTCTAGCAGATTTAACCATTTATCTATGGCATATGCATCTATCTGACCCTCAAATATGGGGATTTCAAAATTAACTTGTACCTTAAAGGGTGTGGCGTTTTTAGAGTAGTTGTTGGAAGCTGATGCGTCGCCTCTGGGTAGCCGCTGAAGGATTTGGGCAAAGCTGTCCATCATCGCTTTCCTTTGTCACTCGAGGGCTTCTTCGAGCAAGATTTTGATAGGATCTCCTCCACCCTCATCTTTCTTTTGATCCGCCATTGGAGGCCGTCGGGATTTGCGAGGCTGGTCTTGCAAAGGTTCGACCAGTTCAAGCCCTAACTCCTTAAATATCGACCTCATTGGGGACATGCAAAGAAAAACAGAGAAAAAAACAGACACCTCTGATACCACTGGTCCGGATTTAAACAGGAACGCAAAAAATTATAGAGATAACCATAAACACAGAGATGCAGTGGAAATAATACTTCATTTCATTAATGTAAAATACTGAAGTATGCTTACAAACAACAACAGAAATAAACCATCTAGGGCGATGGTAGCTTATCTTTGAGAAGAGATGTGGCGGCTACACGCCTCTGAACTGTCTTATAATGAGGCTCGAAGGCCTATTTATTTTTGAGAAACAATGGAAAACCCTAAGCATCCAAAAACCTAACCCTAGAAGATGAAACACCAAATTGTGGGCCGCGTTTGGGTAAATTGGTACATCAACTTCTCGGGGTCGTAACTTTAGCATACGATCTCTGTTTGACGTGTACAATAGCTCGATAGAAAGATCTATCCGAGCACTACAACCTTTGGAAACAAATTTTGGACCATGTACACATTTTACTCCCAGATTTCCTAAAAAACGTTGTTTAGGGCCTCAAAATGGCGCCGGAAGTTCAGGACCCGAAAAACTGCTAAAAATAGTAAATTGTGCTACAATTACGGAAACTGAAAAACTGAAAGAGACAGTTGTGGGGGTCCAAGTGGGATAGGTGGGTGGCTACCAACGTCCACCTGGATCATTCCTCCCCCCTTAGGAAGCAATGGTCTCCATTGCGTTGAGTTCCTCCATCTGCTAAACTTGGTCCCTAGTGAGGCCTTTTGCAATCTCGGATGTGTCCAGTAATGGTGGGAAGCACTGTCGAGGGTGGTACACATTGAGCACTTGGTGCAGGTGAAGGAATGAGGGAATGCTGTGCTCCGAAGCATTTTTTCATTTTTTCCCACAGCCTTGGTAATGGTGTAAGGACCATGTCGGAGTGGTCTGAGCTTCTGATGGGTTCTAGTAGGTTTCCCACCAGTCCTTGATGTGGGGACTGCTCGCAGTAAGGACCATGTCAGAGTGGTCTAAGCTTCTGATGGGTTCTGCTCGCAGTAGGTTTCCCACTAGTCCTTGACGTGGGGAGCTACTTTGAGAAGAGCAAAAACAATCTTTTCCTGACTCGAAAATTCATGAACAGAAAAATACCCTTCTAGCAAATTTAACCATTTATCTACGGCATCTACATCTATTTGACCCTCGAAGATGGTGATTTCAAAATTAACTTGTACCTTAAAGGGTGTGGCATTTCTAGAGTAGATGTTGGAAGCCGATGTGTCGCCTCTAGGAAGCCGCTGAAGGATCTGGGCAAAGGTATCCATCATCGTATTACTTTGTCGCTCGAGGGCTTCTTCGAGCAAGATTTTGATAGGATCTCCTGTCCCCTTGTCTTTCTTTTCATCTGCCATGGGAGGCCGTCGAGATTTGCGAGGCTGGTCTTGCAAAGGTTCGACCAGTTCAAGCCCTAACTCCTTATATCTGACCTCGTTGGGGACATGCAAAGAAAAATAAAGAAAAAAGTAGACCCCTCTAATACCACTGATCAAGATTTAAATAGGAATGCAAAAAATTACAGAGATAATCATAAACATAGAGATGCAGCAGAAATAATACTTCATTACATTAATGTAAAATATTGAAATATGCTTACAAACAAGAATGGAAATAAACCAGCAAGGGCGATGGTAGCTTATCTATGAGAAGAGATGTGGCGGCTACATGCCTCTGAACTGTGTTACAATGAGGTTCAAAGGCCTATTTATTGTTGAAAAACAATGGAAAACCCTAAATATCCAAAAACCTAACCCTAGAAGATGAAACACCAAATTGTGGGCCCCATTCGGGTAAATTGGTACATCAATTTCGTGGGGTCGTAACTTTGGCATATGATCTCCGTTTGACGCGTACAATAACTTGTTAGAAAGATCTATTTGAGCACTACAACTTTAGGAAGAGAAGCATCGGTCCATGGAGTCATGTTTCTCCCAGATTTCCCAAAAAAATGTCGTTTAGGGCTTCAAAACAACTTCGGAAGTTGAGGACCCGAAAAACTTCTAAAAATAGTAAATTGTGCTACAATTACGGAAACTGAAAAACTGAATGAGATAGTTGTTGGTGTCCAAGTGGGATAGGTGGGTGGCCACCAACATCCACCTGGATAAATTTGGTAGAAAACTGAAGAAGTTATAGCCTTTCCAAGTTTTCTACTAATCACACCACAAATTCTCGAAAATCCAGCACCATCCTACAAACTTTCCCCAGAACACGCTAACGGAGTGACAATTTCACCGATTTTCAGGCGAAATTTTTGGATGCTTTAATTAGCCTCCAACGCTTATAATCCAAAAATTTTGGGCACACAGGGGCCACGTGCCCAGGGCTAAGGCCAACGGCCTTCCCCCGCCGACTGGGCCCCCACTCCCCTTCGGTAGTAGTCACATGGTTGGCACGTGCCCAAGGGATGGCCCCCACGGGCTAGCCCTTCCCCTGAATGGCACAAATGTCATATTTAAATTTAAGTCAAAACCGTTATAAGTTAAGACCTTTGGTATGGCGTGTTGGTATAGCTCTGGACTTGTGCCTTGGTGGTCACGGGTTCAACACCTACTGCTGTTTCTCAGAACTCAACCCAAAATTTTGGTGCCCCCCGAGCTTCCACATGGCAACCTCTGGCTTGGCCACATGTCAACCCATGCTTAAACACCAAACACCCACTAAAAATACGCCAAATTTCACCCAATGAGAATGTGCCACTTGACACAACGTGATTTGTCGAAGGATGTTGACCAGTCAACCTGCCACATAGACCTACACAGTCAGCGCCACGTCAACAATACTAACTTCTGACTGGGCTGTCACATTTTGTAAAAATTCACCTATTTGGGAAAGTGAACAGAACATGATTTTGGGAGCATACGGTGTCCATTTCGCACAAAATGAGTGGCGTTGGATTCAGGATAATGAGCACTATGTGATCATCTAGGTTCCACACTTATTCGACAACTTTTAATTTTGAGCTAAATTTTGAGCACCTAATCATTAGCCCGAGTGCACCCAACCCTTTTAGCCACCTGCGTTTAGTGTTGACTACTCCTTGTTTTGGGTGGAAGCACCTTAGGGCTTTGGATTAGAACCCCAATAGAGCATAAGGAAACTACAACAAGAAATACTCAAACATCTCAGGCAAGATGCTTATACTGTCAAACTACGTGAGAGTGACTGTACCCAGGTTTCCTTCATTTGAGTAGGTCCTGCAGGGTTCAGACCCTCTGCAATTCCCGATATTCTTCAAACCTGAAAATCATTCAATTTGAACATACATAGCAGTATAGAAGTAAAGCATATTCACGAAATTGACTTTATATCATATAATCAAATGATTGATCATACATCCACACGACATTCATAATGAATTAAAACATAATTTGATGCATAGACATAGTTAATTTTAGAAACAAGACAACATTTATTTTATTGCAGTAAGCTATAAATAACATGGAGAGAATTCACCTAAGTCTTTCTCTGGCTCCAAGCGGAACCGTCCTCCGGATTTGTCCTATCCCAACCTTCAACAATCTTCTTCCATCACCAACACCATGATATCTCAAGCAAAAGGAAGGATATCTATAATCAAGGAAACAAGGGTTTCCTGAAGCTTGGGGAAGTGCATGAGGCACAGGGATTCATTAGACTCAGTCAGGGATAATCTCAGTATAATAAATCTATCTCTTCTCCTCCTTAAGGCCTTCCCATAGAGGTCTATTTATACCTCTCCCAATTAGTTTTTTAGTTGGGAAACAGTTGGGCCACGGGCAATAGGAGGTAATCAACAGGTAAAACCGTGAACTCCGCCCAAAATTAAGGAAATTTATTTTTTTAAGTGTTTTAATACATATACGCGGGTTGGGTATTGACTGACCTGCGTGTACACGCTTTTAGCTCAGGGAAAAGTAGCGTACAAGGAATAAAACACTGTTTTTTATATATTTGGACCAAGTCTGGAAGGAGGGGTTTCCCTAGGCCATAAACAAAGCATCATATATACCAAGAGTGGTAAATGGTGCTATAACAGATGCCCCCTAATATATGAGGTCATAAGGGGTACATGATGGCCGAAATGTATTAAGTGTATGGAAAGAATCATGCTGAGACTGAGAAGGACTTCACCAGAATTCAGCCTGCCAAGCCATCAAAAGAGATCAGAAAGAAACTGTTGTCTGAGGTAGGCATACCCATGCTCAGAGAAAGTAAAGCATGTCCGCATATCAAGTACAAGTGGATCCAATATGTATACTAGTATAAAGGAACTAAAAGTACATAATGGATCATCTAATCGTGATCGAAAAAGTACATGTCTGAATATCACATATAAGAAGACGATCAATGATGCTGAAGGATGAAGCTAATCACTGATGTCAAAAACTGATCCCAATAGTACCAAATGAACATGATGGAATAAAATGATACTACATCGCAACTCAGATGCCAGCATATAAGATGTCGCTGTGAAGAACTGCAACATATAAGGTGGATGGTGTCAACTAGCAGCAACAAGAGCAACTGACAAGTGAACCAAAACATGCTGATGCAACCCAAGGTCTTCACTGACTGCCATGGTACATTTCTACACAATGGGAATGAATGATCTGAGGTCGACCACGTGAGAAATTGTTTGATTACCGGTCATTGATGTATACCATTAACAAACGTGAGACTACTCACCAATAATGATAATGAGAGTCAAGGTACCCAGTAAAATCTAACAAGTGCAAATGAATGAGCTAAAGTCAAATGCTTGAAAGAATCTGTCAATCAGGAGACAATGATGGTTTCCCACTATTGACAGTAAAAAAATATGCCACTGATGACTGCAAACCCCAAGGTACTGCCAAATGGACTCTAGATATTTTTCCCAGAGAAAATAAGTTGTAGTCGATCAGAAAAGATCCACTAGAAGGAAGGCATTAAGGCATCCTTCATCAATCTAGCGCGAGTGTAACTCGTAGGCCAATAATGTGGAAGGAATAAGAGGAAAAAGATGTAGTAACCCAACCGAAGCATGTTTTTGATGTACACAAGATGTAGCTAGCGCATGATAGAAACCCTCTGAACCAACCAATAATGAAGGCTGACACAGAGGCAAGGAATCCACCAATAGGGTCAAATGGAAACCAAGGCACTGCACAAATCCCAATGTGTGATAATGAAAGCTGATGTCGAACACAAGGGAAACCGCTCAGTCAAAGACCCATGATACTGATCGATGCTGAGCATAAGGTGACCTATCAATAATGAAAATAGGGCCAGGTGTGGCTCTTGATCTACTCTCAGAGAAATTTGTCATAGTCGATAAGGACAAGAGTCGCTAGAAAGAAGTCAATGGAGACCTTCTCAAACCGGCACGAGCAAGGACCAATATAACTGATGTGATGAAAAACACAACACTGACAACCAGGGATGGTCGACTTAAAAATAAGTCAAGAGACACCGCAGAGAGGCCGTCTCAGGTTTACTTCCCCTGAACAAAAGCACGACTCAATGATGACTATATGTCAGCATATGATAACTTTGTATAAGTGTGTCATGCAAGAGGCATAAGAAACTCTCCATATGATTGGAAGAGGTAACCAATCAGAGGAGTACTGACTCAATAACAAGGTTAAGGCGCTCCTAAGTCCAACTAAATCCCACCCCAATGGAGGAGAGACTTTCTTTTGAGTGCTTTGTTTAAGAGCAACACAACTGACTCTAGCTACCAACAAAATATGGAAATGTTGTCCCGTTCCCACTCTTTTTGGAATATATAATTTTTTTGTCTTTTTCTTTAAGATGGAAAAAGAATAAAAGAATGCTATAGTATAGTGGAAAGAACGAGTGTCAGAGAAACAAATGATCTATATCCTGGGAGGGGAACACTCCTATGCTCAATGCAGGGAGGTGAAGCTGGTCAAGGACACTCAAAGGGATGCTCTTTCCACGGGTAAAAGGATGTGTCAAGTTGCAAAAGCTAAGTGATTGCATGGTTGACTTTGTAGAAGACATGGTCAAATAAGTGGCTTAAACATGAGTCCAAGTGAAGTCGGCTCAAGGCCAAAAGGTGAAAATAGTCAAAATGCAATGTAGCAGTACAACTCAACACAAAAGATCCTCTAGGGTATAAGGCCAGAAATTAGCGTGGAAGAAAAGAGAGCGTGTCTTCAACGCATCAGTGATGGCGGGACTAAAGAGGACTCCCGATCCTACTCAGTATAGCAGCATGGGAAACCAATGTCAGTGAGGATCTAACTAAGATGCCCATGTAAAGGATGGCTCTACCATCACATCATGATTTAAAAAGAAATCAGCGAGTGAAAATGGTTTGCTGACCAAGATACGATGGGGTCGACCCTATGGCTAATGTATCGCTAAATGGAGGCTAGTATGCAAGATGCAGTGGAAAATGGTTTTCCCTAACCTAAATGCCAGTGAGAGAATGATACCTGCCATGATGGGTCAACGGTCATGGGACTGAAACAACATCTCGAAGAAGTCTCCAAAATTTCCTGTAAAAACAACCCACTCTCAACAATCCAAGCCCACAGGTCAAAAAATCCATGAGACAAAAATCAATTTTTGAAAAAATATTTTGCAATTTCAAAGTTATATAATGACTTTTGGACTCACAGTTTTTTCATTTCTGTTTGGAGCAAAGAGTTGTGGAGCAAAACTAAGCAAGCTTTCCTCTGAACAATTGGACCGTTCGAATCACCCCAAAGTCTCTAGGTAATCCTCAAATCCTACTTGTAATGCTTTATGATAGTTTTTAAAAGTTTTTTCAAAGTTTTGACTGTGGGAAACTATGCCCAAAAATTCAACTCTGCGTACATGCGGGTTGGATGTGAGTAACCTGCATATATGACGGCCCTACATGCGACTGTGTGTAAAGGGAACCCGCGTGTATGCGAGTTAAAGTTTTAACATATAAATTAACGATTGAAACTTCAATTTTTTGTAGGATGACTATCACTTGGAGGGAAAGAGAGCATACCACCATAGATAATGAGGTAATGAATGATCAAAATGCATTGGATGCTCTGAGAGGCTGTGGCTTACTCAAATTCTTCAAAATGCCAGATATGAAATCCAATATGCACTTGCTAGAACTTTTGATCCACTACTGAAGCACAGAGGATGACGCTTTCATGATTGACTAGATGCCTCTACGGATTGAGGTTGAAGATATTTATTTTCATTATCAGTCTCTCTAGAAGTGGGGAGGTCATGCACTCGATAGACAGGACAAGAGGTAGTCTTTCGGTGGATGACTATGTCCATATATATTGTCTTGTACATCCAAAGAAGATTGGTATTCAAATTCCAATCAAACATGTGGAAAGTCTATTTTGAGGATTTTGCTATTTACCATTGCATGGGTAAATGGGTCAGCTTCCCTGCATCAGGTGTCACGAGTATCTATGAGCCTGGCAGTGGAATGTCTTACCACAATATTTGACTGGTGCATGCCTCTTTTGACTAACATGAAGAGTCAATTGACCTCTATACAGAAGGGTCAAACGAAGAATTTTGGATATGGAACCATCTTGTGTTCATTATTCTTCAAGAAGGTACCTGGGCCACATCCCAAAGTATCAGTGTCCATCAATAGCCCTAGAGATCCACGAATGGGTATATGGGCGGACCTGATGAAGCACCTTGGGGCAGTGACATGCCGAGAATGACCTTTGATGATGAGTTTTTCACTTGGTGGGATCAACAGATCATCGCGGTTGATGACTACCCATATGCAGGCATGGATTTCCGAGGAGATCCAAACTTAGTGTTACCACTAAATGCGGCATGGGAGACATATGTAACAATTTTTAATATTTTGTGAGTTTTTTTTCTTGGATTTTTTAATTTGAAATGAACTTAAAAAAAATATTTTTGATGAGACAAAATACTGACAAAATATAATGACCATGTTCCAGATGTGGGTCCAGTGAGACTTGATGGATTTCCGAGGCACAGGCATCGCGGAAGAGGGTCGAAGAGATGGCAGCCGAGATAGAGAGAGTCCTTTATGCTGTTCAAAGAAACTTGGTGAGACTAACTCACCAGGTACCTATGATAGTTGTAGAGGATTTGCCTGAGGAGATGTAGTGCTGTGTGGTAGGGGTACCACAAGACTGGGTCCGGATACTTCGGTGTGTAGCCAACGCTGTGGTTAACTTTTTAGCCGCTCATCCTGAGCCAACTCGATAGATAGATCTATGTATGACTGGACATGATTATGGGCATAAGCCCAAATTTTGAGGGCATCTTGTCCCAATTTTGTATATTATTTTTGAACACTCCATCTATATACAGGCGATTTTATGATATATATACAGATTCAATTTTTTTGATGTTATTTAATTTGATGAATGATTAATGTGCCAATCTAATGCTTGATTAGCAATAGAGTCTGCTAATGAATTCTCAGATCGTGGAATGTGAACATATGTGATATAAATAAATGATCATTGCAACACTCTCACTCTAAAAAATTGGCGATATAAATAAGGATCGCGAACCCGATAAGTGTTATTTAACTGCGACACCACTAGTTGTGAGTCTAGATAAACTACCAATGAATCAATCCCATAAGATATTGCTTCGGATAGTAAATTAAGAACGACAATATATTCGGTAATGTTGTTTGAAGTAGGGCCAATACATACTCCCCTTGACACCATCAACTGGCCAGATGGATAATAAATCACCCAAGCCGTGGAAGAAAGATTCTGAGTGTGCTTACTTGCACCGTCGACGAATCCGAAATATATCGAATCGTCCATCAATAC
Source organism: Pinus tabuliformis (assembly GCA_031772625.1). NCBI lineage: Eukaryota > Viridiplantae > Streptophyta > Pinopsida > Pinales > Pinaceae > Pinus > Pinus tabuliformis. The sequence continues at coordinate 1,000,962,946 of CM062815.1, read as the reverse complement.
CTGTCAAAGCAGATAAAAAAAAAAATTTCACAAAACGCCAGATAGATATGTACAAAGATACAATATATACAAACAAGCAATTGCTCGGTTGAAGCCTAAGCAAAATACTAAGGTAGAGCCCATTTCTGGGCTCCGCCAACTTGTTCCCTTCAAAGTCAATTAATTCATAAGCCCCTATTTTCAAAACACGCTTGACTATAAAGGGACCATACCACATAGATTTGAACTTGCCTGCCCCTAGGGTGTCTTTGTCTTGGTCATAGACTAAGACAAGGTTGCCTTCAGAAAAAACCCGAGGACGAACAAATTTATCATATTGAGTTTTAATCCTCTTCTTATGGGCTTCGTTTATTGTGGTTGCATCTCGACGCTACTCATCAAGATGTTCCAAATGAACGAGGTGTTCTTTGAGCCTAAATGTCTTTGGAAGAATTTCTACAACTAGCTTAAGGGATGGGATTTCACATTCGATAGGAAAGATAGATTCCAACCCGTAAACTAGTTGAAAAGGAGTAAAACTAGTGGTAGTCTTAACTGAGGTTCGGTATGCCCAAAGTGCTGGATACAATATGATGTGCCAATTGGATCGAGTTTTATCAATTGTCCTTTGCAGGATGGTCTTAAGGGACTTATTCATGACTTCAACTTGCCCATTGGCCTGAGGATAATATGGAGATGAATGCTCTTGCCGGAAGCCTAACTTGAGAGCCAATTCGGTCATCAGTTGATTTTGGAAGTGACTGCCATGGTCAGTGACAATCTCTCTTGGGATACCAAATTGTGAAATAACTTGGTTGAAGAGAAACAAGGTTGCTGTCTCACTATCATTTTTGAAAGTAGGCATGGCCTCAACCCACTTCGTAAAGTAGTCTACGATCACAATGATGTACTTGTGATTTCCTGCCGAAGGCGGATTACAAGTAATAAAATCAATGCCCCACTTCGTAAATGGACTGACAATGTGTTGTGGTAAAAATACAACACCCCCCATTATTGATGCGTCCGCTTCGAATAATGGGGACCCTTTCTATAAAAATTTTGGCTAAGCACCTTTTCGACTTTTATTTTAATTGATTGCCCTACGCTTTCGTTAATTTTTAGTTTTCTTTGGATTCTTGTTTTGATTGCTTTGTTAGAATTGATTTTTTTATAAGCTTCACATTGACGCTTGTTTCACCTCATTTGGTCAACTGGTTTGAAAATGGTGCTCTTTTGAAAGTCTGATTATTTATGTAGCCTGGGTTAAAATTGCATAAAATGTACAATATTGCATTTTGTAAATAAATTAGTTCAATAACTCATTCATTTTAAATATTAACTCGTAGAGGGTTTTACTAACATTTTTCATTATGCAGCCAAATAATTAAGCATCGGGACTTAAGAAATTCACTCCAATTTCCAAATCAAATCTCAATCTCGAAAACCCAAACATTCAAGTGGCTGTAGTTTTTATTTTTAGCTATAGTTTAAAAAACTTAAATTCATAAAATAAAACCAAAATAAAAAATTGATTTTTAATGTTAAATATTAAATTAATTTTTTTTTTAATATAATTAATTAAATTAACTTAATATTTAATATATAAAATTATATCGCATCGGGAACTTTGCATTGTAATAATTTTTAAGAACTCCGATTGCCGATACTCCTTTACATCCCGACTTACCGATGCGATGGGGCATTAACTAAAGTTTTAAGAACGTGTGTTTAATATACGAAGGTTGCATCGCATCGGAAGACTTCAACCTATGCAAATTTTTATGCTCCCGACGCCACGCTTGTGCCGATGCGATAAGTCTTTGGTATTCATTTAGAACTCACGTATTAATTTCATTTTAAAGAAATCGTTTATGCCACCATATCATTCGTTATGTTAATATAGGAGTATGTTTCCATATGGATAAGAGAGGTAGGTTAGTTTATTTAATAGTGTAGTGTAGGTTGGCATATTTAACATTAGTTAATATATATTAATTAGTTTATATAATATGTAATATTATATTATATTAATTAAATTAATAATATGTAATATTATATTGTATTAATTAAATTAATTAATATGTAATATATTATAATCTGTAATATATTATATTAATTAAATTAATTAATTATATGTAATATTTAATTAATTTAAATATCAGCTAGATTAATATTAATTAGTTTTTAATTAGATTAATATTGATTAGTTTTTAATTAAGAATGGATTTGTTTATAAATCATTAGTTAGTTAAATTAATAAATAGTTTAGTTTATAATTAGGAATTAAATTAGAATTAATTAGGGACTAATTTAGGATTTAATTTTTAATTTAAATTCTCATTTTTTTAGGCCAGCGACAGAATTTCCAGATTTACATCAGATTTGACCCATCAACTTTGGAAGCTCATAAATTGAGTTCTACTTGGCCAAATGAGGCCCAGGACGGCTCATTGGAAAGAGAAAATCAAGGAGAACATTTTGAAGGAGGTTTCACCAACAGATTTGATCATTTATTGGGCAAAAAATCAGGCAGAAGATCAGGCTCCGAATTTTGAAAACAAAATCAATTTTCTGAGTTATTGTTTTCAATTTCATTTGTCCAAAACCTCTTCTAAGTGTAGATCCATTGGTCAATAATATCATTTACCAATCAAACCATTCCAAGCATCAATACAGAGCTTATATTTTGTTTTTAATTATTTATTTAAATAGAATTTGATTGGGTTTGATTTAATTGCCAGAAATGATATTTTGATTGCATTTTAATTTATTTTGATTTCTTTTGCAGGAAAACAGTGGGAAGAATATGGAGAAAAAGATCTCAATCAATGAGAAGACTCCAGCAATTGAAGATCAGGAATTTTGAGCAAATAGAATTGGATTTGGCAGATTTCTCTTCACCAAACTTTCCTCTCAAGAATTCCTTCACAAACAGTATAAATAACAGATTGCAAAATGGAATAGGGGCTGCTCTCCTCTGCAATTTTAGAGACTTCTGAAAGCACTATTGTAATAGGAATTTAGAGTTGTAGGAGAGGGAAGTGAAATCTCAGATCTGGGGATTATTGAGGATTTTTCCTTTGTATCTTGAATTATGCATGAAGAACAAAGCTTGCACTATTGTGGCTCTAGTTTTGAAGACAGAAGTTCAAGCAATGTAAAGGGCTGTTGGAGACCAAGAACAGAGAAATGGATGCAATAAATTGGTATTTCTAATACTACTGTTTCAAATATCAGTTTTAATTTTATGGTGATATGAATGTGTCATTTTATTCATGTTTTTGCACTATTGTCAATATGGGTAATTTGTCTCAATCTTGTTATTATGTATCTCTGTTTTTATGGATTAATTTCTCATTTTGGAGTAACTAATTACTCTGAAATTTGTCTTATGAAACTGATTTATTGAATAATAATGTGTGTGAACTATTTCTACATATCATTATTCAATTATTGGATTTATTGATTTGATAATCAATATCATTTTGAGAACTACTTCCTGAATGTTGTTGATTTATTATTTCAGTTTTAAGGTCTCAATAGAATGTGTTTTGGTAACCATAATATCAGTTAATTGAACTACTTCATTAACTTGATATTCATTATAAACAAGACATATTTAAATCCCAATATTTTAATTATCTTGCTCTTAGTTGGGTTAGATCTATATCTGCCTAATTAAGATAGGATTTAGATTAGTTTCTTTTGCTTGCATCATAGAATAAGCTTGCATTTAGAGTAAATTCTACATCCTTTTAAGTCCTCTCCTCAAAGGGGCAAAACTTTAGTTGTGGCTTGGCTGAACCCAAATCAGCTTAAGGGTCATTCTCTTGCCTGATCAGCAAGAAGAAGTGATCTGATGTCCCTGTCTATTGATAGTTAAAGATACATTATAAACCAATAGCAATAGGGAGAAGGTAACTGGACCTAGATGAACAGTCGGAGCCACCACACCAAATGGAAAAGGAGCTGCTTTTAAGGTCCGGACCGGGTGGTTATCCCCCAATGTTGTTGCAGCGATTTTCGAGGCATCAACATTTTTGGCGCTAGAAGGAGGGCCTGAGATTTTTGTCTGTTGGGGTCTTTTCAATTTTAACATTTTGTTTATGGCTCCTCTCAAACTTCCAATTTGGAGTTGTATCCATGGACGTGCATCCTCCAATACTCCACCCGAAGTGGTAAGACTTTTGTCTCAGGCAAAGTTTAATGGTAAGAGAAATTCTTCTGCTTTTGACCATGTCTTTCAATTTATTCAAAATGTTTCAAATTATGATTTTCAAGGAATTGATGAAGGCATTTTATGCAGAATTTTTACTCTCACATTTGCGGCAAAAGCCAGAAACTGGTGCAAAACTCTTCCGGTTGCCTCAATCCATAGCTGGGATCAATTTGTTACAATTTTCATTTGTAAATTTGACGGCTACGATTATGAACATGTATGTGAAGAAATTGAATATCTACGAAGGTTTAAAAATGAGTCTGTTAATGATTTTAATATGCGATTTCATTTGAATTGCTTAAGATTTAAAGACGAAGATAAACCTACGGAAAAAGAATCATTAGATTGGTTTAAATATATTTGTTCTCTTCCACCCATTCCCAATCCATATGAAATTAATTCAAGCTTTGTTCCATCCCCTTCCAATATAAATGAGAATCCCAATTTGGATGTGCAAATAAATGGTGATGAAGTGGTTTCACAAAGCTTGGAAAATATTTCCATTCAAATGCAAGAAGACAACAATAGCAATTTTGGGGAAAAAGCCGCCTTGAAATCTGAAAGCTACTTTGAAGTAAATTCGGAAAATCAAATCGCAAATCAGCAAGTACAAGCAGCAATCAAAATGCAAACTGCTGTACAAATTTCTGAATTCCTCCATGATAAGCAAATGCCAAAATCAGAGCAACAAAGCAGCGTTCTTCAAGAAAGCATATGCACGCAAAGGAATGATCTGCAATCTGAAATTTACAATGAGCATAATGCACAAGAGTTCTCAAACAGAGACAGTTTTAAATGCATTGTTTCAGGTTCACATTTTTCCCTTTATCCTGATATTTTTAATGATGGTAATATTTTTCCTCCTGGTATTGATGATATTTCAGGAATTAAAGAGGATGATTTAAATGAATTGCCATTAAATTTTTATCAAGATAAAGAAATAATAATTGATCATTCTTTTGCCACTGATGAACATGAAATTCTTGTCCCTCCTTGTTTTGATATATTGGATGAGATTGAAGGGAATTCTAGAGAATCTTGTGAGGTCATTTATGATGATTACTCTGATATTGAGGATGTTGATTTCAATTTTTCTCAAGAGAATCCTCATGATAAAATTCAAATAACATCTGAGGATGAAGAACGCTTCAATTTAGGAATTATCTCAACTAATCCTCATTTTAGAGCAGCAAATTATCTTCATGATTTCACCATTCAAGAAAACATTCCAATTTATGATTCACATGAGGATCAAACTCCCATTCCTATTCATGATCATAATTCGTTTTCTATTTCACAAGTTGGAATTCAAAATTTTTCAAATTCCATAATTGTGGCCATTCCTTGTGAAAATGAAATCATTTCAAAACGATCCCAAATGTGCTGTAACATTAATTGTACAAATAGTGATTTCATTTTAGTTTTTCTTTCACAGCTATTTTGTTTAAACTTAGATTTATTTTCTGATTTTATTTTGCAAAATTTGCACACTTTTCGCTGGCATATTGAATACCTTACTGTCAAACACTCAATTGATGCATTGCCCAATTGGGAAATTCAAGTTTCATATTATAATCATCAGCATCGAAAGATATTAATATTCCAATTTATATCAATGCTAATGTTTCATCAAAAGCTTCTATCTTTTCAAAGGCAATGTCAACAAGAGAATGTATTTTTGCAATTTGGCCAGCAATTCAATTTAATTAATAATTTTCCATGTCATTTGACAGACTTCCATTCATTTTTCATTGACTCATTTGAAAATTATTTGGAAGTTTTTCCTTCAAGGAAAATTGTCAATGATTTAACATTTGTACATAATACTAACAATTCTTTCCAGGCCTTTGAATTTAAAAGCTCATCTTCACAATCTGGCCTGTTATCTCTTCCTTTGAACGTTTCTCAATTTTTAATAGAGATCCATCCAGATTTCTATGATCCAATTGGTATTCAATTGGAAACGAAATTTCAAGAGAATGAGATTTTAATCAACTTGCTAACAATAACTGTGCATTCTGATTTCATATTTATTTTCCTTAGTTTAGTCAAATCTGTATTCTTATTCCTAACATTTGAACTGTACATAAACGCGGGAATAAAAATGAGAGAATGGTTACACTGGAAATATGACTATACCTAGTCATTTTCATGTATATGGTTAGAATAGGAGTAGAATTAATTTAGTTAGCTTGTTTTATGTAGTTAATTTATTTGAAATAGTTCTGTAGATTAAAAAAATAAAACAAAGCAATCAGCCTTCTCATACATGTTCAGTGGAAACATTTTTCCTTATCAGAAAATTTTAATTCTTGCTTTCCTTTTTGAAATTTCTTATAGCGATTTCTCTACTCTGCCTATTTTGAATAATGTCTTGATCAAAGTCAATTAAAGTTGCACTTGGCATCAAAGCCACTTTTCATCATTTCGGGATTTCCTTCTAAGATTTTCTTTTGAAATTTATATGGTAAGGATTTGAGGATATAAAAGCTTCATGATCCCATTATCCTATGAGATGTATGATTGACTATGATAAGCCTAATTTTAATTCAATCATTATCAGTCAATCTAACATGTCACAGCAATCATATGAAGTTCATATTATATTCCTCGGAATTTGCCAAAAGCTGATCTTAAGGATGCCCATTTTGCCAAAGTGCACACATTTAAATTTGTTTTGACATTTTTCTACAATTAGTGGCTTAATCTCATTCTAATATTTAGTTCATTATCTGATGCTGTAAAAACGCATCATGTCTATTTACTAAAGGCATTATTAAAAAGTCACTATAACAATACAGATTTTTCTCAAGATTAATTCGGAATGAGCAGAGGTAATAAATTGTTACTTCACTTCGAAAGGGAAGCATAATTTCATATTTATTTCTGGTAAATTTTATATTCCATGAACATGAATGATTGATTTCATTTAGGCTGATTGCACACCTAGATTTAGAATAAATAATGAGATGATTTTAATCAAATGAAGGATTTGAAGATTTATCAGGTAAAATTTGCAGACAAATTCCTTTCAGGTACGCATTTACAACTTTATTTTCATCCATTATTAATTCTGTTTTTCTTAGCTTATTTTTGATTTATGTTCTGTTTTATTTGCAGGTTTTCATTTGTTTTCAAAACATGAAGTAAGCAGCAAACTCATTCCAAATTTGCAAACAGGTTCAGGGAAATTCAATTCTGATTCATTAGAATTTAAGCATTTTTTTAGCTTTGCTTTCATTCATTAGAAAACCCAATTGAAATTTCAAGAAATATCATAAGACCATTCGCATCATAAGATTTCATCGGAAGTAGTTTTTAGTATTTCTTTTGATAAATTGTTCATCGAAGACCTCCGATGTATTATCATACTCATATGCCATATTGCATTTCGCATATCGGAGCTTTCCAAGTGAAGTATACTTCCATGAACATGAATCGCCTATCTCCGATAATCGACTTTACCGATATTGCGATAAACACATAATTCCAGACCCGATATGAAATTCAAATCAAATTCATAAAATATCGCGTCCGTTCAATCGCAATAATGGTAGGAGTATAACTTTAAAGGAGCCCGATGTTTCGGATCCGATATGTTATCAAATTTTCAACATAAAATTATCGGGTCCACTCTTCATCACATATCGGCATATTGAGAATTGTTAAATCGTGCGCATAACATTGCCGATCGCAATCGCTTCCTTGCAGTTTTATTTATGGCCGATATCTCGGATCCAATATGTTATTAAAATCCCATCATAAAAAGTAATCGGGTCCGCTCTTCATTGCATATCGTCATCGCAAAAAATATACTGTGTTACATCGGGTACCCAAAGTTTCCCGATTGCCGATTAGCTACGACTTCCATCGCATCGCCGATATTGCAATCATTTCATCACATTCTTACGCTCACATCACCTCTCTGAATCTACAATGTGTATTTTGCAATATGGGAAGCACGATGCAATTTATTCTCTGATCCCCAATATAATATTTCTTTAATGATGCGATCGCTTCATTTCATTGCACATGTTCTTATCAGCAATTTGCCATTGCAATCTCCGATGCAATAGCTTCCAATGCATGCCTATGAGCCATTAACATTTAATCGATATATGGCATAGCAATAAAGGTGAAATTCTGCTGATTAAATTTGAAGCATGGTGAAGAAACATGTTATGTGAATCATCCGATACGGCAATGTGTTATTTTAAAAGCGAGCTTGGGTAACAACTATGGTAAGAAAGCAGTTAATGACCAATTTGCAGCATATCCAAATTATTTCAATTTCTCACACATTTTAGTTTAAATATATAATTCCATAATTTAAAATGGAATTCAAGACCTCTCTATCTTCATATTTAAATTTTATTATCGTAGATTTGGTCTTGATTCCGAACTATTTATAAAATCATGGAATTTATATGAAACTTGTGATATTTTGAGAAACAGTCATTGCTGCAAATTCTCATTCTCATTTTTGATGCATTTGCTTTAATTTCAACTCCCTTGAACACTAGGCATTTCATTTTTACGTTTTACTGCTTGCTTTAGTGTAAATAAAATAAATAATGATTTTGGGTTACAAGATTTTGGTTAGTGTGACTTCTTCATGTTTTTAATGATAATTAAAATAAGGAGTCAGCTAGTTTGAAGAAATTGATACCTTTCAGGTAAGATCAAAAGCAAGGATCCAATGGTAAGATTCATGTACCCACTTTCATTAATTTCCATTTCGTCACTCTAGTTTCATTTTTGTTTTTAAATTATGCTGATATAAAACTCTGTTTTGAAGCTCTCCATTTGAAGTTTTCAATCTTCTGCCAAATCAGATTTTCAAGGTCCATACTCTTCTTTTGGCTTAATTCCAAGAAGCAGCGATAATCTTCGTCGAAACAGCTACACCAGGAAGTTTCTGAACCTTTAATCTGTTTCTTTAAGCATTCCTTTTTAGAAAATGATTAAGATAATGCTTGGAAACAAGAAGATTCATATCAAACAGAAATTATTCATTGTGGCTGAATTTTACGATCACTGTTATCTAAAAGCCTAAAGAATTCACAACTCTGCAAGGTATGTTTTTTTCTAGATCTCAACATAAGAAGGAATGATTACATGCTTATTTTCTTTCTCTTCATATTGTTGGAGACATTGGTATAAACATTCTTGTTTGAGTTTATCATGCGAGACTTGGATTTTCCTTTCCATTTTTAGAGATTTCTTGGTTTTGATTTTTGCTCGCTGATTTCTTTTCCCATTTTAGCATAAGAATTATTTTTCTTTGGTTTTCAGTTTTGATTTTGGTGACTTTTCCATTATTTATATGGAAGGCCTATTGGTTACCTAACAATGGTCAGGATACGTGGAGAAAAATTGTTAATAGTCACCTATTAGCTTTTTCTTAAATCTCTTAGTAAAGTTTGATTTTCTTATTATTAAAGTAGATATACTTAAGGAAGAGATTACCAATCAAGAGAAGTTGGCAAAGTATCATAAAATCTGGAAAATTTCTTTTTCATCAAATTGTAATCATTTTGAGATTTCAAAATTTCATTAGGATCTTTCAAAGTTCTATTATCAGTCAAGAAAAGTTATTTTTAACCAAGTAAAGACACTTTACAGCAAAGCACCTTTAACTCTGAAATTGCCATTCGTAACTCTTAAGGAGTCAATGATTCTCCCTATCCCAAAGAGTCTTGTTTTTCTAGAGTATAATCCAGAAGTATATCTAAACTTAAAAGATAAGAGGTCTCATCGTGAGCCTGCTTACCATGATCATAGGGGAAAATAGGCTGACATTACCAACACTGTTAAACAAACCAGGGTAATGGCTTATGATTGCAAACAATTATAAGACAAGGGGTCTCATCACGAGCCAGCTTGTTCAGTCCAATTTTAACCAGTGAATGGCATTGTCAACTATCTGGCTACCATACTAGGACAATGGCTTTTAAGATTTAAAAAAAAGAAAAAAAAGTAATACATATATAAATGGATTTATCTCTAGATCAATAATTCTTGAAAAGATGGGATTCTGAATCATTGATGATTGAAAAAGTAACCCTGCCGAGACTATAGATGTTTGCTGGTAGCAGTGGCTCTACTTGTGACAAATGAGTATATTCTAAAAAGCTAAGCTGCAAAGTGACCCCTGCTTTATCTCTACAACTAATTAAGGATTGATATAGAGTTTTGAAATATTTTAATTTATGAGAAGTTTTAAGAAAAATTACAGTTAGATGATTCTGGTTTTTATTCAGACTAATAAACTAAGTCAAGCATTTCAAGCATAATCTTCTCTTCTTTAATTATTTTTGCTTTAATTTTAGGAAAATCTCATTTATAACAGAGATAATTGGTTCTTCTCCCGTGTGTCGCCAATTGTTGTGGTAAAAATACAACACCCCCCATTATTGATGCGTCCGCTTCGAATAATGGGGACCCTTTCTATAAAAATTTTGGCTAAGCACCTTTTCGATTTTTATTTTAATTGATTGCCCTACGCTTTCGTTAATTTTTAGTTTTCTTTGGATTCTTGTTTTGATTGCTTTGTTAGAATCGATTTTTTTATAAGCTTCACATTGACGCTTGTTTCACCTCATTTGGCCAACTGGTTTGAAAATGGTGCTCTTTTGAAAGTCTGATTATTTATGTAGCCTGGGTTAAAATTGCATAAAATGTACAATATTGCATTTTGTAAATAAATTAGTTCAATAACTCATTCATTTTAAATATTAACTCGTAGAGGGTTTTACTAACATTTTTCATTATGCAGCCAAATAATTAAGCATCGGGACTTAAGAAATTCACTCCAATTTCCAAATCAAATCTTAATCTCGAAAACCCAAACATTCAAGTGGCTGTAGTTTTTATTTTTAGCTATAGTTTAAAAAACTTAAATTCATAAAATAAAACCAAAATAAAAAATTGATTTTTAATGTTAAATATTAAATTAATTAAATTAATTTTTTTTTTAATATAATTAATTAAATTAACTTAATATTTAATATATAAAATTATATCGCATCGGGAACTTTGCATTGTAATAATTTTTAAGAACTCCGATTGCCGATACTCCTTTACATCCCGACTTACCGATGCGATGGGGCATTAACTAAAGTTTTAAGAACGTGTGTTTAATATACGAAGGTTGCATCGCATCGGGAGACTTCAACCTATGCAAATTTTTATGCTCCCGACGCCACGCTTGTGCCGATGCGATAAGTCTTTGGTATTCATTTAGAACTCACGTATTAATTTCATTTTAAAGAAATCGTTTATGCCACCATATCATTCGTTATGTTAATATAGGAGTATGTTTCCATATGGATAAGAAAGGTAGGTTAGTTTATTTAATAGTGTAGTGTAGGTTGGCATATTTAACATTAGTTAATATATATTAATTAGTTTATATAATATGTAATATTATATTATATTAATTAAATTAATAATATGTAATATTATATTGTATTAATTAAATTAATTAATATGTAATATATTATAATCTGTAATATATTATATTAATTAGATTAATTAATTATATGTAATATTTAATTAATTTAAATATCAGCTAGATTAATATTAATTAGTTTTTAATTAGATTAATATTGATTAGTTTTTAATTAAGAATGGATTTGTTTATAAATCATTAGTTAGTTAAATTAATAAATAGTTTAGTTTATAATTAGGAATTAAATTAGAATTAATTAGGGACTAATTTAGGATTTAATTTTTAATTTAAATTCTCATTTTTTTAGGCCAGCAACAGAATTTCCAGATTTACATCAGATTTGACCCATCAACTTTGGAAGCTCATAAATTGAGTTCTACTTGGCCAAATGAGGCCCATGACGGCTCATTGGAAAGAGAAAATCAAGGAGAACATTTTGAAGGAGGTTTCACCAACAGATTTGATCATTTATTGGGCCAAAAATCAGGCAGAAGATCAGGCTCCGAATTTTGAAAACAAAATCAATTTTCTGAGTTATTGTTTTCAATTTCATTTGTCCAAAACCTCTTCTAAGTGTAGATCCATTGGTCAATAATATCATTTACCAATCAAACCATTCCAAGCATCAATACAGAGCTTATATTTTGTTTTTAATTATTTATTTAAATAGAATTTGATTGGGTTTGATTTAATTGCCAGAAATGATATTTTGATTGCATTTTAATTTATTTTGATTTCTTTTGCAGGAAAACAGTGGGAAGAATATGGAGAAAAAGATCTCAATCAATGAGAAGGCTCCAGCAATTGAAGATCAGGAATTTTGAGCAAATAGAATTGGATTTGGCAGATTTCTCTTCACCAAACTTTCCTCTCAAGAATTCCTTCACAAACAGTATAAATAACAGATTGCAAAATGGAATAGGGGCTGCTCTCCTCTGCAATTTTAGAGACTTCTGAAAGCACTATTGTAATAGGAATTTAGAGTTGTAGGAGAGGGAAGTGAAATCTCAGATCTGGGGATTATTGAGGATTTTTCCTTTGTATCTTGAATTATGCATGAAGAACAAAGCTTGCACTATTGTGGCTCTAGTTTTGAAGGCAGAAGTTCAAGCAATGTAAAGGGCTGTTGGAGACCAAGAACAGAGAAATGGATGCAATAAATTGGTATTTCTAATACTACTGTTTCAAATATCAGTTTTAATTTTATGGTGATATGAATGTGTCATTTTATTCATGTTTGTGCACTATTGTCAATATGGGTAATTTGTCTCAATCTTGTTATTATGTATCTCTGTTTTTATGGATTAATTTCTCATTTTGGAGTAACTAATTACTCTGAAATTTGTCTTATGAAACTGATTTATTGAATAATAATGTGTGTGAACTATTTCTACATATCATTATTCAATTATTGGATTTATTGATTTGATAATCAATATCATTTTGAGAACTACTTCCTGAATGTTGTTGATTTATTATTTCAGTTTTAAGGTCTCAATAGAATGTGTTTTGGTAACCATAATATCAGTTAATTGAACTACTTCATTAACTTGATATTCATTATAAACAAGACATATTTAAATCCCAATATTTTAATTATCTTGCTCTTAGTTGGGTTAGATCTATATCTGCCTAATTAAGATAGGATTTAGATTAGTTTCTTTTGCTTGCATCATAGAATAAGCTTGCATTTAGAGTAAATTCTGCATCCTTTTAAGTCCTCTCCTCAAAGGGGCAAAACTTTAGTTGTGGCTTGGCTGAACCCAAATCAGCTTAAGGGTCATTCTCTTGCCTGATCAGCAAGAAGAAGTGATCTGATGTCCCTGTCTATTGATAGTTAAAGATACATTATAAACCAATAGCAATAGGGAGAAGGTAACTGGACCTAGATGAACAGTCGGAGCCACCACACCAAACGGAAAAGGAGCTGCTTTTAAGGTCCGGACCGGGTGGTTATCCCCCAATGTTGTTGCAGCGATTTTCGAGGCATCAACACAGTGATAACAGGAAAAAGTGGAGCTGGATGCATGCGCTTTTTTCGAGTATAAACTTGACAAGGATGGAAACATTTGACCACTTCAATACAATCTTTGAAAATTGAAGGCCAAAAGTAGCCTGCTCGCAAAATTTTCTAGGCTGTTGCAAGCCCAAATAGATGACTGCCACAAGTTCCACTGTGGCAATCATTAAGTACCGTCTCGGTTTCTTCCAAAGTTAAGAAACACTTAAGGATTGATTCAATTCCTCTGTGATATAATGTATCACCAATAATAACATAGTTTTTGGCAAGGTGACGTAACTTTCGACCCTCATATTTGGAGAAAGCAGGTGGAAATTTCAAAGTCTGAAGATATATAATGATATCTCCGTACCAGGGATCCTGTGAAGAAATGAGGAATAAATGTTCATCGGGAAAATTTTCCTCATAAACAATAGTTTCCTCATAAGGCAACTCCGAAATAAATTCTGCAAAAACTAATGACTTCTTAGATTTAGCTGACAAGAATTCGAGATTGAACTCTTGAAAAATAACAATCCATCGATTATACTTGCCCCCAATCACTCACTTACTGAGGACAAACTGAAAAGGATTGACAACCGCTAAGGCGAATGTTTTGTGAAACAGAATGTAATTATGAAGCCGCTGAATAGCATGGACAGCTGCCAAGGCCAATTTCTCGATGGGAGAATAGCGTAGCTCAGGTCCTACTAAGCCTCGACTCAAGTAGTAGATTACATGCTCACTGAGAGCATCATCCTCCTGAACCAGAACCATACTGATGGTTGATTCTTCCGCAACGGGATACAAAAGGAAATCTCTACCATAATCTGGTGGAATCAATAATGGAGCAGAGGTTAATTCTTTTTTCAAAGCATCAAAATATCGTTGCACGAATCGTCCCATAAAAATGGAACTCCTTTCTTAAGAAAACACATAAATCCTTTGGTAATCTCGGCGTAATTTGCTATAAATCTCCTCAAGAAATCTGCCTTTCCTTGGAGACTTTGAAGTTGACGAACAGAAGACGGGGGAGGCAACTGAATTATTGCCTCAACCTTGAAAGGATCAACTCAAATCCCTTTAGTCGATACAATGAATCCTAACAGCCGATTGAATGTGACCGCAAAAACACACTTATTCGGATTCAACCAGATTTTATAAAAATGACATCTCTGAAAGACTAAACGAAGGTGCTTGGGATGATCAATTCTCTTGCGAGAATGAGCAGCTAAGTCATCCAAGTATGCTTTGATAACATGTTTGATGTTGTGGAAAGCATAAGACATGGCTCGCTGAAAAGTAGCTCCAACATTTTTAAGGCCAAAAGGCATCTTCTTATAAGCAAACATGCCCCAAGGACAAATAAAGGTTGTCTTGTACTGATCCTCGGGATGAATAGTAATTTGATTATAACCAGAGTATCCGTCCATGAACGAAAAAATTTCATTGCCTACACATTCATCAACAATTTGATCAATAAAAGGCATGGGGTAATTTTCTTTTGGACAAGATTTATTTAAATCCCTAAAGTCAATACATACTCGGATCATTCCTTGCTTCTTATCTACCGGGACTGGGTTGGAAACCCACTTAGTTAGAGGAATGGGGTATATGAAACCCGCCTTAAGCAGCTTTTCAACTTCAGCTTTAATAGCTGCCGCTTTTCGAGGATTGACCAGTCAAAGTTTTTGACGAATAGGTTTGGCATTTTCGTATGTCTTGATCTCATGCTGGACTATAGATGGATCAATTCCAGGCATTTCCTCATAAGACCAAGCGAACACATCTCGAAATTCTTTGAAGAGATCGGTGTAGATTTGAATTTCTTCAGGGGAACAGTTAGCTCTGATGAAGACATTTTCAATTACGTTAGGATTCCTAGAGATGTTCATAGGTACAGTTCGTGAGATAATCGACATGTTACCTTCGGCAGAAAATTGTGCTGGAGCTAAAGGGTTTGAAACTGTATAAACATCACTAGTAGATAGATTGGACAAACTAGATTCAACTTCATGCAATGGAGGGAGAAAATATGAATGATGATGTAAATCATCCCATGGTCGATCCACACCCATCATTGCTTCCAAAATTGCTTCTTCAGATGGTAAGACTGTATCCAAGCAATCCAGAGATAAAGTAGAATCGAGGGTCCACGCTGAAGCCACATCGCCATCTAATTCCTCTAGTGAAAAAGGCATGGGACGATTGTCTGCAGAGTTAACGATAGATTGATAAGCGAGTTCCACTACAGACATGGGAAATGCCATTCCACCTACCTTCCCTACATCTAATGTGGTGGTAGATGAAGGTAAGGGCAAAGGGTCCAAAAAATAACGAGTTCAAAAGAACTCTTTCCGAGAAGGTCCCCTAGAGGATGAAATTGCATTAATTCTAGTTGTATGAGCAGGGAGGTCGAATATACCCATTAATGAAGAGTACATCCCAACTCCTAAATTCTCAATAGGTTGACGGGGATTGTCCACCAATGGAATGGTAGAATCCAAAGTTGCGTGAGAGTCACCTGGAGAATAATTTAACTGATCAACTCTAAAAATCCTCCTCTCATGAGGAAAACAGAGGATGTGGAATAATGATGAAACTATGGTATCCTTCTCGTAAATCTAATTCCTGACTAAGAGGAGGTTATAATCCAGGTTCGCATCGACAATTTCTACCTTAGTATTAACTACCTTTCCCCCAACATAGATAGGAAAGGCCGGGATAATCCTATGCGGCCTATGAGAATGTCCATCAAATGCCATCAAAAGAGTCGGTGAAGGAACAAATGAAGGTGATCCAATGGCCTTCCAACATGATATAGACGTCACGCATGTGGAAGCTCCCTCATCTATTACAGTCCGAAAAATATTGGTCTTTTGGTATGTGGACTTTATCTGGAAAGCCATATGGTGAGGAAGTCTCTTTTTGACATTCAACATATCAAAAGTGAGCACTAAATAATTCTTTGGGTCTACTGTGCCGATTGCCGAAAGCAAATCACTTCTCTGAGCAGGGCACGACTGGAGTACCTCCAATGTTGACATAGCACAAGGACTTTGAGCCAGATCTTCTACAATCGAGTAGTTCTGGGTTTCCCTAGCATTAGGGTTAATAGTCGAGTGCTTTGCAGAGCCTTTCAGTATTCGAGGTATAGACTCAACAGAGGGCCGCTCAATATGAAGTGGTTCTATGGTTTCAGGAATAGATTTACCCTTGGATGTTTTCGATTCACCATAATCGCGTGCTCGCGTAGCGACATCGATATGAGAGCTCATCATATAAACATTTGACAAATTTTCCCCTTCTTGGTTGCCCCCAACGGAGGTACCAGCATTAGAATTCGTGCTAGCAAGTAATTGCTGCCCTTGGGGAAAGGGTTAGTCAGAACAGCTTGGGAGCTAGAGGACCCTTGCTGTACTAATAAGCACTGAGCGTCTTGCATCTTAGGGCAGAGGTGAGTCAGATGATCTCCATTGCATAACTTGCATGGAAATTTTACCTTTTTCTTGGACTCTTTCCTACCCTCTCCGACATCATTGTCGGGTTTGTTTGCATTGCCTTTTTCTTCTTGCTTCTTCTTCTTACCTCGTCCTTTCCTCTTCCCATTAGATTTTTGATTTACTTTGGGGTTAGTGGCCTGGACAACGTTTATAGAGGTAGGTTGGGAAGGTGTAGGTACAGACGGTGTTGCCTGGGTAGAAGAAGCAATTTGTAGAGACAACTGCTGTAATTGATTCAATAGGTTCACCGCATTAACATCAATCGATCTGACTATACCATTGGCATGGGGACCTAGTTTCAGTTTAGCTAAATCGACCTTAGATCTAGGAGCATCAGGTAGAATTTTCTTAAGAACCCTAAACTGAGAATATATCAGTTCCAATTGCTGGGCTTTGAAAATGGCCTACTCTTCTGTATAAACACTGGAAAGAGACACATCCTTTGAGATCTCAGGTTGTAATGATTTGAGAAACCATTCGAGAAGGAACTCTAGTGGGATTTCAGCTTTGATAAGCCTTTTCCTCCTCCTCCATTCCTGGATGTGATTCGAAATGTGAGTTGCAGTGTCTTGCTGAAAGTTAGCCAGAAGTTCAGTTCCGGCTTCATATCAGACAGGAAACTGAAAATGGTTCAAAAAGACATTAGCCAAATCACAAAAAGAAGTATAGGTGCCCCCTGGAAACTCTATATACCATTTGGCCGCATTTTCGATTAGGGTGCGCTCAAATAACCTCAACTTGATTGAATCATCTATCAGAGAGTTAGATGAGCACCATAAGTGAAATATTGTTACGTGGTCTCCCGAATCTTCACCACTCTTCCCTTCGAATTTTGGGATATCCAAGGGAAGTTTAGTTGGGATCGGAGGCCAAGTCAGATTGTACCGAATCAGATCATTTGTCAATTTAGTTAATTCTGGCAAGTTCAATGTGGCTAGAAAAGGGAGTCATGGTGGACCTTGGGAATTCCATCTAGTGCGGGCGAGGTTCCCAAAGGTCTGAAAAGAATGACCTGGATTTTGAAAAACACCAGGTTGCCTGAAGTAACTCGTAGAGCCTACCGAACCAAAAGGTGCTCCTTGTGGTCCAACAAAATTTGGAGTTTGACCAACTCCTGCCAAAAATCCTCCATAACTAGTGAAGTTACCCCCTAACGAAGTGTTAAAAGGAGCTGATAGCCCCTAATAAGGATTCCATGCGTTAGAAAAGGGTGGAAAATTCTGAAATGAATTAACTGAAGAATAAAACACATTCCCTCGTTGGCCGGAATAAAATTGATTCCCATCTCCTATCCCACTAACCGCAGGGTTTGTCTAATTCTAGAATGGGTTATTACCTTGACCTGTAAAGGAAAAAGCCATTGACCCTACTATTGGATTGGAGTGTGGTATATGACCACTTCCAAATGGAAAATCCTGAAAAGAAGTTGATCCACTCATCATGGATGTGCAGGCAGTCGATGGTATGTTCAAAGGAACTGAAGGAATCCTGTGAGATGACATTCCATAAGGGATAAATCCAAAAGCGGATGGAGTAGCCTAAGAACTTCCACTTGTTGATGGAATGGAAGTAGACTCAAATATAGCCATGCTGGGAGTAATAGAAGGGATGCAAATAGTTCCTCCTCCTTGTACAGATATGGGAGTCTGCATACTCTCAACACTCGTTATAGATTCCATGCTTCCAGCAGTGGTCATCGAAGGAATAGATGGGTGTAAACCTGGGCTTGAAGGCCTATGAGTCGGGGTTCCGACATACAATTGAACGTTTGGATGATCAAGAGGAAGAGGAGAATTCGGAGCTGCAACTGACTCTGAAATATCTTCAACTTCGATATTATCTTCCGACTGAAAAGGTACTCGAGAAAGAACTGGTGTGTTCCTCTCTAACTCTCTAGTGGTGCCAGGTCTATCTTGTGAAATAATGACCCCAAGTAAAGGATCAATCTCTGATGCACCTGCTTCCACCGGTTGAAAACCATTGGCAGAATTGCTCCTACGCCTTCTAGGAGAAGGCTCAGGACTCGTAGGTGATAGCCCACGAAGTCTCCTAGACTGTTGAGATGGTCGATCAACCACTTTTAATTATTTAAAAGATCTACTTAAAGACTCAAAAATTATAAAGCTAGTCTCACTAAGAGCAAAGAACACTCACTAAAAAGTCCCTAAAGGTATCATCAATCAAACAACTCTCGAGTATTTACGCTTCGGGTGATTAGGACCAGACACCAAACTACAAGAAAGTTAATAACAAGGGCCTTCTGAAAATAGACTGGGGTAATTACGCCCCAGGCCTACTAACAAAGGTATCAGAAGAAGTTATGTTGACCTCCAGACAACACCCTTTGCCAGTGCAAGCACATAAGCTTTGCAAGGTACCCAGAAGTATTGCTGAACGTGATACAACATCAGCCTTAGGTGCCACAGGATTCCCCTCCACAGCCACCTATGTGATCCCTAGGATGGGCAACTATGGTCACCAACTCGTATCAGAAGTCGGGCGGAACAGTCATGAGGCGAGATCCGACAAGTAAGAGAGGGGGCATCTCTTGTCCTTATCTTCACTCTCCGTCGTGATTTACTCGCAGTTATGGAGCTTTCCCGGTCTCCCTAACGCTATTGGATTTCGTTCATTAATCAAACTTCTATGTTTTGTAATTTTGAGCAGCCTTGGAGAGTTAACTCTCTTCTCACCTAATCCAAGACCCTAATAAACCTAAACTTCTTGGTGTAATCTGATGACAACATAAAAGTTCTAGTTTATTTTAATTAATTGCTTGATTTTAATGGTTGTTCTTTAAGTCAAGGGTAAAGATGGGAGTGAAACCAATGATGTTTGTATGGTGCAACATAAATCAATGAAAAAATAACTACATGCATGCAGTCATTTTTTCTTCAATGAAAAGAGATCTCTATACAGGTTCTACGAAACTTCTACAAAGTAAAGTACTTTTTCTCTTCTTTTCTTGAAACACACTTTACACACCCAAAAACTAAAAGACTGTGAATGCTTTAACAATGCAAACTACCCTAATGCAAGATATAATGGAGATGCAAGATCCTAAATAACCGCCAAAAAGAAAAAGCAATTGTTTATAACTAACAATGAGCCAACTTAAGTACTGAAGAGGATACAAATTTTTAACACAAAATCTTCTCCAAACAAGAAGGACAAATTGTAAAAGATCACAATTCACTTTCAACAACAAAAAGAAACCATAAACCAAACTTGGCAAAAGAAAAACAAAAACAAAGTTTTTTGAGATCTTTTCTTTTTTAAAGAAGCAACCAAAACAACTTTTTGAAATCACCAAAATGCTACTAAAACTCAAAAAATCGAAAAAAGAGCACAAGGAGTCTTTGCAAGTTACAAACTCAAAAATGAATGAAAACTTGAGAAAAAATACTTCAACTTGTACAAAACGACCCAAATAGCAGCAAAGAGTTTGACAAACTGACCAAGAAGCCAGGAAAGAAATACTTCCAAATTCGTCAAAAAGACTTTCAAAAAGCAAGAAAAGCTATGAGGCCACAAAACAAAGGAGAGCAAAGCAAGTAGATTTGAAATCCGGGCTTGACACTGAAATTGAAAACAATCTCGTGTTCTAGAGGACCAGAACAATCAAGAACTTCAGGATGAAGTCTTGTGTGCCAAAACACAAATTACAAACTCGCTAAAGAAGCAAACCTAGGCCAAATCTTTTCAATGAGGAAGAGACTTCGAAACAGTAAGCTTGCAAAATAATTAAATTCTTCAGATAACAATTGACCACACAGAGACTGAAAAGACCATGAAACAAATCTATCTGGGTTGAAATATTTGAAAAAGCAATGCAAAAATTTGCATACACGACTGTGTGCAAACACAGAGGTGTGCACACGCACTCCTGACACAGGAAACTTGCGTATACGTGAGTTCAATTTACAGAAACAAGCGTGTATACGCGACTGTAAACAAAGTAAAGAGCGTATACAAAGCTTTGCAAGAAAAAATAAAAAACAAAGTCTGATCCAAAAGATCAGACTTGAGGCCTGGGACTCTAGTAGACCAAATAAGACTGTAACTGCAAGCAAACCAAAGATTGAGCCCTGATTGAGAATGAACAACCCAAACCAGGAATAATAAGATTGTTATCCCCAGCGGAGTCACCAATTCTATTTCGGGTGAAAGCACCCTAGGGATTTGGGTTAGAACCCTAACAGAGTATAAGCAAACTACAACAAGAAATACTCAAACAACTCAGGAAAGATGCTTATATTATCAAACTACGTGAGAGTGACCATACCTGGATTTCCTTCGTTCGAGTAGGTCCCATAGGGTTCAGACCCTCTGCAACTCCCGATGTTCTTCAAACTTGAAAATCATTCAATTCGAACATACATAGCAGTGTAGAAGTCAAGCATATTCATGAAATTGACTTTATATCATATAAACAAATGATTGATCATGCATCAACACGAAATTCATATATGAATTAAAACATAGTTTGATGCATAAACATAGTTAATTTCGGAAACAATACATCATTTCTTTTATTGCAGTAAGCTATAAATAACATGGAGAGAATTCACCTGAGTGTTTCTCTGGCTCCAAGAGGAACTGTCCTCTGGATTCGTCCTATCCCAGCCTTCAACAATCTTCTTCCATCACCAAAACCATGATATCTCAAGCAAAAGGAAGGATATCTATAATCAAGGAAACAAGGGTTTCCTGAAGCTTGGGGAAGTGCATGAGGCACAGGGATTCATCAGACTCAGTCAGGGATAATCTCAGTATAATAACTCTATCTCTTCTCCTCCTTAAGGCCTTCCCATAGAGGTCTATTTATACCTCTCCCAATTAGTTTTTTAGTTGGGAAACAGTTGGGCCATGGGCAATAGGAGGTAATCAACAGGTAAAACCCATGAACTTTGCCCAAAATTAAGGAAATTTATTTTTTTAATTGCTTTAATACATATATGCGGGTTGGGTATTGACTTACCCGCGTGTACATGATTTTAGCTCAGGGCAAAGTAGCGTACATGGAATAAAACACTGTTTTTTATATATTTGGATCAAGTTTGGAAGGAGGGGTTGCCCTAGGCCATAAACAAAGCATCATATATACCAAGAGTGGTAAATGGTGCTATAACACTCCCTTATGCACCTGCGCTAGTCAACACTAGTTTCTCCTTTCTGCTGGTGCGTTGATTCTAGAAATTTGGGAAAATTAAAAAGAATTTAGAAGCTTCCTCTTCTAGAAGCTTACAAGGGTTGTTTCAACTATTTACCATGGATAAGAAGCTTGAATCCTATATGATCCTACCTTGGAGATTTCACCTCTTATCCCTTGAGCTCATTCTCCCATCATATGTGGATCTCAAGCCCATAATGGTAAATCCTAAACTACCATCCTTCTCCTATAAATTTACTGCCATCCATAGCATCAAGGTTGGATTTTGGAGATTGATAGTGCCCTTATGTTGTTGCCTTGAACCTAAAGGAGTCATCATATTCATGCATTAGGGTTGATATTGAGGTGTGCTTTGTGACAAGGAAGGACAAGTCAACTTGGGAGACATCTACAATATTATCTACTATTTATGGTTGTAAACTCTCTCCTATTTCTGTTAATACCAAGAGTATCTTGTTTTCCTATATGTGTTGTATTTTCACTCATGTATTTCAATGTCTATTTGATTCATTGAATAGAGATGTTATTTTATGCTACTTGGTTGTTGTAGATCCTTTGCTTGTTTTATTCATGTGTAAAACTTCTAATTATAACACTTGGAGATTACAAGCGAGGAGGAAACGAAATGCTACAGATTCAAGGTACGTTTCTTTCCCATTCTCTAACTTCTCTCAGGAAAAGTCTATGCTTTTTGTCTTTTGTTGTTCTAGACCAATCCACTAGGTCTAGGGAATTCACCTTTGTTTGCAATAATAAATTCCGCATAACAAATTGGTGACTCCATTGGGGATCGATTCTTACCTTAGTGGTTTCCTTAATCTTAGCATCCTTTTCACTTCTTAAAGTGACATTGATTGACCTTAGGAAAACACCTTCTTTGATCTTGGTTTGGTTTTTTGTGTTGTGTTTTGGCCGAATCTGCCTCATATCACCCCTTGGTCTAGAGACAAAGTTCTTTATCACACTTACCGCTTGTCTAAATCTGAACTGCAAAGCACTAGTGCCTGTGTTGCACTTGTGCTTATTCGTTGTACCTGCATTGCAGTGCACTTCCTCCTTCTCTGTACCTGCGTTGCAAAGCACTGGTGCTTAATCTGCACCTGTGCTGATTCCTGTAAGATGCAAAAAATTGCATTCCTTTGCCTTGTTGTTTGATTTTATTTGGTCCAACAAGTTTTCCTTGTGTCTCTGAGTGTATCCTTGTTGCTGAAAAGCCAATCCCTTGTGTGAAATTGTGTGTTTTTTGCTTTCATTTTTGCAAATTAATTTCCCCCTCAATCGGGGGCTAAATTGTGTATGATTGTTAATCACTGAGTATCATCGCCTTTTTGATAACATTTTATTCCATTCTTTCTTTTTTTATTGTCAATTTGGCTTTGTATGCATAGATTGATTGTTGAATTTGAAAAGTAACTTTTACATTATAGCTAAAGTATGTGTAGTTTCTTTTTGTTAGCGATCAAGTTGCATTCATGTGTTTCTTTGCATTTGAAACATTAAAATGAAAGAGAAGAAAAAAATTATTTGCATTGCATATAGGGCTTTGGTTTTGATTGGAATAGTGAAGTTGAGGAGATTGATTATTGCATCACTTGTTTCTTGCATTGTTGATTGGTTTCTTCTTACCCTACTTAGTTAGGTCGTTCATTGTTAAAAGGAAAATGAAAAGAGTTCTTTTTGTCATATTAGTTGCATCATAAGTGTGTTAAGATGACATCGAGTTTTGAGCCTTGAAATTGAAACTTAATTCAAGATAAAATTTAAAATTTACTAAATCAATCTTAAGGACCATTTGGAACATTAACGCAAACATTTGGAGGTCTAGGCTAGAGATGTGTTCCAACATCTTTAAACATAGGAGCTATCATTTTTTCCAGTGTTGCTTTCTAAGGGTGATATCCCGTTCCGCGTACATAAGTGTATCAGATCGTCCTCCACGTACCTTCGGGTATATTGGATGACAATCCATGCATGAAAATTATAAGGGAATGTTGTCATCGTATGGTTACGCGTTAGACAACACTATTATGGATTGCACTTCCATGTACCTTCGGGTATATTTTGGAAGTCCACACTAGGTTGCTATCCTCTCCTTAGGTAATCGAGTCAGCCGCCTTGTACACTATGATACACCAAACACAACACTCAGGGAGATTGCCTGCACTTCACAGTGACTTGGTAACCCATTTACCTAATTACCCCTTTGTTTTATTTTGTGTCTTTAATTTCTAAACTAAATTAATTGACCACATATGAGCATCCTCACCGTGGAATAACTTCTTAGTAGATCTTAGGTTGAGACTAATGGAAATCGTTCCAAAGTCTACCAATCAAGGAAACCCCTTTGATGGGAATCCTGGTCCTTTTCCTTCTTTTGGAAATATTGGTGCTCCTTATGTTAGGGTCCTATAATTTATAGGATCAATGATCATTGAGTGTTTTCTTTTAGTATTTCAAATTGTAAATAATATAGATTTATGCAAATGATTTCCAAAAAAAAAGAGATAGAAAAATGAAAATAAAAAATGAAAAGAGGGTATAAATACAAAAATAGAAGAAAATAAAAAGAAAAGAAATGATAAATGAACCACACAAAAAATGAATAAACCTGAAAGTGATGTTAGATTAAGTGCCACCACTAGCCTTCTGGCTTTGTAAAAGAATAAATTTGTGAAATTGTGTGTAACTTGTTTAAAATGCCACAATCCCTTTCTGCTTGAGACATTCATTTTAATCATACTCAAGCTATTTTATATTTATGTCAATCATATTAGAGTGAATAACTTAACCAAACAGTTTAATCTTGGTTAAGATTAGATAGGTAGAAATAGGTGAATAATGTTAATCCAACTATTTAATCTGGGTTAATTTAGCTAATTAGATTAGTCTAGTGTTTGAAATAAATAAGCCTTTATCTCTTAGAATAAAATTGAAGGGGTTTTCATACTTAAATGCACCCACATTCGCTTTTAGATAGCATTAGAAAAGGAAAATGAAGATTTTATGCAATAAGGCTGAAGTATTTCCTTAGCCAAAGTTTCAGACTTTGGGTTATGTTTCATGCACCCAAAAAGATATGGTGAGGCCCTTCGATGTTAACCTCCCTTCATGTCATCAATCCCTGATCATTCACTACATACATTCTGACAGCCCATAACAGAGTTCGGATCTCCCCAAAGCGACAACGTTTAACGACAAGGGGTTCGAAAAGTGGTTTACCACCCCTCGACGTGGCGTCACTAGGTGAGTTCAGAACCTCCCCTCGATGAATCAGATACCACCGCACCCCCCTCCGAAAGTGGTATTACCTTCTCGCCTAACTTGACTTCCCGCTAACAGTTTCCTCCACATCCCATTGCAGCTGCCACTCCCATTGTGCCACCTCACCCTATGTTTTGTGACTCCCGCCAACAGTCCCGCTCCACTCATCCCCCAACCCCTAGCTGCCACGTCTAAGACCATTCCAACCTCATTAATCTCCTATCTATTTGCCCGCGCCATTACAGGAGTTAATGCCCCAAATAGACTGTTAATCCAACAGTTAAGGAAATTTCGTTGCAGATAAATATGAAATTTACCACTCTGATTACACTTTCCTTTCATCGCTCGTTCAATAGTGCTCCCGCCCCTCTGTGCTGTAATTTTTCTGCAGCATTTCCCTTGCCTATCATTCATCAATCGACAGAGGTCCACCACTTCGAATTCCCGCCAATTATTGGGTGCACAACAATTTCCTACTGTTACAGTCTTCGATGCTCCATCAGGAAACTACCATGGCACCTAAAACTGCCCCTGTGATCAATCCAATGCTCAATCCCCCTATTGATCTAGACCATACCCCACTTGCAGATCAAGATTACAAAATCGCTGAAACACAGTGCGAATTCAACTTGTTCGAATTGTGTTGTTGGTTTCGAGATAATTTCCTTGACCAATCTGATGAGATACACCTTTGGCAATCCAGACTCCCTCTGTTTGTTGTTCCCCAATCCTATCATTTTCTTGAATTTTTCCTGAGATGCCAAGCCTCTTACCTTGCAAGCAAGAGGGAAATTATCTCCCCAAATGGTGAAATTCTCTTCACCATCACAACTGATAGCATTAATCAAATGTTGCAAGTTCCCCACTATGATTCCCTCTCCCCTTTCTCCATTGAAGCTCTCAGAGAAATTTACCAGAAGTTAACTTTCCCCCAGAGAGCTGCCATCTTTGAAATCTTCCTCCCTGAAGACTCTCAACTCCCTAAGAAAAATCCCCCATATCCCTCTTCTATGTTCACTTAAAGGAAAAGATATATTATTTTTGTTTTGTCTTCCATTCTTGGTTATTATTCATATGAGTGGGTAGATAAGACTATTCTAGGTTTTATGTCCACCCTTTCTTCAGAAGAAGGACCATCAGTCACCTTTGACTATGGTCACTTCTTATCAAATATAATTCATGAACAATTCCTTCAGTTTTTAATTGAAGGAATGTTCATATATTCATCCATTCTTATGTATATGTTTATATTTTTCCAAACATATAAGTTTCCATTCTCAGTGCAGAAACTAGATCAACAAGGAGAGCCACAATCAATTGTTTTTTGGACTTCCTTAGTCAGAAAACAATCACAGGAATACAACTTTTTAGAGTTCATAGATCAATTTGTATATCCAACCACTTGTGTGTTAAGTGGCCAACAGGTTCCAAGGATCAATGAAGAAATTCAGAAGGTTTTGCAGCTCAGTGAACAGGTCAAAACAGGGGATTGGTACCTTTACCAATCATTCATAGAGATTAGAGTGTATGGTTCAAAGCTGCCACCATACAAACTGCCCAAATATTTTCCAATGAGGATATTTGCCTTGGAATATATCAGGCAAATAATTCATTCTAACAATATTCATTTTGTGGCAGCCAAGAAGAAATCCCAGTTCAGGATCAAGACACAAGTTGGACCCTTTATTTGCAATAGTAGAGCAGCAAGAGAGGAAGCAGACCTCCTGCTGAAACAAATGAAATTTCCTCTCAGTTTCACTTGGTCTTATGACCCCTTTGGGGTAATTTTCAAGTTGAGGATGGAACAAAAAACTACACCATATGTGCACAATCAGAGGCCTGAAATAGAAAAATATATGAACCAGCACACTTGGGTGGAAAACATGTTGCAGGAGGCCGAGGAGCAGGTACTTTCAAGGACAGCTTCAGAGACTCCAATACCCAAAGAAAAAATAGATAAGAGAGCAAGAGAGGATGATTCCTCAGTCACCGAAGTATCAACTAAGGAATTTGAAATATATACTAAGAATCTTAGAGCTGAATCTGGTTCTAAAATAGAATTTCCATCACTGGAGGAGACACAAGGCACTATTGTCCTTTCAGGTTTTAAGACTTTCAAGATGGAAAGTGGTATTACAAAATATCCATCATCTTGCTCAGTTACAAAAGATATTCCAGCTACTGTCCCTCAAACACCTAAAACATCTACAAAGCAGAGACAATTGGACATTTTTCAGAGATACAAGGAAATCAAGCAGAGGAATGAGGCCATTCATGATAACATATTAGCTTAGTTCAAAAAGAAATCCTCCTCCATTCAGCACAGACTCATCTTAGCATATGATATAGAAAAAGGAAGAATGCATATGGCATTCTTGCACGCCCAGGTCTCTCAACCAAAATCAGCAGTGGATTTCAAACATACCACTTTTGAATTTGAGGCAAAGGATGTCCATCCTTTGGATCAAATAGATATGCACAGGTAGGCAGGAGAGATGGTATATTCGACTTTCACTCAGACTGCCATCACTGCCTCAAAACTACAACTTACTCTAAATAATGTGCAGTATCAACTCAAATTGGAGAAAATATCCTCACTTTCCAAAGATACCAAAATCAAATACTTGGAGGAAATGGTGGTCAAAGCTAGCCTTGATCCAGACAATTCCAAATCTACAGAATAAATAATCAGAAAGAAGAATGCTAATATTGCAACATTAAAAAAATAATTGAAGCCACCAGCAACAGAAGACCCTCAGGCTAAAGAACTTGGAGAGAAAAACCTACAAAAGGAAGAGATGCTAAAGCTGCTAGTAGAGCAAGGTGCCTAGATTAAAACAATGGAAGTATAAATGGATAAGCTAATAAAGGAAAAGGAGCATAATTCACAGCTTGCAATTGTTCCTCTTGATGCAGTTCCTATTGCATCTCTGCTATAGACAGGTGTCCCTACAATGACCACTGTAGCAGGAACATCATCCTCAATAGTGCTTCCCACATCAGTTGTGGAGGAATAAGTGAAATTAGCTAATCTATGGAAAATATGTCAATACAAGAAGAAGAGCTACAGAAAATGAAGCTAGAGATAAAGGTTTTACAAGAGCAGAGTCTAAGGTTTGAAAATTCTTATTCAACAGAAACACAGAAGACCTAGACATTGTCCCAAAGATTGTAGAAAATGGAAGAAGATTGTGCCATGGACAAAACATTGGCACAGGTGAAAGAAAATATTTGGAAAATGATTAATGAAGACATGGGAGAAATTTGGCCTTCAATCCAAATCATTTTTGAATAGAAGGAGCTTTTTGAAAGGTCGACTAAAGCCATTGAGCAGGTTAGAAAGCAGCTAGGAGATAAACCAAATGAAGCCACTGAGCTTATTAAATTTCTAAATTCCAAGAACAATCAAGAACTGGAAGAATTAGAAATTGAAGATAAGACTGAAACAATTTTGGAAGTCAGGAAAGTGTTGACTAAAAGGAACCTGATGAGACAACTTGAAGAGAAGGGTCAAAACATGAACACAGGTATACAAATATTCTTTGCCAAGCTGGAGCCTCTCTACAAGAAAGGACTTCCAAACCTGTTAGTGATTAATGACAAGCTCAGTACGTGGCCAGATTACAGTGCACAGATTATGAACAAGGCAAGAGATAGCTCGAAAGTTACAACTGGAAGACTCAACATGACAAGAAAGGCGTTCCTGGAAGCACTATCATATGATCTTGACATCTAGTATGCAATTCCAAACTTGTTCATCACCTGATCGACATTTTCCAGGTATACTGAAGTTGACGAAGTGTACAAGAAATTAATGAAGATGAATATCCCAAGCGAGAAACGTTGGGATAAACTCTGTGAATTACTAGAGTAAAAGGTAATTCAGTGGCATAGTTCAAAGTTACAACAAAGCCAGTTTTTCAGCACCAGATAACTAGTTTTTCCTTCATTTCGGTGCCACCACTTCAGACAGTTCGATTGTCCTCATTTCATTGTAATAAGTTAGCTTAATTCAGTCCTATTATTTTGTATATACATCCTCATCATCGTGACATGATATTTTCGTAAATTAGTTATAAATACTTCAATTGTTGAAGTAGTAGAGGTTGGGTTTTGTACAAAGAAACACTATTGTATATCTTTTTCTGAAGCATCAACATATTTTCCAAAGTAATACAAAAGCTCTTTCACAGGATTCATGTGTCAAGTTGTTGGTGAAGTACATCTATCTATTTTATGTGTTTATATCTCTCTGTTTATAGCACATGATTGTTTTCTAAATCTAAATTATTCAATAGATAAATAAAGGGAAGAATTTGTTTAAATCTACACTCTGCACCTGGCTACGAATAATTTCTATGTTTTCTTCTAATATTTGAATATAGAATTCAGGTTACAATTCTCTATATTTTAAAGTGAACCTTATTCTTTTCTTCTTCTCCATTTCACAGACTTTAAAGAATCCAATCGGTTTGGCTACCTTGCCTTGTGAGATATATCTGTAGATACTCTAGTTAATCTATATTTTATGTAATAGACTCCATAGCCCAATGGAAATCTAAGTTATCAACGAAATACTCAAATACAAATCAAACCCCAAACTTAGTAACTAGCCTAATATTCGATCAAACAAAGTTAAATCTTACAGAGAGATCCCTCTCTAAAGTTGGCAGGGCTAGATCCCAACTTCCAAAGTTGGTTTGTGGTTACCTTGGTGATTTTCTTTCGCAACCTCAACAAATTACTGAGTTCTAACACCTTATATGGAAACATTGTCCCTTCCTAGATTTACCATTGGTTTGCCAGTTTGGTTGTTTTCGACCCCTATGGTTCTGAATGTCCAAACTGTTCCTCAACAAAGTTCTCCTCCACCTGAACAATGTCAACCTCAAGCTGATCCTAAAGTTGAACCTTTTCCTTCTTCACCTATTGTTTCTTCATCCCTTTCTTCCTCATCTCCTGGTGAAAGTCTTGATTCTAATAACCAGGAAACTAAGAAGAAGAAGAAGAACAAAATAAGCAGGGGGTCAACCAAGAAAACATTACTACCCATGCAACTAGTATGGAGGAACCTTTCAATTAGCCCCACAAAGTTAAATTCCCTTGGAAAGTTTTGTAGGTGTGACCACTTTCTTAGAGATTTTCCTGGAGTTCCCAAGGTATTATAAGTGTGGTCCACAAGTTCACATCAACCTTGGTCATCAACATTTCGAGATCACGTTGGTGACAAACCATCAACTAGTGATAGTAAGGTCCATGGGAAAAAGGGTAAAGTTAAGTTTCCTTGTAAGTTATGTGAAGGGAATCATCCAATTCACATTTTCCCTTATATGGATGAACCCTCAAAAGTGTTGGAAAATATTACTGTTTATCAACCAAAACTTCCGACTCCCTTAAAAGTGTTGGAAAATCTGACTGTTTATCAACCAAAAATTTTGACTGGATACTGGAAGCTTTCCGGTAATCATCCACTAATTGATGAATTGATTGATCATAATATGAATCCAATCAATCCCACTCTTTCTGAACATGAATCCCATGAGTCTGTTCCCAACCAACCATCGGTTGAGAAAATGGTTGACTTGATTCCACCTTCAATAAATCATACTTTTCCCATGGAGAGTGAGTCTCATACTGCTAAGGTTCTTCTCGTTTCTTTAGGTTCCAATGAATTAGGGGGAAATCCTCCCGTTTCAACGACACAGGGGGACAATCCTCCCATTTCAATGACATAGGGGGACAATCCTCCCGTTCCCACAACACTGGGGGAGAGGGGGAAATCCTCTCGTTCCCATAGCACAGGGGAGAAATTCTCCCATTCCCATAGCACAAGGGGACAATTATCTCATTCCCCTGACACCCCCTCCAAGTAGTATGGTCACTTCCTTTGATTGGAGTAAATTGGAAGAATATCGTCTTCCTCCTTATGTGTCCTTCAAGATCATAGTACAAGCTTATAATATGCCCGTACCAGGAATATTCATAGATGAAGGTGTGTCTATTAGTATTATGTCCTCAACTACTTGGAAAGCTTTAGGTTCTCCACAACTTATGCCTGTTACCTAGAATTTGTTGGATTTTAATAGAGGAACCAATCTACCATTAGGGATCCTTACTCAGTTTCCTATTACTTTGGGAGGAAAGGATATCTATAAATATGTGATGGTAGTCCATGGCCCTTTTTATTTTAATTTACTCCTTGGGCATGGAAATGTTTATCACATGGGAGCTCTTGTCTCTTCGCTCTTTGGTGTGATGTGTTTCCCACATGAAGGAAGAATTGTGACCATTGACTAGATTTCATTTGTTGGTCATGATTTGACTCCCAATCAACCAACTTCCCTAAATTGTCCTTATATTAAAGTGGTATCTCCCCCACTACAAATTAATTATGTGGTCATTTGTTCCATGCCCACTTTTACTGATGATCTAGTAGGTGATGTAGTGCATCATTTATTAAGAGCAATGATGCCTGATCTTTCCCTTTGATCCTAGGATATGTATCCCTTATAGAATATTGTTATCCCATATTATGAGAACCTCTTGGAAGCCATAACCTCCTGGAGGTCATGATCAAGGTCCCTGAGCATAGTTCCATCTCTTGTATCGAGCTTGTTAAAAAATGAAACAAGGTCCCATGAGCATAGTTCTTTTCCTGTCTCAAGCTTGTTAAAAAATGAAACAAATCCCCTTCCAATTCGAGCCTTTGATTATATCTCGTAAATTCCCAGTCGATTATTTCACTTGATCTCGTAAATAAACCTTCATTCCATCCACTTGTTAGTAACAAGTAGTGTACTTAGGTGAATGAAATGAAGCTTGGGGGGCATGTGCCTAGAATTGATTCATTATGATGGGGGCATGCAAACTTATTTCAAGCATAGTTTTTCTCTTTTTTCAAGCTTATGTAAAAATGAAACCACTCTCAAGCATAGTTTTTCTTTGTTTCATGCTTG
The DNA here is from genome assembly GCA_031772625.1 of Pinus tabuliformis. NCBI lineage: Eukaryota > Viridiplantae > Streptophyta > Pinopsida > Pinales > Pinaceae > Pinus > Pinus tabuliformis. Next base: position 1,000,930,403 of record CM062815.1, on the reverse strand, counting down.
TGTAAAAATGAAACCACTCTCAAGCATAGTTTTTCTCTGTTTCAAGTTTGTGTAAAAATGAAACCATTTTCATCTTAATTATCATGATTTCCATTTTTATCAACATGTTTCTACCATGTGAGCCTTGGTTTTCTCTTTCCATTTTCACCATTTGCTTGGCTAATCATACACTTTCACTTGGGTTTTTTACCCTTCCATAATGAACAACTGTGATGAGTGGTCTCATGAGCCAACCTCTTGACTTCTACATGTTTTGATCAGTTCCATCATGACAGGAACTAGTTGCTACCTTTTATACCACTTGTTCCTCTGAGAGGAGTCCTCTTTCAACTCTTTTTAGACTCCCTAAACATGAAACGATTGTTTAGCACTCGTATTTCGAACTCATTAAAGTAAATGAAAAGAAGTCTACTCAATATAAGTTTAACCCTTTTCCAGATTGGGATAGACTACTTACGAAAAAAGAATACCTTAGTCGAACATGACTAAGAGGTTCTCCTGAGTATCATTTTCTGCCTTTTTAGACTGAAGAGACTATTTACGAAAATGAATCATTGGATTTTTAGTTTTCACTTGTTTTTCAAACTCTCTAGATATGAAAAAGGAGTCGAGTTACACCTTCGCTGGACTTGTAAAAGCATCAAACAATGATGGAATCGTCGAATATGAAGGTACCGAAACACTCCTCAGGGTTCGTTAAAAATAAGGATTCATTCGAAGGATGAACTTATAGATCAATCATATGTTATCCTACTCAAGATCGTCAAAAATAAAAAGGTACTGACTAGAAATGGTTAGGGAAATTGGGAAAATAGGGTAGTTGCCCTATTTATGGCAGTGATTCTCTCTTGAACATGACACTCTTTCACTTCATATCTGTGATTATTGGGTTGGGAAATCTTCTTGTCTTTTTGGTTCACCACATTGTATCAAAAACCTTCGTATTCGGTTTTGGGTCAATGTTGCCAACTCCTTAAAGTGTTGCTGATATGTTCAAGAGAAGTCGTTCAATTGATATTTGATATGATACTCCTAAGCCTTCATTTCATGTCTATCGTTCTTGAACCAATTCCACATCAACTTAATTCTCTCACAAATCTTGATACTTGTTTCATGTCTTTGATGGGGGATACATCAAGGCCCCCGTGCGACGTGCCACTTCCTGTTAACAACAACTCATTATCCATGAAGTTGACTTAGAAACTCCCTTCAGTAATTTGGGGCTTGCATACATCAATGGAATTTTTTCTCACTCTCGATGATAAGTTTTCACCATTAGCCTTTGACTAAAAGATTCTGTGTGGTGTTCAACTTCAACTCATTCATTCACACCATACAGATTGTACTATAATATCTTGAGAGCCATTAACATCATCGGTGGTTTATCTCATGTCTGCTAATGACTTACATCATTGACCAGTAATCAGATAGTGTTTATCATGTTCAACTCCAGCTCATCTATTCACATGGTTAGACTTGTACATTAATGATCGAGTGAACGAGATATAAGATCCTAGATCTAGTTTCATCCATCTTGGCTACGATTTCATGATTAATGCAAGATTACAAAGCATGATGGCCATGATCATTCAGACAGTCATCCAAGCATGGGTCCACCCTTTGTCATCAATGGATGTGACTTCCTGATCATGTACATGTAATATTGGCTTATATGATGTTAAGTATGGGTATGCCTCCCTCAACAATGATATCATGATGAAAATGTATTGTAATATATGATGATCTTGACCAGTTGTTCTTCATCCGTACTTGTCGCAAGGTAAAGCACTTCAGCCATCAACTGTCGTTTCAAATTTTTTACTTTAGGGGGTAATCTGTTATAGGCCATTTTGTATCGTCTGGTCAATAGGCCTAAAAATTGGGTCAATCAACATCCATGAACATGTTGTCATCATCCCGTCACAAAGCCTTAAGCATGCCCTTTCCAAAAAGTCTAGGTTTTTGGGATTAATTTCTGAAAATCAATGTTTTTAGCCCTAACGCACCTTGCCCCTTTAGCCACCTGCATTAAGCGCTGTTTGCTCCCTTCTGCACCTGCACTGGTTAGCACTAGTTACTCCTTTTTGTAGGTACATTGATTCTACAAATTTGGGAAAATTAAAAAGAATTTTGAAGCTTCCTCTTCTAGAAGCTTCCAAGGGTTCTTTCAAATATTTACTATGGATAAGAAGCTCGAATCCTATTTGATCCTACCTTGGATATTTCACCTCTTATCCCTTGAGCTCATCCTCCCATCATATGTGGATCTCAAGCCCATAACGGTAAATCTTAAACTATCATCCTTCTCCTATAAATTTACTGGCATCCATAGCATTAGGGTTGGCTTTTGGAGATTGATAGTGCCCTTATGATGCTACCTCTAACCTAAAGGAGTCATCACATTCATGCATTAGAGTTTATATTGAGGTATGCTTTGTGACAATGAAGGACATGTTAACTTGGGGAGACATGGCATCTACAAGATCAACTACTATTTATGGTTGTAAACTCTCTCCTAATTCTATTAGTACAAAGTGTTGGGACAAGGTCCCCTAGGGTCATCTTTGGGGTTAAAAGCCCAAGTTTTGGGGCAGAAAGCCCAAGTTTTTGTATAAAAAGTGTAAAGTATCCACATTTTGTGGTTGCGGAGTGTGAAGATGTAAAGTTTCATAAAGGGTTTCTGCCCTTTGTTTACGTAAGTCAGGTCAGTTTTAGGAGATCTACCCATGGTCCGTGGACCATGGGATTTTATAAAAAGGGAAGTCTTAGAAGAGTCTAAGGAGGGGAGTTCAGTTCTTGGATGTTTATGTGATGGGTCAGTAAGAGCTAAGAGTGAAGATTCTTAGCATAAGAAAGAGGCTCTACAGCTGTGTGTGCAGAGGCCTAGGGTAGATGTCCCCAACTGAGTGTGCAGACTCCTGCAGCTGTGTGCACATGATAGTTAGAGATTGTAATGAAGATCTGAAGCATTAATAAAGAGGATTATTGTTGGGTCCCTATAATACTAGTGATTACCCCAATACTATTGTAGTTATACCCCTTATTAATATTGTTGTGCCCCTATTTCCCCCATATTGTTATTACTGTGCCCCATAGAATCCCTCTATTGTTATTTTTGTGGCTTTATATTATTATTGTTAGGTCGGCTGGATTATATTGTGACTCCTTAGACTCCTATATATAGAAAGGAGGTTTTGTCATTTGAATCATCCAAGAATTGTTCATTTATGTAATGTAAAGGAGGTTGCCCCCTCAAAGAGGCTGAATTCTAAGGCGTTGATCTATCTTTTCTATCTTTTCTTGAGCTGGTTTCATAACATTTGGTATCAGAGCTTTGGATTCTAGGGTTTCGCTGCTCCAAATAGATCATCGTGGCATTTTCACTATAAATTTTTTTCTGTGACGTTTCAAAAGTCGCAAAAAAAATCCATTTGAGAAGAAATCACGTTGAACCTTGGGTCCAAATTTCAGAGCATTTTGCGCGATATTTGCGGAGATATGATCTGAGGAAGTTGGTCTTTTTGCAGACTCCTGAATTACATTCAAAACAGGTGACCTGGAGAAAATCATCATAACTTTCTCTCTGGGGATCGGATTGAAATTTCATAAGAAGGTACAGAAATAGGACGGACTGTAGTTTCTTGTATGCATGTTTCAGATCCAAAGGTCGAAACAGTGACGCGTGACACGTCGTACAAGTTCGCTATACTGAACTAGTCTATAAGCAAGTCACTGTGGGAGATTTCACATAACTCTTTCTTGGAGAATCCAATTTGGGTCAGACTTGTGGCATTGGAAAGAGGACATAGAGGGCTACTACAGCTAACAAATTCAGAACTAGATGATTGGAAAGTACAGAGATACATCAGAGGCAATATCAAGCTCCTACAAAGTGAAAAAAGGTGTGTAGATTTTCTTAAATTTTTGCTTAAGCTTGGTTTGAAAATTTATTTTGAAGGAATTCAAAGGGCATAGTAGAGCATTATTATCGGTAACTGATGCCCCGAGGAGAGAAAAGGCAAACACATAGTAAGGAACCTAAAAGCTCTAGCATGAATCATGAAGAAGAGGAAGAAATGCAACATGATATATCAAAATTACAAGACCAATTGCAACAACTGTCCCTTGCACAAAAAGGAACAGAATCTAAGATGGATGGTTTAAAGAAAGATGTAGAAGCTAAGATGGATGGTTTAAAGAAAGGTGTAGAAGCTAAGATGGACTGTTTAAAGAAAGGCGTAGAAGCTAAGATGATTGACATGGAAGCTAATATGGATGATTTGAAGATAGATTTGAAGACAAACATGAACGAATTGAAGATAAATATGAATAAGTTGCTACAAGAAATGGTCCCTAAGGGTGGAAGGGTACTAAAGGAAACTCATGATGAGAACAAAAGAAATGTTAATCATGATTCCATAGACGCTAATGTTGGGTCGAAGACTCACCATATTCCAAAAATCTATATGAGGAAGTTTGATGGAAAGGATCCGGCCACATGGATATTACAGATGGAGCAATTCTTCGATCTCAATAATGTGCAAAACACACAAAGGGTACGTATGGCAACTTTATATTTGGAACCAAATCAGTTTGTATGGTATCAATGGCTTTGCTCTCGTAAACCATTTATCACTTGGGCAATTTTTACGGAAGAATTGATAGCACATTATGAGGATACAAAAAGCAACACTTTTTTTAGCCAATTGATAAGTCTCAAACAAAAGGGTTCAATAATGGAGCACATTGAGGAGTTCCAAAAATTGAACATAAGGGTAAAAGATATTCTAGAGGAGCATAGGATTGATGTGTTCATAGGGTCTTTAAAGGATAATATCCAACATGATGTTCGCCTTTGGGAACCTGATTCATTAGAGAAGGCATTCAGGTTAGCAAGAAAAATGGAAAGCAAAATTATGGCAACCAGGAAGCATACCACTCACAACTATAAAGACGGAAGTGTTGTTGCCCCTAGTCTTCCACAACCTATAAGGTTGACACCACAACAATTGGAAGAAAAAAGAGCAAAAGGGCTTTGTTACAGTTGTGATAGCAAATACACTAAAGGTCATAAGTGTGCTGAGAAGAAATTATTCTACATAGATTGTGAAGAGGAAGAAGAAAAGGAGAAAGAAAGGTCAAAAAAAGAGGATATACTCTAGGAACAAAGCGTAGATGAAGAACAAATAAATCTGACCATATCTTGTAATGCATTGGCGGTAATTACCACTCCTCAAACCATCAAGATAGAAGGACAAATCAAGAAGAAAAAGGTAATAGTGTTGATTGATTCAGGAAGCACCCACAATTTTATTCATTGTAAGGTAGCAAAAGAATTGAATTGCTTCCTATATCCAGCACCAGAGTGTCAAGTGATGATTGCAAATGGAGGAACAATAAATTGCTCTGGAAAGTGCCATAATATCAAGCTATCCATGGGAGAATATGTATTGACTAGCCCAATGCTTTCCATTCCAATGGGAGGTGTTGATGTTGTACTAGGAGTCCAATGGCTACAATCCCTGGGTACAATAGCTTTTAATTTTCAAGAACTTTTCATCAAATTTTCTACGGAAGGAAAGGAAGTTGAATTAAGGGGTATTGCAGGGAAACCAGGAAAGATAATCAGCTCTAATGGTATGACAAAGCTTATAAAAAAGGAGCAAAGAGGTGTAATTGCACAATTATGCTCGCTAGATGTTTCCACATCGGAATCATCTATTTCTCCAGATCTCCAAAAAGTCCTGGACAATCATTCCAAGGTATTTGAGACTCCCAAAGGTCTCCCACCTATGTGTGATCATGATCATGCTATTCATCTGATTCCAGGAAGTGTTCCTCCAAACATCAGGCCGTACAGATATCCCTATGTCCAAAAGAGTGAAATTGAACGTATGGTTGCAGAAATGCTAGAGGCTGGTATAATTCAACCGAGTCAAAGTTCTTTCTCTGCTCCAGTAGTATTGGTGCACAAGAAGGATGGATCATGGCGCATGTGTCCGGATTATAGGGAGCTCAACAAGCTCACTATTAAAGATAAGTTCCCCATTCCTGTCATTGATGAATTACTGGATGAATTGCATGGATCAATTTACTTCACCAAGTTGGATCTTCGTTCAGGATATCATCAAATCAGAATGAAGACTGAAGACATTCCGAAAATAGCATTTAGAACTCATGAGGGTCATTATGAATTTTTGGTCATGCCTTTTGGCCTTACCAATGCACCTTCAACATTTCAAGGTTTGATGAATTCAATTTTCAAACCATTCCTTAGAAAATTTGTGTTAGTATTTTTTGATGATATACTAATCTACAGCAAGTCTTGGAAGGATCATGTTGAACATGTTGACAAGGTGCTACAACTATTGAAGGAGAAACAAATATGCAAAAAGATCCAAATGTTTCTTTGGAGTCCAGGAGGTGGAATATTTGGGTCATATTGTATCTCATGAAGGAGTTAAGGTAGACCCTAGCAAAATTAAAGCCATTAAGGAATGGAAAATCCCCACATCCATAAAGCATCTGCGAGGATTTCTCGGGTTGACAGGGTATTATCACAAGTTTGTTAAGAATTATGGGAGAATAGCAGCACCTCTAACAACATTATTGAAGAAAGATGCATTTTCATGGACTCCAGAAGCAACAAAGGCCTTTGAACATCTTAAAGAGGCAATGTGCCAAGCACCGGTCTTAGCTACACCAGACTTCACAAAAACCTTTATTGTGGAATGTGATGCTTCAGGAAATGGAATTGGTGCTGTTCTAATGCAAGATGAAAGACCCATTGCTTTTGAAAGTCGTCCAATCAAGGGAAAGTTTTTAAGCAAAGCTATTTATGAGAAGGAAATGTTGGCAATACTCCATGCACTTAAGAAATGGCGACCCTACCTAATGGGAAGACACTTCAAGGTAAAAACGGATCATGATAGCCTTAAATACTTTTTAGAACAAAGATTATCCTCTGAAGAGCAACAAAAGTGGGTCACAAAGATGTTGGGTTATGACTTTGAAATCATCTACAAAAAAGGGAAGCAAAATGTGGTGGCAGATGCACTCTCAAGAAAGGATGAGGATGTGGAAGCATTGTTGTGCGCCATTTCTATTATCCAACCAGATTGGATAAACGAAGCAAGGGAGGAATGGAAGAATGACGAAGAAGTGTGGGCACTTATTCAAAAGTTACAACAAGATTCCAGTACGTTTAGTACATTTAGCTGGCAAAATGATTCGTTATGGTACAAAGATCGCTTATACCTCTGTAAGAATTCCCAGCTAAAACAAAAGATTCTTATGGAATTGCACACTTCTCCCTTAGGAGGGCACTCAGGATTTTAAAAAACTTACCACAGGGTTAAGAAGGAATTTTTTTGGGATGGCCTTAAATCAGATATTCAAAAGTTTGTGGCTGAATGTTTGGTTTGCCAACAAAATAAAGTTGAAACAATTAAGACACCGGGTCTATTACAACCTTTATCCATTCCAAGCCAACGTTGGGAGGAGGTTTCAATGGATTTTATCACAGGTTTACCCAAGTCTGAGGGAAAGAGTGTCATCATGGTGGTAGTTGACAGACTTACCAAGTATGCACACTTTTGTGCATTATCACATCCATTTAAAGCCAGTACAGTTTCTACTGCATTTATGGAAACAATTCAAAAGCTACATGGAAACCCAAAGATTATTGTAAGTGACAGAGATCCCATTTTCACTGGAAATTTTTGGACAGAATTATTTTCTTGTCTTGGTACTCAGTTAGCTCATAGCTCATCTTATCATCCTCAATCTGATGGGAAAACTGAGATAGTAAACAAATGTTTGGAAGGATATCTTCGTTGCTTTGTATCTGATAAACAAACACAATGGGTCAAATGGTTGCCTCTCGCTGAATGGTGGTATAACACTTCCTTCCATACAACAACAAAAATGACCCCATTTATGGCACTTTATGGGTATCAACCACCATCCATCACATCATATTTAAGAGAAAATTCTAAGGTTCAGGCAGTGGAACATCACATTGAACATCAACAACAAGTCCTCCAACTCTTAAAGGATAACCTCGTGTTGGCACATAATAGAATGAAACAACAGGCAAATCAACATCGCAGTGAAAGAAGTTTTGATGTAGGTGATTGGGTATTCCTACAGCTACAACCATATAAGCAAATGTCCCTCAAGCAAGCTAAGAAGGATAATAAATTATCACCAAAGTATTATGGTCCGTACAAGGTGTTGCAAAAGATTGGTACTATGGCATACAAATTGGAGCTTCCTGCAGCTTCTCGATTGCACCCAGTTTTCCATGTTTCATGTTTAAAGAAGGTTATAGGCGACAAGCTCCCAATTCAAACAATATTGCCAGAACTTGATGAGGAAGGAAAAATTATATTGGAACCGGAAGCAGTCACAGAAACAAGAACTCGATAGCTATGAAATCGATCAATTTCAGAGTATCTTATCAAGTGGAAGAACTTATCCGCTGAAGATTCCACATGGGAGGATGAGAATTTTATGCAGAAGTATCCAGAACTACTCAAGCGTTGAGGACAACACTTTTTTGAAGGAGAGGGGCATGTTGGGTCCCCATAATACTAGTGATTACCCCATTACTATTGTAGTTATACCCCTTATTAATATGGTTGTGCCCCTATTGCCCCCATATTGTTATTACTGTGCCCCATAGAAGTCCTCTATTGTTATTTTTGTGGCTTTATATTATTATTGTTAGGTCGGCTGGTTTATATTGTGTCTCCTTAGACTCCTATATATAGAAAGGAGGTTTTGTCATTTGAATCATCCAAGAATTGTTCATTTATGTAATGTAAAGGAGGTTGTCCCCTCGAAGAGGCTGAATTCTAAGGCGTTGATCTATCTTTTCTTGAGCTGGTTTCATAACAATTATTCTGGAATTACATGTGTTAATCTATTTACTTCTGTTATGAATGCATGCGATTATGTTATGGATATTGGGTTTATGATTTATTGCTATATTGATGCACGAATCTATTTGTTTTACTTTGTTATATGAACACAAGTAATAATATCTGTTTACACGAAGAATATCTTAATGCATGTTGAAGTTATTAGATACTTAAGCCGATCGGGGTAAATATAGAGGTAAGAACATTTACAGAAGTGCGTAAGTAGATAAATCACCTGTTTAGGGTCTGTGAAGGATGATCGTAGACCTTCACGAAGGTCTAGAAGCCAAATAAGAAAAGTCTATCGATAAGCCCTACAAGGCTTATCAATCGGCGCAAAGGAAGATTTACGGTATAAAACAACATCACTACCATCTTTGGGTGTGGAAACTTGGTTCCTTCATCCCCCCATACTGCTTTAGGTGAGACTTTAGTCCTCACTCCACAGATTGATGTTGAAAGGGCCAGTAGTGTAGGGATTTTCTTGGCTAATTAATGCTGAACCTAGGTCAAGGCCCACTAAGCCAACAAATGGTTCCGTTGCCAGTACCAAGATCTGCATAAAGAGATGTGTGATGTTGCATCACTAGAATCCAACTAAGAAGGAAATTGAAGACTGGTTGGATAGAAAGATCCATGAATTCGCGGCGCAAGAGAACAGGAACCCATGATTAACAAAAGAATAGTGGTTGGACAGATATCTGTACACAGAGATACACAAAATCTTCTTTTGTTCCTTCCCAGTTGAATTATACGAGTGGATCGCTAAATTGGCAGACGACCAAGGAAGGTGGAGGCTTGACGGTCCAATAGTGTGGACCCCGGAGTTAGTGCGGAGATTGGAAGCCTTGGAAGATAAGATCACACACATTGTCGATCATTGGCTTGATCGTATCATAGGAGGATTCATGATAGAGTTCGCGGTCAATACTTCAATCAGTTACAGTGAAGCAGAGCGCCACTTCTTCAAGGGACCATGAGGTAAGTATTTAAGGTCTTTAAATACTTGGATTAAGATGCTCTTGTGTGAAAAGCAGTTTATGTAGTTACCTTGATGTTTGGAGATATGCAAAGTGGAAATATTTTCAGGGACAGAGGAAAAATAGGCCCTGAATATAGCCCACTGATTGGACCTCCTCTTAGTGGCGACGAGGAAGCAACACAGGCTTCTCTGCAGAGCGCTATTCAATTGATAAGACAAGGGTTCCCGCGAATACCCCATCCACCCACACCACCTCCATCTTCACCTCTGCCGCATACACCTTTACCCACACCGCCACCACCTCTGCCACCGTTCAATATGGAGAATGCAGTAAAGTTGCCCGTTTTCAAGGGTTCGGGAACCGAGGACCCGTACTAGTTTCGGTTTGTCACGAAGTCCATATGGGAGGCTCAGGGTATAACAGACGATCAGATGAAGAAAGAAACATTGGTCATTACTTTACAGGAACACGCGCTAACATGGTACATTAAGTACTGCATTGATAACCCAATGGCTTCATTAGCAGATATTCAGACTGTGCTGAATAAGGAGTTCAGTAGGCCTAAGTATAAAGCTCAATCAATTGTGGGATTTAGGGAGATCATGATTAAGTCTGGCGAGACACCCTGGGATTTGGATCAGAGGTTTAAGTGCATGATCCGTGAAGCCAACATGAATCTTACAGATGGGTAGCACCGTGAATGGTTTGTGGCTTTTCTCTTGCCTCATCTGAGGGTTGCTTTATCACAACAAAAGATTGGGACCGAGGTGGAAGCTTTGGATATCACAATGAGATTGCATGAGATGCCGATGCAAGATGATAATTTTGGAGTTCAGCAGATTCACGCATAGTTACAGAAACTTTTCTTAGAGTTTCAAAGTCTAAAGAAGGATAGAGCAGTTCGACCCGAGGTGCGTGAAGAAGTTTGGTGCTTGAAATGCAAAAGTTAGGGGCATGACAAATATCACTGCCCAGTCTTTGAGAATTATGTTGCAGTAGGAGGGCCAATGCCTCTGAGGCTAGAAGCTCAAGTAGGGCTAAGTACAGGGCCCATGCTATGGTGTGTTATCTGTCAGGTGGCTGGAAAACATGTGACAGACAATTGTCACATGTTGCAGAAATTTGTACAGACACCGCAACAACTCTTTTGCAACTTTTGTTAATCGGTGGGGCATGATGAGTGTAATTTCTGTAGCTCTGAGCTAATGATGGATAGAACGCTTGCATATAGAGTGTAGGTAGAAAATAAACCTCTAGATCAAGGTGTTGGGGGAGCGTGAGGAGGATTACAGGGGCACGGACGAGGCCGAGGTGGAGGAGGACCTGGTAGAGGTCGAGGACAAGTGATTTGCTACAACTGTGGGGGACCAGGACACTACGTGCGAGAATGCACAAACCTGACGCGCCTGTCGTGTAGATATTGCACTCAGTTTGACCACGCGACAAAAGATTTCCCTGTATTATTAGCTAAGATACACAAAAAAGGGGCACAACCTTAGCAATCTACCCATAATCTACAGATGATGAGGGATGAACCCCGCAAAGAGGATCCTAATGTGAACATCATGCTGCGAAGTGGAATGACGACTGTAGAAGATAAGGAAAAGAGGCCTGAAGAAGGTGAATGGGTCCGAAAATCTCTAGAAAAGGAGGTTTGCTTTGATTTGGAGTGCATGAAGGAAACCTTCATGGAAGCAAAGAAAAGCTTTGTTGAGGCTTCTACCTCAGGAAGTTAGGATAAACAGTATGAATCAATGGACCCATCCATGCTTACTACATTTTTGGAGACTTGTATGAAGTTGCTGCGAGATAGCAAGGCCATCAAGGGATTGCAGGAGTTGATCAATAAGTGTGCTGGTAATACTCCTAATGGCCCATGCGTGGTCAAGAAGATTGGTAAGCATAAGGCAGGAATAGTGAGGGAGATGAGACTCACCACGCAGATAGGAGAATATGAAATGGACCAAGTCATTATGGATCTAGGATCCGACACGAATATTTTTCCTAAACAAACATGGGAGAGAATGGGGAGACCTACGTTGTAGTAGTATCCTATTCAATTAAGGATGGTGAATCAACAAAATATTATCCCCATGGGAAGATTACATGGAGTGACAGTCGATATCGAAGGCCCGAGCACGTTGGCCAATTTTGAAGTAATAGAGATTGTGGATGACAACAATACCTATCTTGCACTCGTTAGGATCAACTGGGCTATTGATATGAATGGGTGATTAATTTGAAGAAGTAGACAATGTCATTTGAAAGAAAATTGCTCCGTGTAGTAGTACTGTTGGACCCTGCAGAAGGACCGCGCTACACTGAACTACTCCGTGATTACGAAAGTGATGACACTTTGGACCAGATTTATAGGATAATGGTGTGCGATCACGATTGGGTGAATCCTATAGTTGATGGACATCTTGCATGGGACCATGAAAGCTCCTATACATTAGATTCAGATGAGGAATTGGAACATTGGCAGAATAGATTGCATGAAGTATCTACACTACGATGTAACATGATGACCAAATCGCTGTGCTGCGTATCTTCAAGGGTAATAAGCATGCCTTACTATGATGGTTTAAATCACATTGATAAATTTCTCGATGCGTTTGAAAGAGAGGTGCTAGAGAAGCATCGCTTCCAAGCCTTGGCCTTGGAGCTATGTGCTATGCCTGCAAGATGGTGGGGTACACATAATGACAACTTAGATGGATGACGTGAGTATAGAAGAACGATGAGAGTGCAGTTTGGTCGTCCAAAGCTACGATTGACAGAGAAATACGATGGAAGGAGTGACCCGTGCGATCACTTAGCCAAATGGACCTATGCTTATGGAGCAAAGCTGCAACTGGAGTGGGTGCATCTATTCTGTCACACCTTGGACGTGATACCTATGAATTGGTACTTGGAGACAGAGCTCTGCCATGGCACAGATGAATGGGATATTTTGAGACAGGGATTCTTGATGACATTCAGCTTTGAAGATGGATTTGAGTGCATTGATGAAGCACTGTAGGAGGTCAAAGCAGCAATCTTTAGAATACCACAGGATCCCTTGGATTTGATTCAACCGAATTGGACCACCCAGCTGTGCCATGTGCTGGAGTGCTACAATGTGACTGCTGAAGAAGAAGATGAGGATCCGAGGAACATTAATATCCCGGAAATAGAAGGACACCGCAAAGTTGAGGGGCCGTAGATAGAAAACCCAGATATCACCGCACTGCTGAAAACAAGACAAGTGAACATTGGGACAGAGGCGGAGCCAAAGTTTGCGAAGATAGGGGACTACTGGGATGATGCTATGGTGGATAAGGTCATTGAGTTGCTCCATGAATACCAAGACTTGTTTCCTACGAAGTTCTCAGACCTAAAGGGGATAATAGGGGACCTAAGAGTTATGAAAATTATGTTGAAACCGGACGCAAAGCTGATCAAGCAAAGGCCTTACCACCTCAATCCAAAGTATAAAGAAAGGGTCCTCTTAGAGTTGGATAAAATGCTCGCGGGGGTATTATTGAACCAATGGAAGAGTCCTATTGGGTGAGCCCAATAGTAGTTCAGGAAAAGAGGCAGAAGGATGAAATAAGGATATGCGTAGATCTCAAGAAGCTGAATGATGCTTGCATACATGATCCTTTTCTGACTCCATTCATCGATGAAGTGTTGGATAATGTAGGAGGAAAGGAAGCATATTTGTTCACTAATGGGTTCTCGGGGTACCATCATATCAATATTGCGCCAGAGGATAGAAGTAAGACGACCTTCACAACTAAGTGGGGATGCTTTCAGTGTACTATAATGCCTTTTGGATTGAAGAACGCATCGACAATTTTTTCGTGTGTAGTCATCACGACATCTAAGGACTTCATTCACAAGTTTTCGGAGGTATACTTTGATGATTGGACAGTGTTTGGGTTGGTAAAACGCTGTGTAGCCAGCCTACACTTGATGTTGGATATATGCTGAAGGTATCAAATCGCACTCAATCTGAAGAAATGTTTGTTCTGTGTTCCTTTCAGAATTTTGCTGGGCCATGTGGTGTGCAGACAAGGATTGATGGTCGACCCAGCTAAGATAGTAGTTATAATTAAATTGGAGGCATCAAGAAGGGTGAAACAACTACGCACAACGTTGGGGCATACGAGATACTATAGAAATTTCATCAAGAGTTATGCCCAGATTACCATGCCGATGGAGAAGATACTAAAGGAGGATGCTATATTATGTTGGAATGAAGAATGTCAGTGAAGCTTAGATGTGTTAAAGAAAACGATGGTCACCATGCCGATCCTAGTCTTCCCAGATTGGAAGAAGGAATTTCATGTGCATGTAGATGCGTCATCTATTGCGCTTAGGGTAGTACTGACACAGGTTGGTGAGGGAGAGTTGGATCACCCTATAGCGTTTGCAAGTAGGAAGTTGTCTGAAGCTGAGAAGAACTATTCAATAACAGAGTGCGAAGGTTTGGCTATGGTCTATGCGCTCCATAATTTCAGACACTACTTGCTAGGTGGACATTTTAAGATGTATACATACCATTCTGCATTGAGGTACTTGGTTAACAAGCCTATGTTGGGGGGAAAATATGCAGATGGCTGCTGCTATTTCAGGAATATGATTTCAAAGTCATTGTGAAGCTAGGACAATTGAATGCAGGGCCAGATCATCTGTCGCTCATTGAAACGGAAGAGGAGCCTACTAATTTGGAGGAAGGACTTCCTAACACATAGATATTTGTAGTGCGCATAGCTGACAATCACTTTGCAGATATCATACCCTTCCTGATGACAGGGATGGCTCCAGAAGGGTATACTAGTAAAAAAAAGGAGTTGGTGGTGCATGCGACAGACTTTTCTATCATTGCAGGAAATTTATAAAAAATGCACTCGGATGAAATACTATGACGCTATGTGCCTGAGTTTGAATGAAACAACATCCTCATTGAAGCTCATGGAGGAGTTGCGGGAGAAAATTATGCAGGAAAAGCCACAGCGCAGAAGATTTTATGCATTGGGTTGTGGTGGTCAACACTGCATAAGGATTCCAAGGCTTACTTTAAGTCATGCGATGCATGTTAGAGGATGGGCAGGCCATCATGGAGGGATGAGCTGCCTTTGAATCTGCAAGTGTCATTACAACCATTCGAGAAATGGGCCATTGACTTTGTAGGCCCGATTCAGCCTCCAGGAAAGAAGATGGGTGTGCGGTATATCATCACCGTGATGAAGTGTTTGACCAGATGGGTGGAGGCACAGCCCGTGATGGACTGCATAGGGGAAACAACAATGAAGTTCCTCTTTGAATATGTGGTAACTAGGTTTGTTTTCCCGAAGATTTTGATGAGCAATCATGGTACACATTTTGTTAATGAAATGATCAATGCGCTGACGGAGGAATTCCAAGTTTATCATCAAAAGAGCACACCATATCACTCGCAGGCTAATTGGACGGTCAAAGAATTTAATAAGATATTGGAGAATGCGTTGACGAAGGTTTGCAATGCACAGAGGAATGATTGGGATGTGCGCGTATCCGCGGTGCTATGGGCTTACAGAACTACTTGCAAGAAACTGACTAGACAGACATCCTTCAGGCTGTTCTATGGCATAGAAGGTGTGATGCCAATGGAGTATATTGTACCTAGTATACACATAGTAACATTCACAGGAATGGAGGATCGCGGAACCATGGAGGAGCGGCTCGTGCAGCTGACCGAACTTGAAGATGACAAATTTTTGGCTAGATTCCATCAGCAAGTTCAGAAGGAGCGCGAAAAGGCATGGCACGGTCGACACATCAAACTGTGAACCTTCAAGGTAAATGATTTGGTTTTATTATATGACAGCAAGTTTGAAAAATTGCTAGGAAAATCTCAGATGCATTGGCTGGGGCCCTATATCATCAAGGAGATTACCGATGGTGGAGTAGTTCAGATGGTGAAATTGAATGGAGACCCATTTCTCGGGAAGGTAAATGGTAGCCAATTAAAGCCATACACTGGGGATTCATCTAGATGACTATATGGAAGCATAGTCTTAGTGCTCTAGGTAGGTGAAAGGAGGTGCGTGACTATAAACTACACTACCTGGGTTGTAGGGCTGTGCGATTGTGGGACTACGTGGGATGGAAGAATGTCACAATATCAACAGAAGCGTGAAGGGAGCTGCACTGTAGGAGGAGAGACCGCGTAGGGTAGCGAGAAAGTGACTGTTACGATCACTATTCATGATTTGACAGTGAAAACATGGCTAAGAGGAGCGGGGGGGGTACATTTAAGACAGAATTCAAATGCGATATCTTTGAAAATCTACCGCCAATGTATAATTTATGAACGGATTTTGGGGGGAATGTCAGATTTGAATTCGAATTTACCTATAAATTACAGATGGCCACCCAATGAAAAACACTTTTCATTTTGAGAGTTGATGTGTTGAGCTATCAGTTGCGCATGAACCCTGAGAGTTTTGAGGCTTTGGTGGCCAGTTCGGTGTTTGACAGGTTGCCTAAGGAAACCCAGGAGCTCCTTAATAGTCTAATGTCGACACCTGTGGAAACTACAAGTGTTGGAGGATCGATGGCCTCTGAGGGAGCTACCCCTAAGGTCGTAAGTGTGGAGGTTCCTGTAGACGTGCCAAAGTTGCCAAGGTTGCCCAGGCCGAGGCCTACACCGATAAGAGAGGGGCCTAAGACGAAGAAAGACAAACAAAAAGCGACACAACTGGTGCGCGAGTCACCAAGGAAGCACCAAAAGAAAGAGAAGCCCACCGCGCAGGAGAAAGGCAAGGTGGTAAACCTAGAATCCGATGAGGGTGTAGATGAAGGCGTAGAGGAAATTGACATTGAGGGTGTAGACCCTATCTCAAAGCTACCAGAATACATTCCTCCGTGCCGAGGTAAGGTGAAGGTCCCGAAGGACCTAGATGAGGGAAAATTTCTATTGAATACACTTGTGTTACCAGATCAAATCACATTTGAAGGTCCGCGCTTGGTGCGTGTCCCACATCTAAAGTTAGAGGATTGGGACTTGGCGGATACTGAGCGATTCCCCCACCTAGCTACTGATAGTTTCATGCAGAGGGTATTCTATAAGGATTCAGGTGTCACCACACTAGAGTTAGTGAAGTGGATTTGTGGGGTGGAGAAGGTAGGATTGCTGAACCTACTATGGGTGCCGCATTAGCACCGTGCGCCCATAAACTTAATAGTTATCAGATAGTTGTTGTCCCTGGTGCACAACGGGTGCCTTTGGTTGGAGGAGCCAATCCTAATAATTGATATGCTAATCCATAGGATCACCCGACTACACCATTCAGGACAAAATCCGGCCAAGGCATTTGGCAGAAAGGTGGGCGAGCGCGACCTCGCCGAGCCAATGAAGGACAAGTTTAATCTTGTCAAAAAGATGCGTGGCTACTTAATTTCAAGAATAATCGACCTTGCGGTCAAGGTAGCCACCTAGATCTAGGCTGGGAAGATAATGCGGAAGTGTCACAGATGAGGTACTGACACTAGTAGTCTCATTAGTAGCCCAGTGCGTGGAGGGCATACAATTTAATTAGGCACGCTACCTCTGCAGCGAGTTCCTTGTGAATTGCCGATAAGTGCAGGATAAAAGCAAGATGTTCCATTACAAATGGTTGTTGCTATCTATTGTGTTGGTTGCATGGCAGTTGCCAGAGGACAATCAGTTTCCTCTGATCGCAACAGACTTGCCAGAAGCAACGAAGTTTACTTCGCTATGGGACATGAAGGATGCTGAGTGGGTCCGCGAGAGCAAGATCTTTTGGGTTTTGATGGAGATGAGCATCAATATGGCCATCAACCATAAGCCAAGACTATCACCAACTATTTATGAGCAGTTGTTGGGATACACAAAGTTCAAGGCGGACTTCCACTGTATCTCCATCTGGGCGCGGAAGGACCCAGAACATAAATGGTATGATCTCCCATACCTTGCAATGGATGATGCGATAGTAGTGGTCCTCGATTGTTGGCCAACAGAATGGCGCATGGCCTTAGATTTGTCCGCTGGATCTAGTAAGTCCGTGGGAAAGCAGAAGAAGGAGGAGGCCTAGTTGAAAATGCAGTAGATGGCTGAAAGACAAAAAAAGGAAGCAGAGGAAAAATCTAGAGCTGAAGCAGAGCGCACTGCTAAGGAGCGTGCATAAGAAAAGGAGGAGGAGGAAGAGCGCGACTCTAACAGAAGTCAGAAGTCTCCTTCGCCACAGATGGAGGATGAGCAACAATCTGAACAGGGTGGTGGAGATCACCCCCCTTCTGGATAAAGCGGACTCAGGAACAGGAGAAAGAAGGGCCGCAAAAGAAGTCCAAGGCCAGTAAATCATCGCTAGACCTGATCACCTTGACAAAAGGTGACTTAGATGACATTGGTGATAAGGTCAGGGATGCGACCGTGGAATTGCTGCAACAGAAACAAGCCTTGGTCACCATTCAGACGGGTCTGTGCGAGTTGTAGATCTAAACTTCACAACTATAGATTGGTGTAGGGAAAAGAAATGCAGTGTCGACTAGTTTGGCACCAGGTACCTCAGAAGTAGCAGAGATAGTTCGCTCTTTGGATCCCCGGGTCGTCACGCTGTTGGATGGGGCTTTGACTCCAAAATCAGAGGTTGACAAGGTTGCTGTTAGTGCACTAACAAATATTGGGTTGAACTTGGCCGTGCTTCCAAGTGAATTCCTTCACACCCTACTAGTAGGGGTGATCATAAAACTTCAGGCTCGAGAGCACCACGCGCTGAGTGTGATCAGCGAACAAAAGGCCAATAATGTGTAGATGTTCGTCGAGAAGACTTCAATAATTAACACATGGAATAAAGTGCAACAAAATAATGAGCACACTACAATAGTAGTCGCTGAAGCATGCAGAACCATTCCGGAGCTGCAGATCCTAGAAGAAGCACCGGTGGAAGCCAAGATCCAGAAGTTGGCTGCCGTGTGCGCGATGCAAAGACCGAGCTGGCTAAGGTTTAGTTTGGGGTGAACCTTAAGATTACCGAGCTTGAGTTGAAGGCCCAGACTTCGACTCCACCAGAGGTGAAAGAACAATGCGAGGCAACTATCAAGGATGCAATCGTTGCAGTAGACGCTGCGATAACATATTGCACTACACTCTTCGAGCAATCGCTGGAGGTACTCACCAGTCTGTAGGAAGATCCCATCTTGCAGAGGTTGGCAATAGAGGTGAGGGAATTACAACAGTGGTATGACGATGTCAGAGTGACGACACGCATTGTCACTATCACGCAGAGATTGGCAAAGCTGCAAGAAGCAAAGGATCTGAAGGAACAGGCAGATGTAGCACAATGCAGAGAGGCAGTACTAAAGGCCAGATTGGGGCCTTGGCTGGATGAAGCCTATGTGCTCACCGCCACCATTGAGGGAAAGTTGGCTAGCCTGCAGGCAACACAGCAGAAAATCAAGGCAGATAGTGCAAGACCAGTAATGGAGTAGCTGGTAGAGCAAGTTAAGCAGGTGGCGACACAATGTACCACCGAAGTTGCAGTAGTTCAAGTGGAGCTGGGAGGTCTTCGTGACAAGATCTCCGCGCCAGCAGAGTGACTCGGGGGCGAGTCACCATATTTGTGTTGGGGGCCTATTGGGACAAGGTCCCCTAGGGTCATTTTTTGGGTTAAAAGCCCAAGTTTTGGGGCAGAAAGCCCAAGTTTTTGTATAAAAAGTGTAAAGTCTGCACATTTTTTGGTCATGGAGCACGAATATGTAAAGTTTCATAAATGGTTTCCACCCTTCATTTATGTAAGTCATGTTGGCTTTAGGAGATCTACCCATGGTCCGCAGACCATGGGATTATATAAAAAGGGAAGTCTTAGAAGAGTCTAAGGAGGGGAGTTCAATTCTTGGATGTTAATGTAATGGGTCAGTAAGAGCTAAGAGCAAAGAGTCTTAGCATAGGAAAGAGGCTCTATAGCTATGTGCGTAGAGGCCTAGGGTAGATGTCCGCAGCTAAGTGCATGGACTCTTGTAGTTGTGGCGCAGGATAGTTAGAGTCTGTAACAAAGATCTGAAGCATTAATAAAGGGGATTATTTTGGAATTACATGTGTTGATTTATTTGCTTCTATTATGAATGCATGTGATTATGTTATGGATATTGGGTTTATGATTTAATGCTATATTGGTGTGCGAATCTATTTATTTTACTTTGTTATATGAACGCAAGTAATAATATCTGTTTATGCGAAGAATATCTTAATGCATGTTGAAGTTATCAGATACTTAAGTCGATCAGGGTAAATACAGAGGTAAGAACATTTACAAAAGTGCGTAAGTAGATAAATCATCTATTTAGGGTCCGCAAAGGATGATCGTAGACCTTCATGAAGGTCTAGAAGCCGGATAAGAAAAGTATATCAATAAGCCCTACAAGGCTTATTGATAAGAGCGAAGGCAGGTTTAGGGTATAAAATGACATCACTACCATCTCTGGGTGCAGAAACTTGGTTCCTGCATCCCCCCATACTACTTCAGGTGAGACTTTAGTCCGCGCTCTGCAGATTGATGTCGAAAGGGCTAGTAGTGTAGGGATTTGCTTGGCTAATTAACGTTGAACTTGAGTTAGAGCCCACTAAGCCAACACAAAGAGTATCTTATTTTCCTATATGTGTTGTATTATGTTTGCACTCATGTATTTCAATGCCTTGTTGATTCATTGAATAGAGATGTTAGGTTATGCTACTTGATTGTTGTAGATCCATTGCTTATTTTAGTCATGTGTGCAGGTTATAATTATAGCACTTGGAGCTTACAAGCGAGGAGGAAAAGAAATCTTGCTATAGATTCGAGGTAGGATTATTTCCCATTCTCTAACTTCTCTAAGGAAAGCTCTATGATTTTTGTCTTATGTTGTTCTAGACTAGTCCAGTAGGTCTAGGGAATTCACCTTTGTCCACAATTGTAAATTCCGCATAACAATGAGTTACCCCGACCTTTGTTTTTCCACCCTTCTTCTTTTGCATTTTGCCTTTTATTGTTTTTTCTTTTATTATACTACTAAGGGTTCCAGGGGATGAGAGCATGTTATGTATGATATAAGCAGCGAATACCCCCTTTAAGGTGGGGTAGTTCATCGCCCACTAGGGGTTGGGACATGCATGGGTTCCATAATGATGAGAAAGCTTCCATCTTTTGCTTGTTGCACTTGTAGACCAAGAAAATAGGTTAGTTCCCCAAGTAAAGACATTTCAAATTCTTACTGCATAACATAAGCAAAGTTTTTACTCATAGATTCTTCATTACTGCCAAAGATGATATCATCAACATAAACAACAATAATTAGCAGTTTATCACCCTTAATTTTTGTGTACAAGTTGCTGTCTACAGATCCTTTTGTGAAATCTTGTTGTTGAAGATATTTGTCAAGACGATAATACCATGAATGTGGAGCTTGTTTTAGCCCATATAAAGCCTTTTTGAGTTTGCATACAAGGTTTTCATCATTCCCCAAAATGAATCCTTTTGGTTGTTCAATATATACTTCTTCTTCTAGATCTCCATTAAGAAAATCAGATTTTACATCCATTTGATAAACTTTGAAATTTCAAAAACTTGAAAATGCAAGAAACATTCTTATGGCTTCAAGTCTGGCTACTAGTGCAAATGTTTCTTCAAAGTCTATACCTTCTTGTTGAGCATAACCTTTACAAACAAGTCTAGCTTTGTTCCTAATGACCTCTCCATTTTGATTCAACTTATTTTTGAATATCCATTATTGGGCACGGGATCCCCCAGGGGAAGTTTTGGGGCTTAAAGAGCATATTTTGACTAAATATGATGTAAAGGCTTCGTGTTTTGTGGGCGTGGAGTGCGAACTTGTAAATGAATATAGGGTTGTCCGCCCTTATTTTTGTAAATGTAGTGTCGGCTTTAAAGATCTACCCATGGTCTGCGGACCATGGGATTGTATAAATAGAGCGAGGCTCTAAGTTTTAAATCAAAAGGAATCAATTGATGAATACATGACGAAGAATTGAGTCTTATCTAAGTGTAGAGTTGAGTCTTAGATCATAGAGTAGGAGAAGGTTTTGTAGCTGAGTGCGCAAAGGCCTAGTAGTCCGCAGCTGAGTGCGCAGGGCGAGTCGAGTATGTAACCTTTGGAGAAGTAATAAAGAGAAGTTCATATCATTTCCATGTATCTTTTCCTATTTTATGCATTGATTATATTGGGTATGAATTGCATTTTTACTGTTTATATGTGCGAACTTATATGATTATGTTGACTAAGAGAATATAAGACAAAGTATCTGTTTACATGAAGTTAACTAAAAGTTATAAGAAGATAAGTAAGATTCACAGTGTAACTTGGGGAATTAGTGCAGATCATTGCCTTAGCAGTGCAAAAGCATCCCAGCCCCTGGTTAGGGCTGCACGAAGGCAATTATAATAGATCACGAAGGCCTCGCAGGTCAGGGCAGTGCGCGAAGTAACCTACATGAAGCTATTCACAGTTGGACTAAACCGACCCCTCAGACATCTCAAGGGTGCAGAAACTTGGTTCCAACATCCCCCCATACTACTTCAGGTGAGACCTCAGTCCGCACTCCGCAGGCTGTTGCCGAAAGGGCAGTAGTGTAGGGATTTGTTTGGCTAATTAACTCCAAACCTGGGTCAGGCCCCCTCAAGCCAACAAATGGTTCTGTTGCTAGGACCAGAATCCACATAGAGATGTTTGATGTCGTATCATTGGAATCCAACTAAGAAGGAAATTGAAGGTTGGTTGGACAGGAGAATTCACGAATTCGCGGCGCAGGAGAATAGGAATCTGCGACTATTAAAGGAAGAGTGGTTAGATTACTACCTATACACAGAGATCCATAAAATCTTCTTCTCATCTTTCTCTACTAAGCTATACGAATGGATCGCGAAGCTAGCAGATAGCCAAGGGAGGTGGAAGCTTGATGGTTCTATTGTGTGGACCCTAGAGTTGGTGCACAAATTGGAAGCATTGGAAGATAAGATCGCGCGCGATGTTGATCACTGGCTCAATCGGATTATCAGAGGATTCATTACTGAGTTCGTAGTAGATACTTTAGTCAGCTATAGCAAGGCAAAGTGACACTTCCTCAAAGTACCGCGAGGTAAGTACGTAAAGTTTTTGAATACTTAGATTAAAATGCTATTGTGTGAAAAGAGGGTTATGCAATTACCTTGATGTTCGGAGTTACGCGAAGTGGAAAAACCTATAGAAAAAAAGGAAGTAAGGGACCAAAGAATAGCCCTTTGATTTCACCTCCGCAAGGGGATGAGGAAGAGCTCGTGAAGGTCTATCCACGAAGTGTGATCCATTTGATAAGGCAAAGGATTCTGCGCATTCCACCTCCACCCACACTGCTGCTAGCTTCACCGCTTTCACCTCCATCTTCACCTGTACCACCTCTGCTACCACCGCAAGTCAATATGGCAAGCACGATAAAGTTGCCTGTGTTCAAGGGAGTAGGAAATGAGGATCCATACTAGTTTTGGTTCATGATAAGAGCCGTATGGGAAGCACAGGGAGTTACAAATGACAATATAAAGAAAGCGACACTGGTTAGTGCCCTATAGGATTGCGCGCTGACTTGGTATAAAATCATTCTAATGACAATCCGAATGTGGGGATCGCGGATATCCAAACTGCGCTAAATAAGGAATTTAGCAGGCTGAAGTTAGAAGCACAGTCGATCATTGGGTTCAAAGAGATCACAATGCTACCAGGTGAGACTCCTTGGGATTTGGATCAGAGGCTGAAGTGCACAATTCACAAAGCTAGTATGACTTTGATGGATGGAAAACATCGCGAATGGTTTGTAGCATCACTAACACTGCATTTGAGGCATGCACTATCGCACCAGACGTTAACAACCTAGGGTCAGTTGAAAAACTTATGCCTTGAGATGCAGAGTCTGAAACAGGATAGGACAACTCGACTAGAAGTGCGCGAAGAGGTGTGGTGTGTAAAATGCAAGGGTCAGGGTCATGATATGACCACTACATGGTGTTCGTGAATTACCTTGCGGGAGGAGGACCGATGTCGTTAAGGCCAGAAGCGCAAGTGGGACCTAATGCAGCGTTTTCTTTATGGTGCGCGATTTGTCAATTACGAGGGAAACACGCTACGAACAACTGCCATTTGCTACAAAAGTATACACAGAATTAGCAACAGTTGTTCTGTAACTTTTGTAGGTCAGTAGGAAATGATGAGCACACTTGTAGAAGCTATGAGTTAATGATGGATATAACTCCCACCTACAGAGTTCAGGCTGAATCGCGACCCCTAGACTTGAATGCAGGAGTGGTGCGAATAGGGTTTTAGGGGCGCAGATGAGGCTAGGACATTATGCTCGCGATTGTACAAATCCAAAGTGTCCATCATGTATGTATTATACCTTGTTTGATCATGAGATAGAAGATTGTCCTATGCTGATAGCTAGGATATGCAACAAGGGAGCGCTACCACCTCCCTTGACTTAGAACTTGCAGATGATGAGGTCTGAGCCGCGTGAGGAAGATCCAAATGTGAACATTGTTCTTTGAAGTGGAATCACAATGGGAGATGATAAAGGAAAACAACCTGAAGATAGTACTTGGGTTCGCAAGGCTTCGACGAAAGAAGTAGATTTTGATTTGGAGTGTGCTAAGGAAACCTTCATGGAAGCTAAGAAGAGCTTCGTTGATGCCTCCACTTCAAGAAGCAAAGAGAGACCAGAGCCAGAAATGGACCTATCTATGCTTACGACATTCCTGGAAACATGCATGAAGCTACTGCGCAACAGTAAGGCTGTAAAGGGACTACAAGAACTCATTAATAGATGCGCTAGGACCGTGCCAGGAGAACCACGTGTAGTCCGAAAGATTGGAAAGCATAAGACAAGGATGGGGAGAGAAATGAGGCTAACCGCATAGATTGGGGAATATGAGATGGACCAAGTAATTCTGGACTTAGGATTAGACACGAACGTTCTGCCGAAGCAGACATGGGAGCACATGGGGAGGCCTATGCTGCAGTGGTCTATTATTCAACTGCGAATGGCGAACCAACAGAAGATAATACCCTTGGGGCGATTGTAGGGAATCACCATGGATATTGAGGGAGCAAGCACAGAAATTGAGGTGATAGAGATTGTTGATGAGATCAATCCATACCCCGCGCTCTTAGGAATTGATTGGGCCACTGACATGAATGGGGTGATTAATTTGAAGAAGTGCAAGATGATTTTTGAGAAGAAGTCTCTGCGCATAGTTATACCCTTGGACCCTGTTGAGGGATCATGCTATACAGAGCTGGTGCACAACTACGAAAGTGACGACAATTTGGACTGCATCTACAAGATAACCATGCGGGAGAAAGGTTTGGTAAATTCCACCGCAGATGGACGGATCTCATGGGAGTGTGAAAGCTCCTGTATGTCAGATTCTGATGAGGAGATAGAGCGATGGCAGAGCCGGTTACACGAGGTAACCACGTTGAACTATAATATTATGAAAAGATCACTGCATTGCGTATCGATGGAAGTGAGAGATCTCCCTTCTTATGATGGATTTGGTGAGGTAGATGCTTTCTTGGACAAATGCAAAAGGGAGGTACCGGAAAAACAACGTTTCCAGGCCTTGAATTGGGTACTGCGCGCTACGCCCACAAGGTGGTGGGTACACACAAAGGGAGATTTGAAGACTGGCACGCATATAGGAGGATGATGCGCACACGGTTTGGGAAGCCTAGAGTGCAATTGGCAGATAAATACAATGGACAGGATGGTGTGCGCGTGCATCTATCCAGGTGGGTACAGGTATATGGTAAACAACCTGCGCAGATACACATGAATTGCACATTGGAAAATATGGTCAATAAGCATGTGTTGGGGGGGAAATGCATGAACGACTCCTTAGGTTGGAACGACAGAGTGTTGAGAGAACGAGCCCGCAAAATATTATCCATGCGAAAGCATTTAACGAACTGTACGAAGCACTTAACAAGGTATGTAATGCGCAGCGAAGTGATTGGGACCTGCACGTACTAGCAGTCTTATGGGATTAAAGGACAACGTGCAAGAAACTGACAGAACAGATGCCTTCTAGGCTGGCCTATGGAGCAAACGATATAATGCCGATGGAGTATATCATGCCTAGTCCGTGAATAGCAGCGCCCCCGGAAATGATGGTTCGCCGAGCCTTGGAAGAAGGGATCGCGCAGTTGGAAGAGCTCGAAGAAGAATGCTCGGGACCTGATGAAGATATCCAACAAGGTAATATTAGGCTCTAAGAACTCATGAAAGAAAGAGTTCGGTTGAGGGGGAAAAGTGCCATGGTGGAAGCAAAAGTCAAGAAGCTTGAGGAAGGAATACAGAAGGACTTTCTTGATAAGAAAACCCTAGTGATAAAACAGGCTGCGCATGATTACGTTGACAAACTTAGGGACTACCACAGAGAGTTGATCATTTTGATGCCTTGGATTGGACCATATGTTACTAAGGGGATCACAAATGGTGGCACAATGCAGTTGCTAAAATGCGCGATGCAGTTGGTGAAGCCAACTAGTGAAACCTCCCCAGGAGAAGTAAGCGATAGTTGGTTGAAGCCACATACAGGTGGCCCGGTCACCTGAATAACCGTGGGAAGCACAGTCTTAGCACCCCAGGCAGTTGAAAGGAGGCGTGGGTGTTATGAAACCAGCTCAAGAAAAGATAGAAAAGATAGATCAACGCCTTAGAATTCAGCCTCTTCGAGGGGGAAACCTCCTTTACATTACATAAATGAACAATTCTTGGATGATTCAAATGAAAAAACCTCCTTTCTATATATAGGAGTCTAAGGAGTCACAACATAATCCAGTTGACCTAACAATAATAATATAAAGCCACAAAAATAACAATAGAGGGATTCTATGGGGTACAGTAATAACAATATGGGGGCAATAGGGGAACAACACTATTAATAAGCAGTATAACTACAATAGTAATGGGGTAATAACTAGTATTATAGGGACCCAACATGCCCCTCTCCTTCAAAAAAGTGTTGTCCTCAACGCTTGAGTAGTTCTGGATACTTCTGCATAAAATTCTCATCCTCCCATGTGGAATCTTCAGTGGATAAGTTCTTCCACTTGATAAGATACTCTGAAATTGAACGATTTCGTAGCTGTCGAGTTCTTGTTTCTGTGACTGCTTCCGGTTCCAATATAATTTTTCCTTCCTCGTCAAGTGTTAAACACACATGGACATCAAGAGAGATATGAAAGATAATCAGGAGAGTACAATTTTTATTAACAATTGATTTACATTTATAGTACAATATCTGACCGTTGGGTTCCACATCCCAAGGTCTCTTGGACTCCTTTTGTCCATTCGGCTTCCACACTAACCCATTGAGGATTAGGTGTCCAACATTCCCCCCCTTAATCCGAAGGGTTATGTATGAGTCCAAGAAGAGAGCTGTAATACAAAATGTGCAAAAAATGCATGGCAGCACTAGGCTGAATGTGCTCTATGAAATGTTGGTATAAAGGGCGGTGGTTTAAGGATGACCACCAACACTGGAACGATTAGTGCAGTTGCCAGAACTCTTCCATCACTAGCAAGAAGCTGAAGTCTTCTGCTAGAGGAAGTGCTCCTATTGTTTTGAAGAGGGAAACCTTCAACCAATAAAGGGAGGTCTCACCCCACATAAAAGGGAGAACTTCAACCTGAAAAGGGAAGTCTCAACCTGTGATGGTTTAAGGATGACCAACAACTCTGGAATGATTAATGCAATTCCTGGAACTCTTCCAAAGCTGGCAAGAAGCTGGAGTCTTCTGCTAGAGGAAGTGTTCTCAATTGTGTTCCTGGAATTCTTCCAAAACTGGCAAGAAGCTGAAGTCTTCTACTAGAGGAAGTGTCCCAGATTGCCAACTGAAGGCATGTTCATGGGCATCTTTGTTTCTGGCTACAACTCTGAAACTGGTGTGGCAGGTTGTGGCTCAGGCTCGCTTGATGTGGCTTTGAAGCTTGTAGATGACCACCAATTCCCCCTTGTCAGATACAAGGTGAGATGATGGAGAAAACTCAACTGCAAGACTGTTCAATATTCTGGAACAAGTTCTGACATGTGTTTGGAATATCTTCTTGGCTGTTGATGCCCATTGCCAAGAAGCGATCCATCCAAGATGAATCTTTGTTCTTGCAGGACGTTTGTTTCTGAAGCATCTGTGTGAAGAATGGCTGGTTTTATGACAATTCTCACATGGATGAAGACCAAAACAGTGATCTTTCAGATGGCCAACTCGGTCACAGTGTTGGCATTTTACAATCTGTGGTTGTTGTTGTTGCTGTGGAAGAGGAGTAGAATCTGGAATAGCTGGAGGTGAACTGTCATGAGGAGCAAGTGAACTGTCATGAATGAATCCAGCACTTTGAAACTGAATGGGCTTTGAGTAGTCTGGAATATGAAAGGACAAGTCCTTCTCATATCCAAGACCGGTTCTGTGCTTGTTGTGGACAAGCTGTTCCCAAGGTCTGATGATGGGCTTGGGAAGTGCAAGCTGAATTTCTGCATCTGCATGTACAACTGCTGTTTTATGGAGTACTAAATCTGAACCAACTGTAACATCATTGACTTGCTTCTGATGGGTTGCAGTCTCAATGTTCTGAACATAAACATGTTCAGAATGACTCCTCTGTTTTAGTTCTTCTTGCTGTAGCTGAGTTTCAAGCTGCAAAAAATCAATATTCTCCTGTGCATTTTGTAGACATATTTTAATATTGAATAGAGAGGTTTTGTTGATCTTAACCATCTCATCAACAGTGGAATGTATGAGAGTATTTAACAACTCTAATGCATTATCAAGTCTGGTCATTTTCTTCATTATCTTATATGTTAAAGAAACTGATCACAACTATCAACCAGTGAAGAAGAAGCAACAATCACTCACAATTCAATGTCACTGCAATATCCTTTATAAATGTCAGCAAATGAGCAGCGTGCAACATAAAAGATTACAATCAGCCCACCAAACTCTTTATACAGCAGTGGAATCAAGAATCAATGCACTATAATGAGTTTTAAATACAATGCTACACTGGAGCAGCAGCAACTGCAAACTTGCTTGGATCCTTCAAATACTCGTTCACTCTTCAACGTATATCAACACTTCAGTATCAGCTAGTGAGAAGAATATACAACCACACAAACAACCTCTAAATGGCATCCAAATTGTGACAAACTCATTCTGGTATGGTAGAAACTGACCCAAAATACCAACAGACCAACCAACACAGAATCTTCTGAACAATTGTAAGTACACAACAACAATCATACAAAAAAATTATTCATCTATTGAACGTCATAAACAACCTCTTGTTCTGTCGAGAGGATAGCAAGGGGGGTTTACCGTCCAATCTTAGTTTTTCACATCAAAATTTCCGTTGCGGCCACGTTCGTTGTTCGATTCTAGCGCAAAATTCGAATTCTTCTACAGATTAACCTCGGAAGAAGACTTTATTTGTCAGAATAGCCAAATATAGTTGTGATTCGTTCCAATTTGGACAATTTTAGTGTTTTTTTTTTATCACTCTAGGAATCGATTATCTGTCCGAAATAATACCGAATTTCTGGAAAGAAGCGGTCGCATATGGTCTTTGGAAAAGAGAAAGCGTTTGGATATCATGCAGTAAGGCCTCGTATTTCTGTGTTCTATGATCAATGGTACTTGAAAATTGCTGGAAAATCAAGTGCAATTGCAAGTTCCATTTTCATTGTTAATCCCTTCAAAAACTTGATTCTTTGTGAATTGTCTAAATCAAATAAGTGTACAAATCTGCTTTCTGCATTGCAAGCCATTTGACACGGCAGAATGATGGTCTCTGAAAATGATGAAGCTCAAGAGGCTCACCTCTTCACCTCCACAGAAGCAATGGAAATCCTGGTCTTAGATCAACCCCCGCAGACATATATATCGAATAGCGATTACAGGAGCGTAATGTCATCTTATGCTGAAACGCATTCATTGCCTCCTTCAGAAGACCCCTTGCAGTCGTCCTTTAAAGATTCACACCATAAGAGCTTCAAAATTACGAGAATGATCACGAAATGATTTATGGTTAATCAAAAGTTTATATTTGATATTTTGAAAACGTTTCGTTCCTCACGACAGACTCATAAAAGGCCAATCGATATCAAGATGATCAATGGCATTCTAAACAGACTCACTAAACGGGCACATTAACGCAGGGTATATCTTCAAAATTAGTTGCGTCGCTTCTATGAAAGCCGTGGATGTAACTATTATAAGTTGTTCTAGTAGCAAAGAGCTGAGAGGATTGGTCGAGCGGTGTGCGATTGACAAGTTCACATTCTACTTCTCCGCCGGGCAGCACGATGTCGTCCCAGACATTCCCAACCAAAGTATTTCCAGGAAAGGCATTTACATACTTTGACAAAAATGGTAGTGGATATATTGAAATCGAGGAGCTTAGAGAAGCCTTGGTGGATGATTTGGGTTCCAATGACGCAGAGATACTGATAAGGATGGTCGCATCAGTTATGAAGAGTTTGCGGCAATGATGAAAACTGGCACTGACTGGAGGAAGGCCTTACGACAGTACTCATGGAAAGGTTTAGTAGCCTGAGTATGAGATTGTTCAAGGACGGGTCCTTACAGATGGCATGGTCTGACTGCTCAGAGAGTGACAGAGGCAGAGGCAGAGTAGCGCTCTGGACAGAGGCAGTGGCAGCAATGATCGGGACAGAGGCAGTGGCAGCAAATGATTTCATGCAGGAGTGGTTATGGAAGATGACAGCTGCTGCAAAGTTGTGCTGTTGGGTAGCTCAGGAGAGAGAATAACCAGATTTTCAGGTACAGGAGCATCCAATTCAGAAAAGAATCGAAGTTTCAGTGAAGCAGTTTAGAAAGGCACAAAACTGATAAGGAGAAGCGCTCAGATTTACAAAGGCCACAAAACAATGGCTCAAATTAATTATGCAGGGCAGGAATACGCCTGCTCTGATACCATGTTAAACACACATGGACAGCAAGAGAGATATGAAAGATAATCAGGAGAGTACAATTTTTATTAACAATTGATTTACATTTATAGTACAATATCTGACCGTTGGGTTCCACATCCCAAGGTCTCTTGGACTTCTTTTGTCCATTTGGCTTCCACACTAATCCATTGAGGATTAGGTGTCCAACATCAAGTTCTGGCAATATTGTTTGAACTGGGAGCTTGTCACCTATAACCTTCTTTAAACATGAAACATGGAAAACTGGGTGCAATCGAGAAGCTGCAGGAAGCTCCAATTTGTATGCCATAGTACCAATATTTTGCAACACCTTGTACGGACCATAATACTTTGGTGATAATTTATTATCCTTCTTAGCTTGCTTGAGGGACATTTGCTTATATGGTTGTAGCCGTAGGAATACCCAATCACCTACATCAAAACTTCTTTCATTGCGATGTTGATCTGCCTGTTGTTTCATTCTATTATGTGCCAACATGAGGTTATCCTTTAAGAGTTGGAGGACTTGTTGTTGATGTTCGATGTGATGTTCCACTGCCTGAACCTTAGAATTTTCTCTTAAATATGATGTGATGGATGGTGGTTGATACCCATAAAGTGCCATAAATGGGGTCATTTTTGTTGCTGTATGGAAGGAAGTGTTATACCACCATTCAGCCAGAGGCAACCATTTGACCCATTGTGTCTGTTTATCAGATACAAAGCAACGAAGATATCCTTCCAAACATTTGTTTACTATCTCAGTTTGCCCATCAGATTGAGGATGATAAGATGAGCTATGAGCTAACTGAGTACCAAGACAAGAAAATAATTATGTCCAAAAATTTCCAGTGAAAATGGGATCTCTGTCACTTACAATAATCTTTGGGTTTCCATGTAGCTTTTGAATTGTTTCCATAAATGCAGTAGAAACTGTACTGGCTTTAAATGGATGTGATAATGCACAAAAGTGTGCATACTTGGTAAGTCTGTCAACTACCACCATGATGACACTCTTTCCCTCAGACTTGGGTAAACCTGTGATAAAATCCATTGAAACCTCCTCCCAACGTTGGCTTGGAATGGATAAAGGTTGTAATAGACCCGTGTCTTAATTGTTTCAACTTTATTTTGTTGGCAAACCAAACATTCAACCACAAACTTTTGAATATCTGATTTAAGGCCATCCCAAAAAAATTCCTTCTTAACCCTGTGGTAAGTTTTTAAAAATCCTGAGTGCCCTCCTAAGGGAGAAGTGTGCAATTCCATAAGAATCTTTTGTTTTAGCTGGGAATTCTTACAGAGGTATAAGCGATCTTTGTACCATAACAAATCATTTTGCCAGCTAAATGTATCAGACGTACTGGAATCTTGTTGTAACTTTCGAATAAGTGCCCACACTTCTTCGTCATTCTTCCATTCCTCCCTTGCTTCATTTATCCAATCTGGTTGGATAATAGAAATGGCGCACAACAATGCTTCCACATCCTCATCCTTTCTTGAGAGTGCATCTGCCACCACATTTTGCTTCCCTTTTTTGTAGATGATTTCAAAGTCATAACCCAACATCTTTGTGACCCACTTTTGTTGCTCTTCAGAGGATAATCTTTGTTCTAAAAAGTATTTAAGGCTATCATGATCCGTTTTTACCTTGAAGTGTCTTCCCATTAGGTAGGGTCGCCATTTCTTAAGTGCATGGAGTATTGCCAACATTTCCTTCTCATAAATAGCTTTGCTTAAAAACTTTCCCTTGATTGGACGACTTTCAAAAGCAATGGGTCTTTCATCTTGCATTAGAACAGCACCAATTCCATTTCCTGAAGCATCACATTCCACAATAAAGGTTTTTGTGAAGTCCGGTGTAGCTAAGACCGGTGCTTGGCACATTGCCTCTTTAAGATGTTCAAAGGCCTTTGTTGCTTCCGGAGTCCATGAAAATGCATCTTTCTTCAATAATGTTGTTAGAGGTGCTGCTATTCTCCCATAATTCTTAACAAACTTGCGATAATACCCTGTCAACCCAAGAAATCCTCGCAGATGCTTTATGGATGTGGGGATTTTCCATTCCTTAATGGCTTTAATTTTGCTAGGGTCTACCTTAACTCCTTCATGAGATACAATATGACCCAAATATTCCACCTCCTGGACTCCAAAGAAACATTTGGATCTTTTTGCATATAATTGTTTCTCCTCAATAGTTGTAGCACCTTGTCAACATGTTCAACATGATCCTTCCAAGACTTGCTGTAGATTAGTATATCATCAAAAAATACTAACACAAATTTTCTAAGGAATGGTTTGAAAATTGAATTCATCAAACCTTGAAATGTTGAAGGTGCATTGGTAAGGCCAAAAGGCATGACCAAAAATTCATAATGACCCTCATGAGTTCTAAATGCTGTTTTCGGAATGTCTTCAGTCTTCATTCTGATTTGATGATATCCTGAACGAAGATCCAACTTGGTGAAGTAAATTGATCCATGCAATTCATCCAGTAATTCATCAATGACAGGAATGGAGAACTTATCTTTAATAGTGAGCTTGTTGAGCTCCCTATAATCCGGACACATGCGCCATGATCCATCCTTCTTGTGCACCAATACTACTGGAGCAGAGAAAGAACTTTGACTCGGTTGAATTATACCAGCCTCTAGCATTTCTGCAACCATACGTTCAATTTCACTCTTTTGGACATAGGGATATCTGTACGGCCTGATGTTTGGAGGAACACTTCCTGGAATCAGATGAATAGCATGATCATGATCACGCATAGGTGGGAGACCTTTGGGAGTCTCAAATACCTTGGAATGATTGTCCAGGACTTTTTGGAGATCTGGAGAAATAGATGATTCCAATGTGGAAACATCTAGCGAACATAATTGTGCAATTACACCTCTTTGCTCCTTTTTTAGAAGCTTTGTCATACCATTAGAGCTGATTATCTTTCCTGGTTTCCCTGCAATACCCCTTAATTCAACTTCCTTTCCTTCCATAGAAAATTTGATGAAAAGTTCTTGAAAATTAAAAGCTATTGTACCCAGGGATTGTAGCCATTGGACTCCTAGTACAACATCAACACCTCCCATTGGAATGGAAAGCATTGGGCTAGTCAATACATATTCTCCCATGGATAGCTTGATATTATGGCACTTTCCAGAGCAATTTATTGTTCCTCCATTTGCAATCATCACTTGACACTCTGGTGCTGGATATAGGAAGCAATTCAATTCTTTTGCTACCTTACAATGAATAAAATTGTGGGTGCTTCCTGAATCAATCAACACTATTACCTTTTTCTTCTTGATTTGTCCTTCTATCTTGATGGTTTGAGGAGTGGTAATTCCCGCCAATGCATTACAAGATATGGTCGGATTTATTTGTTCTTCATCTAGGCTTTGTTCCTGGAGTATATCCTCTTCTTTTGACCTTTCTTGCTCCTTTTCTTCTTCCTCTTCACAATCTATGTAGAATAATTTCTTCTCAGCACACTTATGACCTTTAGTGTATTTGCTATCACAACTGTAACAAAGCCCTTTTGCTCTTTTTTCTTCCAATTGTTGTGGTGTCAACCTTATAGGTTGTGGAAGACTAGGGGTAAAAACACTTCCATCTTTATAGTTGTGAGTGGTATGCTTCCTGGTTGCCATAATTTTGCTTTCCATTTTTCTTGCTAACCTGAATGCCTTCTCTAATGAATCAGGTTCCCAAAGGCGAACATCATGTTGGATATTATCCTTTAAAGACCCTATGAACACATCAATCCTATGCTCCTCTGGAATATTTTTTACCCTTATGTTCAATTTTGGAACTCCTCAATGTGCTCCATTATTGAACCCTTTTGTTTGAGACTTATCAATTGGCTAAAAAAGGTGTTGCTTTTTGTATCCTCATAATGTGCTATCAATTCTTCCGTAAAAATTGCCCAAGTGATAAATGGTTTACGAGAGCAAAGCCATTGATACCATACAAACTGATTTGGTTCCAAATATAAAGTTGCCATACGTACCTTTTGTGTGTTTTTCACATTATTGAGATCGAAGAATTGCTCCATCTGTAATATCCATGTGGCAGGATCCTTGCCATCAAACTTCCTCATATCGATTTTTGGAATATGGTGAGTCTTCGATCCAACATTAGCATCTATGGAATCATGATTAACATTTCTTTTGTTCTCATCATGAGTTTCCTTTAGTACCCTTTCACACTTAGGGACCATTTCTTGTAACAACTTATTCATATTTATCTTCAATTCGTCCATGTCTGTCTTCAAATCTATCTTCAAATCATCCATCTTAGCTTCCACGTCAATCATATTAGCTTCTACGCCTTTCTTTAAACAGTCCATCTTAGCTTCTACACCTTTCTTTAAACCATCCATCTTAGCTTCTACATCTTTCTTTAAACCATCCATCTTAGATTTTGTTCCTTTTTGTGCAAGGGACAGTTGTTGCACTTGGTCTTGTAATTTTGATATATCATGTTGCATTTCTTCCTCTTCTTCATGAGTCATGCTAGAGCTTTCAGGTTCCTTACTAGGTGTTTGCATTTTCTTTCCTCGGGGCATCAGTTACCGATAATAATGCTCTACTATGCCCTTTGAATTCCTTCAAAATAAATTTTCAAACCAAGCTTAAGCAAAAGTTTAAGAAAATCTACACACCTTTTTTCACTTTGTAGGAGCTCGATATTGCCTCTGATGTATCTCTGTACTTTCCAATCATCTAATTCTGAATTTGTGAGTTGTAGTAGCCCTCTTTGTCCTCTTTCCAATGCCACAAGTCTGACCCAAATTGGATTCTCCAAGGAAGAGTTATGTGAAATCTCCCATAGTGACTTGCTTATAGACTAGTTCAGTAGAGCGAAATTGTACGACGTGCCACGAGTCACTGTTTCGACCTTTGGATCTAAACCATGCATACAAGAAACTACAATCTGTCCTCTTTCTGTACCTTCTGACGAAATTTCAATCC
This sequence comes from Pinus tabuliformis, assembly GCA_031772625.1. Taxonomy (NCBI): domain Eukaryota; kingdom Viridiplantae; phylum Streptophyta; class Pinopsida; order Pinales; family Pinaceae; genus Pinus; species Pinus tabuliformis. The sequence goes on along the minus strand of CM062815.1, from coordinate 1,000,894,530 downwards.
GATCCCCAGAGAGAAAGTTATGACAATTTTCCCCAGGTCACCTGTTTTGAATGTAATTCAGGAGTCTGCAAGAAGACCAACTTCCTCAGATCATATCTCCACAAATATTGTGCGAAAAGCTTTGAAATTTGGACCCAAGGTTCAGAAAGATTTCTTCTCAAATGGGTTTTTTTTGAAACTTCTGAAACGTCACAGAAAAAAAGTTATAGTGAAAATTCCACGATGACCTGTTTGGAGCAGCAAAACCCTAGAATCCAAAGCTCTGATACCAAATGTTATGAAACCAGCTCAAGAAAAGATAGAAAAGATAGAACAACGCCTTAGAATTCAGCCTCTTCAAGGGGGAAACCTCCTTTACATTACATAAATGAACAATTCTTGGACGATTCAAATGACAAAACCTCCTTTCTATATATAGGAGTCTAAGGAGTCACAACATAATCCAGCCGACCTAACAATAATAATATAAAGCCACAAAAATAACAATAGAGGGATTCTATGGGGCACAGTAATAACAATATGGGGGCAATAGGGGCACAAAAATATTAATAAGGGGTATAACTACAATAGTAATGGGGTAATAACTAGTATTATAGGGACCCAACAGTGGGACTATAAACTACTATGCCCAGGAGTTCAGCGATGTCAAGGCTGCACGTAGCAGCGAAGTGTCACAGGGTCCGCGACAAGTCAAGTGTAGATGCATTGCCACGCAGTTCAGTTGGAAAGTGACTGTTATAGTCACTATTCATGATGTGATGCTTGGTTTAAGATAAAATGGAGCAGCCGACAAGAATTTAAGGCAGGCTTTATGGGTTAGATTTGGGAAAATCTGCTGCCAAGGGAACATTAATGAACCAAATTTGGGGGGAATGGTCGAATTCGAATTCAAAAGGCACTATAAATTGCAAAGGGCTGCCTAGCAAACAACACTTGGCCATTTTAGAATTGAGCTATTATGTGCCCAAAGATCTATGAACCCAAATCTGTTTGATTTTTTGACGTCGAAGGCATTGTTTGAGCACTTACCTGAGCCGTTGAGAGATTTGTGGAACAACAGTATGACCACGCCAGAGGAAGCCATGGATATCGGCGAGATGATGCTGAAGAGGCCGTGCAGGCCATGAAAATAGGAGATGCCCCTGAGAGCGCCGGGATAGTCGCAGAAATCCCTAAATCACTGCGCACACCGAGACCCAAGAAAGATAAGTAGCCCATGGTTCTGGTGCGCGTGTCCCCTAGAAACCCGCTGCGAACTAAACTGACCATGGAAGAAAAGGGGAAAGCGGTTAATGTGGAAACCGATGAGGAGGAGGAAGACCTTGAGGAAATCCTGGTCGAAGAGGAGGAGGATGAAGAAATGGAGGAAGAAACCCACGGCACAAACCCTCTAACCAGGCTGCCAACATATGTTCCTCTGCAGAAGGGGAAGGCAAGGGTGCCCAAGGACCTAGATGAGAGCAAGAGCTCTCTGTAGAGTTCGCTGCTACTTGACGATATCATTTTTGAAGGAGCGCACTTAGGACAGGTGCCGAGTCTAAAGATTGGGATCTCATGGACCACGAGAAATTCCCACACTTTGCAACCTCATAGATCATGAGGCCGAAGAAAAACACTATGGTGGGAGTCATAGAGTTGGAGCCGCATAAGTGGTTGAATGGAGTGGAGAAAGCAGGGTTGTTAAACCTGCTCTGGGTGTTGCATTACCATCACGTCCCAGTAACTATCTTTGTCATCAGGTAGCTGCTTTGCCTGGTGCATGATGGGTGCTTATGGCTGGAGGAGCCCATCCCCATCACGGACCACGTGATTCATAGAATTACCCGATTCCCTTGCAAGGGGGACCCCGCGGATATTTCGGAGGGTAAGAGCAACGACTTGGCCATCGCGGAGGCCATGAAGGAAAAATTCAAGCTGGATAAAAATAAGAGAGGGTACACAATCTCTAGTATCAACAACAAGGTATTCAGAGTTGCCACCTAGATACTGGCTAGCAAGGTTATGCGAAAGTGTCGTGCGGATGAGGTGCCCACGTCGGTGATAGCACTTGCCACGTAGTGCATGGAGGGGGTCCAGTTTAATTAATCTGAGTACTTGTGCAAGGAGTTCCTGGAAAATCATCGCGAGGCATAGGAACAGGGGAAGACCTTCCACTATGCATGGCTTCTGCTGTCCATAGTGCTGGTGGCTTGGGAATTACCTGAGGACAGCCAGTTCCCCACAATTGTGCGAGATCTTCCAGAGGCAGCGCAGAGGATCCGAGACAGTAAGATATTCTAGGTGTTCATGGAGATGAACATCAGAATGGGTATTAATTGCAATCGCAGTTATCACCCACTGTCTATAATATCTACTAAGCTTCACGGAGTTCAAGGCAGACTTCCACCATGTGTACGTCAGGGCGTGCAAGGACCCCACGAAGAAGTGGAATGAGCTCTCGTACCTAGCCATGGACGATGTCATATTCACCGTACTTGAGTTGTGGCTGCTAGAGTGGCGCGCTCTAGCCATCTCCATGTTGGAAACAGAGAAGTCGACTGCACAAAAGAAGGAGGAGGCTAAACTGTGGATGGCGCATTTGGTAGAGAAAAGAAGAAAAGAAGCAGCAACAACAAAGGTGCAGGAGGCACGGGACACTGCGAAAGCAGCAGAATAGTAGGCAGCCGCAGAACAACAACACGCAACATAGAAGGAGCACGAGGGCCATAAGTCACCATCGCCTGAGGAAGAGCCTGAAACAGAGGAAGGTGGTGCGGACCCACAAATAGCGTCTACATAGTTAAAGTGCCAGCACCCAAGAGAGTAAGTGGGGCCATGGAAGAAGTCAAAAGCCTCCAAGACTTCTTTCGAACCGATCACCCTCACTGAGGGGGATTTGCATGACATAGCAGAGATGGTGCGTGACGTCACCGCGTAGGCCCTCCAGCAGTTCGGAGAGGAAAATCAGATGGCATTAGGGCCCTCCGAGCATAGATATAGGAGTTGTAGGTGCTCACTCCTCAATCTGGTACTCTATCGACCAACCTTGTAGTAGGAACAACCGCAACTCAGGAAATGCTGCGCGCCCGCATGACCAATACTATAGTGCTGCTAGAGGGGGCACTGGTTACAAAAAACGAGGCTGACAGGCCTACGGTTAGTGCACTAAAAGGAGTAGGGATCAACATGGCTGGGCTCCCTCGGGAAATGCTATATGTTCTGCAGGACATAGTGACTGCAGAAATGCGGGCTAGGGAGGGCCGCGCGCTCTAGGTAATAAGTGAGTAGTGAATTAACATGGAGAAAATGAGTCTGGAGCATGATGAGGTCATGGCGCAAAACCGACAGATTGTGCAGGTGGTTGAAGAAGCCTACCAAATGGTCCTTGAGTTGGCCATCCCAGTAGAGGCACCAATAGAGGTGCGCATTCAGAGGTTAGCAGCAGGGGTGTGTTAAGAAATTTACCGTATAAAATAAATAATTACCGAGAGGAATATATATAAGAAAATAACCAACAACAACCATAAACACATAAACACAAATGTTTATCCGGGAAAACCCCAAATCCGGGGAAAAACCCAACCATAATGAAATTTCATTATCCTTGGCCAAAACCCTAGCCAACCTGACCAAGTGAGCCTTCACCGCTCACCTCCAGGTCTTGCATTACAATGAAGTCCTTCGAGCCTTTTATAAGCTCCATTACATATAATACCATGAGCAGAATACTATGGGTGCACAATACCATGTGCCCCAAAACCATCACTGTTTAACCTGGTCAACTTTGACTCTATCCTAAGTCAAGTTTACCTAACAATTCCCCCCTTAAACTTGACTTAGGGTTCCTTGACTAACTCCAGCCAAACCTGCTAAGTGAGACAATCTCGCTCACTCTAGCCCTTACCCCCCTCAAAGTTTTTACCCAGGGTATTGTTAACCCGACATCCCCCTTATCACCTAGGTCTAACCTAGACTTTACTGGTGATCACCGAGGGGTACACATGCCTTATCAGGTCTTACAGTAGTATGCCCATTTACATGCAATAATTTTGACTTCATTATTATTATTATTATTTTATTTTTATTTTTTATTTTTTATTGCTGTTGTGATTCTGATCCATCCTCTCTCAATTTGATTTGCTCAAAAACTTCTATCAAACCGCTCCAACTGCGAGCCCGACGAGAACCTCGTAGATTCTAGCACCGGTGGCCTCACGTAGCAAAAAACAAACAATTTTCGAAGCCGCATGAATAATTTTCTTTTGCTGACCAAAGATATCTCTCAACCTTATTTAAATAGTTGCATGAATCCCGAACAATTCGTCAGCATGTTCCAAACCGGTAAATATCGCAAATGCACTGCGATCCCTGGCAGTTACGACACTATCTTCTGCACATTCTCCTCGAGGTTCTTCTGCGTACAATTGTTCCACCATTATTTTCCAGACCCAGATCTATTGCATTGATCTCATCAGGCACTATAAACCCCTGGCATCAAAGAATCCCTTTGAAGCCAATATCTGGCTCTGATTCCAGTTGTTAAGAAATTTACTGCATAACATAAATAATTACCGAGAGGAATAACCAGCAACAACCATAAACACATAAACACAAATGTTTATCCGGGAAAACCCCAAATCTGGGGAAAAACCCAACCATAATGAAATTTCATTATCCTTGGCCAAAACCTTGGCCAACCTGACCAAGTGAGCCTTCACCGCTCATCTCCAGGTCTTGCATTACAATGAAGTCCTTCGAGCCTTTTATAAGCTCCATTACATATAATACCACGGGAAGAATACTATGGGTGCACAATATCATGTGCCCCAAAACCATCACTGTTTAACCTGGTCAACTTTGACTCTATCCTAAGTCAAGTTTACCTAACAGGTTGCATGAGAAGAAATGGCTAAGGTTCAGCTGGAGCTGAACCTTCAGATAGCTGAGCTGCAGTTGAAGGCACAACCTTCAACTCCACCAGATGTGAGGGAACAACATGCCAACACCATTGCAATGGGAACATAGGAGATCAGTAGTGTAGTGAAGGACTGAAGAAAACTTTTGGAAGAGTCTTTAGATGTCCTAACCACTTTGTATGAGGACCCGAGCATACAATGCTTGGAAATAGAGGCACATTAGCTGCAACAAAGATATGATGATATAAAAGGGACCGCATAGACGGTGGCCCTTACATAGAGGCTCGCGCGGATGCAACAGGCAAAAGTGCTTAAGGAGAAGGTAGACGCGGTGCGACATAAGGAAGCGGTTTTGAAGGCGCGTGTCCAACCATGGATCGATGAGGCCTTCATCATTATAGCCTCGATCAAAGCCAAGCTTGCACAAATGTAGGGAACGTAGGAGCAGATGCAAGGAAGAAGTTCAGATACCACGGTCTCTAAACAACACGTGCATGAGGTACAATAGGCAGCTGCTCAGTGCGCTGCATATCTTGTAGTAGTTTGAGCAGAGTTGGGAGGTCTCCATGCGAAGATCTTCGCATCGACAGAGTGACTCAAGGGTGAGTCACGATGTTTGTGTTGGGGGTCTGTTAGGCGCGGGATCCCCCAAGGGAAGTTTTGGGGCTTAAAGCCCATATTTTGACTAAATCTGATGTAAATGAGTCATAGGGTTGTCCCCTCTGGTTCAGGTCCCCTCAAGCCAACATCCATTTTGTCCCAATAACATTTTTATCATGAGGCCTTGGAACCAATTCCCAAGTATCATTCTTTTCAATTTGATCAAGTTCTTCATTCATGGCCTTAACCCAACATTCATATTTACTAGCTTGATTTACATTTTGTGGTTCAATGGTGGATAATAAAGCTAGATAACTAGAAGATCCTACAAGTGTTCTTCTTGTTTGTACTCCAGATTCCTTTTCTCCTAGAATTTGAGTTTCTGGATGATTCTTTTGAACATACCTGGATGGAGCCTTTTCTTTGTCTGATGTATCTTCTTCTGTTGCTTCATTAGTTTCTTCTTCTATATCATTGCGATTTTATGTGGGGAATCATTCATAATCATCATCCTGTTTTGTTGATGTTACCTTTTTGGGCCCTATGCATGCTTCAGAAATCACAACATCAATGCACTCAAAAATTTTCGAAAGTCTCTTATTGTAAAATTTGTATCCTTTACTTCTAGATGAGTAACCAAGAAGTATTCCTTCATCTGCTCTAGCTTCAAACTTACCAATTTTTTCATCATTATTTTTAATAAAAAATTTACTTCCAAAAAATCTAAAATTCTTTACAGTGGGAGGTTTACCATACCAAAGTTCATACAAAGTTTTATCACTATTCACACAAACATGAGCCTTGTTGAGAATATTTACTGCAGTATGTGAAACTTCACCCCATAAGGTGTTAGGAGTTCCAAACTCATCAAGCATAGAACGAGCCATTTATTGAAATGTTCTATTCATTCTTTCTACCATGCCATTTTGTTGAGGAGTTTTAGCTACAAAAAATTGTCTTTTTATGCCATGTTATTCACATAAATCAAAGAATTCATTTGATATGTACTCTCCTCAGATAGATTTGAGACATTTGATTTTTAGATCTAATTCATTTTCAACTAATGCCTTGAAGACTTTAAATTTATCAAATGCTTCATCTTTGTATTTCAATAGACCAATCCAACACATTCTAGAAAAGTCATCAATGAATAAGATATAGTATTGTTCTCCACGAGGTGACTTTTTCCTTACTGGTCCACACAAATCAGTATGTATAAGTTCAAGAGACTTACTTTCTGATCCTTTTTTGGCATTGAATTGAACTTTGGTTTTCTTACCGAATTGACATGATTTACATATGGTACTTTCTGGTATGGTGATGTAGGGTAGATCACGGAAAACTTTGAGCCTGCTTGATTTGCTTATTTGAGAGAAGCTTAGATGTCCCAACCTTCTGTACCATAACCAGTTTTCTTCTTCCTTGCCTATGTAACATTGTTCTTAGCCACCTTTCAATATATATATATTTCTTGTGGTTCTTGTTCCTTTTATTATGGTCTTTCCCATGTCAAGTTCACGAACCACACATTCTTGTGATCGGAATACCACCTCATTTACTTGATCACACATTTGGTTAGCACTCAACAAGTTATGCTTTAACCCATCAACATACATAACATTACCAACTTTAACTTTATCTTATAGAAAAGAAAAACCTTTACCCTTAATGACAACATGTGAGTCATTTCCAAAAGTGACATTCTTTTATTTCTCTAAAGCATTGTATGAACTAAGTTTATCTTTATCACATGTCATGTGTTTTGAGCATCCTCTATTAATGTACCATTGATTATCTTGTCCTTCTGCAAACAATGCTATGCCACAAATTTTAGACTGTAACTCCTTCCTTTGTCATACCTTAGAATTTGTTGATAGTTGCTCCTTTTGAGAGGTTGGTTGTAATTTGCTACTACATTTAGATTTTTCATGTCCAAAGTTATTGCAAACTAAGAATTCAATTTCATCTATAAGAGGTGAGAAGATATTATAAGAGTTCTTCTTGACTCCTGTCTCATTCCTTTGTTTTCTTGCTTCTCTAGTCATGATAGTTTTGTATGCAACACATTGAGCAACCTTATGACCAAAATTATGACATGAGAAACATTTTCCATTAAAGAAGAAATTTATGTGATCATAGAATCTTCTGGTGTTGTTTACCTTTTGACTAGTGCTTCTGTTGTTGTTCATCCTTGGATTGGAGTGAACATGATTTACCTATGGAATGCCTTTATTCTTTTGCTGAGGATTGAAGCTTTGCTAACTGGGTTTTGCTACATTACTGAAGCTTTGCTGACTGATTTTTGTTGCATTACTAAAGCTTTGCTCATTGGTTTTTGTTTCATTACTAAAGCTTTGCTGACTGGTTTTTGCTGCATTTAGATAGCTTTTGGTGGTGGCTGAAGACTTTTTTGTTTGAGATGTTTCTCTAGTGTATCCAAGACCTGTCTTCATAAGAGGAGAGCGTTGTACCTTGATAATTTCATCTAAGGTTTCATATCCTTTAGCAAATCTAAGATTCAAATTTTTTATTTTCTCAAGTTCCTTTCTTATACTTACTACTTCACATTCTAACTTCTCATTATGCTTTTCCTTTTCTATGAGTTGATGCTTCAAAGTATATATGGCTACTTTGTTTTCTTCCAAGAAAATTTTGAGTTGAGTAATTTCTTCAAATAAATATTTTTCTTCTAATGCATCCACAAATTTATCATTAAACTCATTATTATTTTTCTCAAAATCCATGAGTAATTTAAGATCTTGATTATATTCACCTTCTTCACTATTTGACAAGCCATCACTATATTCATGAGTATAATAAATTTTTCTACTATCAAACCATCTCCTATTACCTTTTGTGAAAAATCCTTCCCTTTTTCATGGTTGTCTTTATGAGGACATTTAGTAGCATAATAACCAACTCTACCACAAGCAAAACATTTGAAGGGAAGCTTACTTCTAAACCTTCTGGTGCCCAATTGAAGTTTCTTTACAAAGTTCACCTCATATTCTTCTAATATGTATCATGATTCCTTGTGTTCTTCCTTTTATTTTCCTTTTTCAGATGCTTTAAATGTGGCTCCTCTGACTTTTGAGGGACCTTCTTTCCTCATTTCAAAAGTAGCTAGGATCTCATGAAGTTTAACAACAATAAGAGTCCGCAGATCCTACTTCTCTTCAATGGCAGACACTTTTGAATCGAATTTAGGAGTTAGAGATCTTAAGATTTTCTCTACTAAAGTAGTGTCCTTTATTTCTTCACCCAAAATTTTCATGCGCTTTACAATCTCATCTATATGTAGAAAGAAACTGGAAATACTTTCATCATTATGCATTCTGAGAATTTCATATTGAATTCTGAGAGTTTAAACTAGATCCAATATCATCACTTATGCTGAATCATCGCTGTAACACAATCATCAATATTTGACACACAGAATCAACCAATCACTGAAACCCAAACAACTAATCAAAACTCAACTAATCAACTGGAACAGTCAGATCACTATAACCAGTACACAAAACTAAACTCAGAATACTACATCAACACACAATCAACTGCAACCCTGATCATTCAAATCCAAAAATGTATACGCTACTTTACTTAAGGCAACCCACATGTATACGCGATTTTTTGTAGAGAAACCCACATACAGATCTTAATATACTGAAAACTGAAAACTTGACCACTGCAATTTCTGAAAAGAACCATGAATCATACTTAGATCTAATGCAATTCTTTGAACCAATCATAGAATTGTCTCTGATCTTCAATCATAATCAACAAGTAATATTAACATTCTTCAATCAATTAATAACCAAATTCAACTTCATCATTCCATCAGTTTGATACAAGTGGATATTGGTGTCCACCTGCCTATTCCACCTAGACCCACTAGTCAGTTTCATCTGTTTCCTTAATTGTAGCACAATTTACTATTTTTGTCAATTTCTCAGGTCCTAAGCTTCCGAAGCCATTTTAAGGTCCTAAATGATGTTTTTTCGGAAACATTGCTCAATGATTTATAAGACAATCACATCAATACCCGTAGTCCTTAGAGAGATATTTCCAACAGGGCATCGTATGTGTCAAACGGAGATAATATGACCAAGTTACAACCCAGGAAGTTGGCTTCCAAACTAACCCAACGAGGCCCATAAACTCTTGGTGTTACATCTCCTCGGGTTAGGGTTTTAGTTGTTTAGGGTTTTCTCTTATTTTTAAATAATAAAAAGGCCCTTAAGCCTCATTGTGACTTAGTTCAGAGGCATGTAGCTACCACATCTCTTCTCAGAGATAAGCTACCATTTCTTGAGATATCTTATTTCCATTCTGTTTGTAAGCATAGTTCAATATTTTTATATTAATGAAATGTGATTTTCTACTGCATCTCTGTGTTTATGATTATATATGTAAGTTTTTGCATTCCTGTTTAAGTTTGGATCAATGGTATAAGAGTAGTCTACTCTTTCTCTATTTTTCTTTACATGTCCCCAATGAGGTCAGGGTATAAGGAGTTAAGGCTCGATCTGGTTGAACCATTGCAGGATCAGCCTTGCAAAACCTGACGACCTCCCATGGCAGAAGAAAAGAAATACGAGGGGGCAGGAGATCCTTTCAAAATGTTGCTCGAGGAATCCCTCAAGCGACAGAGGGTCGTGATGATGGATAAATTTGCCCAGATCCTTTCGACAACTACCACAGATGATGCATCTTCATCCAGTAGCCACTATGGAGGCGCCATTCCTTTTAAGGTACAAGTTAACTTCAATATTCCAATATTCGAAGGCCTGATAGATGCAGACACCGTAGATAAATGGTTAAATCTATTAGAAGGATATTTTTTAGTTCATGACTTTTCTAATTGGGAAAATATTATGTTTTCACTTCTCAAAGCTACCCCACATGTCAAGGACTGGTGGGAAACCTACTGTGAACAAAAGGTTGAGAGTGAACCTTCACTGTTTTCAGTTGCACCCACTTGGAATTCTTTCCGAGATACCATCAAGGAACAATATTACCTTGTTGGGAGCTATGAAGATAAATACATAAAGTGGACCATGCTACCGCAGGGAAGGGACCAAGATGTGCCAGAGTTCACAAATACTTTCCATACCCTTCGCACGAAGTTGGATATCAAGAATACTGAGTGGAATTTGGTGCTCAAGTATTGCAATTGTCTACACAAATACATCCATGATGAGATGGAATTCCTAGACATCTCCTCGCTCAACATGGTGTATCAGTACGTTGTAAAAATTGAGCAGAAGTTTAAACAAAAGAAGTAAGACTTTGGATTCGCGAATCCAAAGCAAGGAAAAGGTGCCCCCAAACCAAAGAACAAGGGACCAAGCTATTATATAGGAAAATGACCTCCTCACCAGCTCAGAGGAGAAAGACATGATGACTAAAGGACTAATCAAGTTCACAGGTCCAATTGTCAAGCCATTGTCAAGCTAACATTGTCTAGCCACTAGCAACTTGCTTTATAAAGCTTCCTAGCAAAGCTAAGGGTGCGTTAGTGCCTAGGGTAACTTTGTCTGTTATCTCGAGAAGAGCGTTAGTGAACCTTAATGATTTTCTATGGGTTAAGGGAATAGGTTGACCGAGAAATATCCCAAGATTCTCTCCTATGTCAGCTCACAAAAGCAGGGAAATATCAGAACTCACCCTGTTTGGAGGTATTACTAATTCCTAATGGAGCATACAAATGGGAAAGAGAACAAAGGCATGGAAACATCACTGCTTTTGCCTAATGGAACTCATGAAGGGCTTGGCAACCCTATCCTCACATGCTATATATGAAAGGCTAGGGCCATTATGAAAGAGGTCGAACCATTTGAAAGGATTGTCTGTTTGACTGTCGAGCATAGTCTTAGACTAAGGCATCAGAAGAGGTTAAGAAGGGAGAGAGAGAGAGGAGATGGAGGGGTAAGGGAAGGCTGATATAACCGATGGTTGTAATCAGTCAAATCTACATCAATATAGAACTGCAATTGTGTTGTCCACTCTGTGATGTTGGTAGTATAACTTGTTTATATGTTCATGCAATGTCGTTATTATGAGTGGCTTAGATATATGCAACTAGATATATTTACATGTTTATGCATTTTTTATAAAGGTTTTATGCTATGATATTACACTTGTCTTTTCTATGTATAGGTTTTGATATGGAGCTAGCTCAGGGGTCTTCCACCTAGCTACATTGCGCTCTCCAGCAACACCACACTAAGACTTGAGGTAATAAGTCCTTCTTGCTTTGATATTCATTTGTTAAGAATAGATATGCATGCATCTTTGTGTCAGTTGAAGCTAATCTTATAGTCTTCCAAGGATCCCGGGAAGATCCTTGAGGGTTTCTACATCACCAAACACTAATGCATTAATCCCTATAGCAGATTTGGCGACTCCGTTGGGGACTACACTTAGTTCCCGATTTTTCCCAGAAAGTTCCTAGATATCTCTTTCTTCCAGGCCTTCTTGTACTTCTTCATTCCCTTTCTGACCACTCAGGACTATACAACACCCTTCTCTCAGTGCTCAGCCCTAGATATGATCCCCACAACCTATTTTTTGAGCCTTTTTCCTCACTAACGCTGTCTGCTAGTGTAAACAATGCTTTATAAAGCACTGTGGCCTCACAAACAATGCGTTAGTGCTGCAAGTAACTCTCTGTAGCCTCTAGTACAGAGTGTTAGCCAACCATTTCTTGATAAATAGACTGCTCTGTGACCTCATGGGTTGGGAAATCTGCTTGTAGATTGATCAGGGATCTGCAGCTATGCTTGTTTGACTGATATGTGTTTTGAACAATTTTTTTTTTAAGAAAATAGCTTTACTTCTTAAAGTTTTTGTTTTCATAAAAGAAAAAATACAAAATTTTTACTGTTTTTTGCTTAGTTGGTTAGATCTGCATTATTTGGTTTCAAAATTTGTTAGTGAGCATTGAAGTTTTGTCGGTTATGCTAGTGTTTTACTGAATAGGATGCATGGTGTATATATTAATGTATGAATGACTCTCCCTTTGTAAAAGCAGCTTATTCATCAAAAGTGAAAATTTACAAGCATTGTTTTTGCATGATTTGAGTCAGAGTCCCATATAACTTCATACGTCAACACCCCTACCGAAGACTCTAACGAAGTACATTTAAAATATACCTAATAAAATCAATCAAAAACTCTTTTTAGAGTAAACACACATTAGTTTAGGCTAGGATCTTGGGATAGGCAATGTGAGTTAATTGCCCAAGATCATACACCAAAACTAGTGTCATTAAAGAGGGAAATCCTTTTGCACTCGTACTATTTGGGACCACTCTAGTAAAAACGAAGATAAATACGAGACAACATTGGACTATAAGTGAAGGTAGCCCGCCTTTGATTACATCTCCTTTGGGTATTCTGTGTATCGGGGATCCCTTCGGGGATATCGAAGCTAAGTCGGGGACTCAGGTATCCTGCCCACACAACGTACTGTCTGTGACTATGTCCCCCCCGGTAGTGTCTGTGATTTGAGGTATCCTTAGTGGCCATACTATTAGGGACGAACACAATGTGATTGGGGTAGGTTGCCCTAGTACCTAGACAGATGAACCTACTTTGTCTTTGGTTTTTGGGAGGGTGCTCATCTTCACGAGAGTACTTGGCCCCTTAATCTGAGGTTTGGGTGAAGCTCAAGAGTAATCATAACTGTAAATTTGGCCAACTCTCTTTGTTATTCATTGTGATACTGGGTTTCATGTCCAGTGATTAGTGCTTATGAGACAGGGTCATTTCCCTCTACTTGTTGATTGATTTCCTTAGTGTATTTTTTATTTTTTAAGTTGCAGATTGTTATCATCAAGATTTTGACAAATATCATTGTAAAATCTATTGATAAAATTTATCGGTCATCGTGGCTACATCTAGCCCTCCTCGTCAATCTAGACGATTGTTAGGTCTTCCCCCACTCATTGTGGAGGATTCGCCGAGCCCCAGTGAATCAGATTCCCCGTCTTCGGGCAATCAGTCTTCGAGATCTAACATAGAATCAGTTTTGACATCCCACGGTTCATGCTTACTAGAATATTTCTTTACTGAAGGTTTCATTCCTCCATACAATCCTACGATCACAAATCCGTTGGGACCACTCTTGATTCTCGTTGTATTTGTACCTCCTATGTCTTGTGTTTGACCTGCACCACCTGTCCCATCGATGACTAACAGGTCATGGGTTTTTTTGGACACTTTTGGTCCACCACCACATCTACAGTCGACAGCTAGTACCACACCTTTGATGGAAAACCCTACTATCCCATCCGTCCCAGGTTCCATCCCTATCATGACACCTACCACGAGTGGAACCCAGTGTATACTGGGTTCCGCCCCTTTTGTGTTAGCCCACAGACCTTCGACAAGTGCTACATATAACACTCCTTATAACGCTCAATATAGCATGATTAGCAAGGGTCCCATCAACCCCCCTATGGTTGGAATCCATTGTTTAGTTCTAACCCCCAGGTTCAGATGCCTGGGGGAATTGTTCCCAATATGCATATATCGGCCAGGAACGTAACTATTCCCCCTCTATTTATAGGATTGCAAGGACAATCATTGATTGACATGAACCCTCCTTATGTCAGTCAAGGACCTATAGTTAATTACGTGGCGAGTGGGAACCCTCAACAAGGTCCCAATCAATCCATATGGGCACCCTAATCTCAACCTCAAATGAGTCAAGGGGGCATTCCTTATCCTGGGGGAACTTCCAACCCCCAGTCTAACAATCCCTATGGAAACCCACAATACACGACTATACCCTAAGGAAATTACTATTCCACGCAACTTGTGTATAATATCGGGAACAACACGATGCGAGGACCGTAAGGATCCTCAAGTCATATGTCATCGCCTTGGTCCGATTCAGGGGTATCAAACACCTTGCCTTTCTTGGAAATGCTTGATATCCCTGACTTATACAAAATCACAAATGACCCCATCTATCACAACTTAATTTGGCTGCCAATCTCAACAGACATCTCGAAGTTCGAAGGGAAACAAGGGGAGGATCCGAGTACACACATCACCACCTATCATTTATGGTGTGTTTCTAACTCCATGGTGGATGATAGTATCCGGCTACGACTCTTTCCCCGCACCCTTACTGGCAATGTAGCCAAGTGGTACATTGAGTTACCACGCGTGTCAGTCAATACCTTTGGTGCTTTAGCGATGGAATTCTTAAAGCACTTCCAACTACCCATCCACTATGAAACTGGGATGGAACTCCTCACTTCATTACGTCAGGACACTACCACCCACATCTCTGATCATATCCATGAATGGAGACATAGGTGGAGGCTAGTCAAAGCTCCCCTCCCAGACTATCTATTAGCGGATTGGTTCTGCAAGTCTCTACTCCCCCAAATCACTAAGGATGTTGCCTTAGGTGGTGCGGTCATGGAAGACCAATCCATTCATCGTGCCCAACACTTAGATTTGATATATTCGTAGTCTGGCACTTTATATGACATCATTCCCAATGCCCCTCACAACTCCAATGCTCCCACTACTCAGCAACCCAGAGCACACGCCGATGGTATTATCGGTGCTACCTCCGGGGTTGCTGTAAAACAACTCAGCAGTCACATTGCTGAGTTGTTAGTTGACCCCTTTACGAAATTGACTTCTCTTCCTACCACCACGATAAACTTTGTATAGTCTACATAAAAACCTGGTGGTAAGAATAAGAAGAATAAGAAAAAGATTGCTCCTTCTGAAGAGAAGTCAACAAAGTAGTACAACCCAAAGCAGAAGGTTGCTGCACCTTCTAACGATGGAAAGGAAAAACCCACCCAGTTCCCTTGCAAAATCTGTGCGGAAGACCACATGACATATCGTTGTTCGCATCTTCAAGAATGCATAGATTTCATTGCTAAAAAGGACACTGGCAGGACCCCTGCGGTCCTAAATAATCCTTTCCCTACTTAATAGCAGCAACACCTTGTTGCAAACCAACCCCAACCCCCGCAAGGGGGCAACAACGGTTCGCATCATCCTTCAATAGGTGAAGGACCATCTACCATTTACACCTTTAAAATGGGAGATATACAAACCAGAGATAAATCTTATGGAGCTCTAGTTGCTAATGCTGAGGAAGCCTCCTCGAGTCAAAACCCACCGCCGCCTAACGATCTTCATATTGAAAGGTTGGTTTCTGATCTTGTGATTCACCCCCCAAAAGGGGCACTTCATCACACAATGCATAATACATCTACACATGCTGCCCAGAACTATAGTATTGTAGAAGATTTGGCACAAGCACCATCAGCTATGTCGACACTTGAAGTATTACAAACTTGTCCAGCACAAAGGAAAGCTCTGCTTTCGGAAATTGGTGGTATCAACCCTCAAGATTCCATGCTTGCAATTTTCGACATGGACAAATGTAAACCTCCCCTTTCACACTAGCTTGCATTTCAAGTGCAAATATTTTCGAAAGGGTGAGGAGTACATAGAACTGTCATTGACGAAGGTGCTTCAACCTGCGTCATGTCGGCTTCATGTTGGCTTGATTTGGATTCTCCAGCTCTATCTCCACTGTCAAATTCCCTTAAAGCTTTTGATGGCCACACTTTCATCCCAAAAGTTTACCTAGCTAGCTACCCCATCACTTTGAGTGGGAAAACGATAACAGTGGACATCGAAGTTGTAGATAGAAAGCTTGACTATAATCTATTGTTGGGTTGCAGTTGGACTTACACCATGACTACCATTGGTCTACTGTATTTCACATCATCCTATTCCCATTGGATGGAAAGATAATCACAATGGACCATCTATCCTTTTTCACCGTTGATTATTCCCCGTTACCCAATGGCTCTGTACCCTTAGTGGGTGGTGTACCTGACTCTTACGTCAGTATTGGTACTGGTCTATTGAAGGGCTCTTCCATGATGGGTTGTTTCCCTCTTCTGCCACCCGCAGTTCCACATACGATCTCTATGGTTTCATCCATTCCTCACAAATTGACCGACCCTTGGATCCTCCTCGCCCCTTCAGACATTAACACCTACGGAGAACAAATGTCATTGTCACCAGCTAAATTGGCCTACCAAGCCATTCAATCTACACCCGAATCTCTGGTCACCTTGGTGGCCAACGGTACCACCTCCCCTCCCATCACTGCTCCTTCTTTCTATCTCCTTAATCAAGTCCTACCTTCAGATGAAGCTATTAGAGAGATCATGTGTTTAGAAGAGCGACCTTGGGAGGAATCTCACCATTGTGTTTCGATATTTGATTCAAACACGATTCCTCTTCAAATCCTGTCATTTGATGCACTTGAAATCATTTCCTCACCTTATACGACTATCCAAGCTTTGGAGTCAGAGGGAAACATGGGCAATATTTCAAAGACATTTCTCATCGATATTTCTGTCAAGACAGGCATCGTAGAAAACATCCAGGTTAGAGCCAATTTCACTCTTGAGTAAATTGCAAGCTTCACTTGCATTTTTAAGGAATTCTGCGATGTATTCGCTTGGTCTTACAAGGAAATGCTTGACATAGATCCGTCTATTGTTGAGCATGAGACCAAGATATACGATAATGCTAAGCCTGTCCGCCAAAGGCTTTGACCCGTCCACCTGCGCAAAATGGAAACCATCAAGACTGAGGTGGAAAAGTTGTTACGTGCTGGTTTTGTCTACCATGTTCCCTAAATAGAATGGGTTTCCAATTTGGTTCCCGCCGATAAGAAACAAGGTACCATCCACGTATATGTCTACTATTGGGACTTGAACACCGCGTGTCTGAAGGATAATTATCCAACATTGTTCATCAACCAAATCATTGTTGACTGCACTGGTTGTGAATCATTCTCATTCATGGATGGTTTATCAGGCTACAACCAGATTTCCATAAAACTGATAGACCAACACAAAACTGCCTTCATTTTCCCTTGGGGAATATTTGCCTATCGAAAAATTCCATTCGATTTAAAGAATGCTGGAGCAAC
Organism: Pinus tabuliformis; assembly: GCA_031772625.1. Taxonomy (NCBI): domain Eukaryota; kingdom Viridiplantae; phylum Streptophyta; class Pinopsida; order Pinales; family Pinaceae; genus Pinus; species Pinus tabuliformis. The sequence goes on along the minus strand of CM062815.1, from coordinate 1,000,877,037 downwards.
ATTTAAAAGGGTCATGGACTACGCATTTCACAATATCAAACATATCATTCAAGCTTACTTGGATGACCTTCCAACCCATTCCACGAAGCGAGTGCAACACCTAGTTTACGAACGATTTTCTTTGGTGCCGGTTCTTAAACATATGCATGAATCCACATAAATGCATTTTATTTGTTGTGTCTGGACACTTGGTTTCATTGTCTCCAAGTACGACATTAGGGTTGATCTCGATAAAGTAAAGGAAATTACTTAATTTCCCGAACCACAATCCATTTTGCAGCTCCAATATTTGTAGGGGAAAGCAAACTTCTTACGATGGTTCATCGTAAATTATGCTAAGTTAACGAAAGGCTTTATGCACCTACTTAAGAAGGGATTTCTGTACCTATCGAATGATTAAGCTCAACGATCATTTGATGCCTTGAAAAAGGAACTTATATCAGCCCCACTCCTTAGTGCTCCCAACTATGGGCATGACTTTCTTCTATACCTGGAAGCCTCGCCATCCTCTCTAGGAATGGTCTTGGTTCAAACTCATGATGACCTAAGTGAGAATGTGATATATTATTTGTCAAAAGTCCTGGCTCGGCTTGAACTCAGATATTCACATGTGGAAAAGCTGTCCTTAGTAGTTGTCTTTGCTGTCAACCGCTTCCGACATTACATACTGCTGCGATAGACTATTGTCATTGCCTTGGAGAATCCCATGAGACAAATTTTGTCTCATCAAGTCATTGGAGGGAAATATTCCAAATGGATAGTGATCCTCCAACAATTTGATTTGGTTTTCACCGCTACCAAGGTAAAAAATTCCTTAGTCTTCACCGAACTTTTGTCAGATCTTCCCATTGTCGATCCTAATGAGATAACCCACGATCCTCTTCTAGATGAAGCTATCTATCTTATCGACTCTACTAACCCTTGGTATGGTGACATTCTTGTCTACCTCCAAGCACAACATTTCCACCCTGAACTATCGTCAGGTGACCATCGTCGCATCCGCCACCAAGCGCGACACTATTTAGTGCTTAACGATATGTTATATTGTCATGGTGCTGATACAGTTCTTCGACGTTGCCTCACTCATGAGGAGGTGGAACACGTTTTAAATGACTGCCATGTTGGGGCATGTGGTGGTCATCTTTCTGGCATATCTACTGCTCAGAAAATTTTACGTGTAGGCTACTACTGGCCAACCTTGTTCAAATATTGTATCAAGGCTATCTGGCAGTGCCACCCTTGTCAAGTGTTTACAAAGAAAATGCACGCTCCTCCGGCCCTACTGCACCCAGTTATCTCCATCGGCCCCTTTTCCAAATGGGGGATAGACTTCGTAACTTGCAACCCCACTTCCTCTGCCAGACACAACTACATTATCGTAGCTATGGACTATTTCATGAAATGGGCTGAAGCCCTTCCCACCTTTCAGGCTGATGGAGAAACTGTGGCGCTATTCTTGTTTAATTAGGTCATTTGTCATTTCGGTGTGCCCCACACAATCGTTATAGACCATGGGTCTCATTTTCAGAATCACATGATGTCTGACTTAACATCGTTGCTCGGTTTTCGCTAGGATCAATCATCCTCCTACTACCCCCAAGCTAATGGCCAAGTAGAGGCCGTCAATGGCGTCTTAAAGACCATGATCCGTAGGTTAGTAGGGAATCATAAAACCCACTGGCATCAAATGTTATATCCTATGCTGTGGGCATACCAAACTTTAGTAAAAACTACTACAGGCTTTACACCTTTTCAACTAGCTTATGGCCTGGAAGTAATTTTACCAATCGAGTGTCAGATTCCTTCCTTACAAATCATTGTTGAACTCTTGCCCGACACCACTGCCGAAGAAGAGTGCCTACTATACCTAAATCAACTGGATGAAACTCGTCGAGATGCCGAATTGGCACTCAAAGCCCACAAGCATTGGGTCAAAGCCTAGTACGACAAAAAGGTCAAGCCTTGTTCTTACCAAGAGGGAGATCTTGTTTTACTCTACGATAAAAAACATGACCTCTTGGGGGCAGGAACACTTCAACCCTTATGGCTCGGTCCATATGTCATCATGAAAGCCCTCTCAAATGGGCATATGAACTTCAGGACTGGGAAGGAGTCTCACTCGCTGAGCCCCGAAATGGGCTTTATCTAAAAAAGTATTATGCCTAGTACTACACTAGGCATGTTCTTTGTAATTTTATGTATTTATAAGTTTTTCTTCTTTTTGATGTGACTGGATTTTTTGGTATTTATTGAAGTATTTGTCTCATACATATTTCTTGTTATGCAGATGCCTTCATTACCCTTAGCATACGTAGGATATGCGGATGGTGTCAGTCATCACACATGGCACATTGCATCGACTACTTGGGTCATTTACACACCTGAGTTGGAACTCTTTGTTCCAGGGGAGTCTTTCTTGGTACTTCCACCAACAATATTGTTGAGTACATGTCTGTAATTTCACTTCTCACTGAAGCGTCATCAAGGGACATCTCCAATCTAGTGGTCAGGTTAGACTCTTAGCTTGTTGTTATGCAATTGACAAATCATTATCACGTTCGTAATCCAATCTTGTTGTGTCATTATTTAAGGGTACGACTCTTGGAACATCAATTTGAGTTTATTACATATGAACACATTCCTCGAGAATTTAATACAGTTGTTGATTCATTGGCAAACTATGTGTTAGATTGGCATCTGTCTCATTCATTATAGATACATGTATGAAAGTAAATATTTACACAGTTAAAAATTTACAAAAACACTTAAAAAACATTTACATCATAAAATACCAAAATATCTGTAGATATATATATATATATCTATATATATATATATATATATATATATATATATATATATATATATATAGATATATATCGAATCCAGTCTTTTACATCAAAAAATTTCCCAAAACTTGGGTGTTTTAAGTACAAAATGGCTACTAAGCCTAGCTATAAACACCTGCTGGCTATACCACGTGTATGCTAATAGAGCCTACTGCTCATGAAAAGACAATACTGCTCTAGCTATCCTCCGAAGAGGAACCAGAAACCGCTCAGGCACACCAACTGTGTGTCGCTACATATGAGCAGGGATCTCCCTCATAGGAAGGGGGGGCACACCCATGCTCAAGCCCTCCAGGTTCCTTAGAACCTCGTGAAGACTCTCAGCATCACCCCCACCTTTGGGTAGTTGGCCTCCTCACCTCACTTGGCGAGGCTCGCCTGCAGGTCGCATCGGTGCCACATCTATGTCAAGAAAAAAGCTTCATGTCAGTACTTGTTCACCCATAAAATCAACAAAAACATAACATAAACATTCAAAATCTTAAAAATAATTTAAGTACTCTCAAATAAACCTTCTTACCTTGAGGCCCCCAGTTTGTACCAGGCAGAAAAATCAAGTCAAGATCACCTATGAAGTCCATGCCCTCGTAGGCATAGTCATCTATCATCACAATCTGGCCACTGAGCCATTCGAAGAAATATTCTTTGAAAAAATGTCAGATGGGTCCTCCTCCTGTGTGAGGATCAAGCGATGCCCATTGCCTCTGTCTAGGCTCCCTCAGATTGAGGGGACCTAAGCTCATCCGCGGGCGCATAATTGGCACCCTCTCAAGTATGAAGGAGACAATGAGAGTGCCATACCCAAAACTCTATTGGGTCTGGGTCTTACATGCAGTCAACTCTACCTTCAACTGATGAAGCACCACCTTGCACCAGTTGAATATCTACGGTTGGACACAGTCAACTGCAAGCAACAATTGGGCCTTTGTCGCAACATGGGGACTTTTAGACCCCACCAAGCGCACAATCATCCATAAAATGGCCCTCATAGATCTGGATCTAATCCTCTCTATAGGGACTCTGTTGCTGACGAGTCCGCTCTCAGGGATATAGTAAGCTCGAGATAGCTCTAAGGTGGATCGGGGATCAGGCCTACCACCAGTCAAGTTTTCCCATGCTCCTCTGCATGACAAACCTGTCAAGAAATATATATCATCTCGGTCAATAGCCAACTCATGGTCCCTGATCCGGAACACCTATTCGTGTTCATCCCAGCGCTGAATAATCCAGCTCAAAAGGTCCTCCTGACCTTTCATCAAGTCCAACTATGCATACTTCATCAAACCACATCGGTGCAATGCAAGTATGCAAGCTAGATCATTTCATATCAGTGATTCTTATCGATCATGGGCCCATTCTCTCCATAGACTAGTCATAATGGCTCAAAACCTGCACAAATCAACCCAAAAATTAGTGAAAATGGGGCAAAAAAGGCTCAAGAAATCATTGCGTGGTGTTTTGGGGTGCGTCCTCATGCACTAATGCCCCCTCGAGTGAAAAACAAGGAGGGTTAACACCTTCCCCTAGGTCATAAAGGGTGTTTAATGCTCCCTACAGGTCCAGAAGGGGGCGTTAGGCGCAATAAATGATCTAGGGCTCCCCAGATCTCTAAACATCGAACCCAAAAGTAGCTTAAAAAGGCTGAAAAATGTAAGATCAAGGTTTTGGCATCTACCTGGGACTGACGGCACGTCGAATGGTCACCCGGATCGCCCGCAATGGTTCGTGGAAAATATGCTCCAAAACACTCTCACAACACTCAAATGATGCAAATGGTGAAAGTGGAGGCTCAAGAACTCCCTTATAGTCACTTTGGAGACATGAATTAGCTTAATTTAAGTCATTAAAGTAGAATTAGTCCATTTCATATGATATTTATCATGCGCCATGACCCCATATTGGTAGAAATTGCTCATGTTTTGATGAAAGAACTTTCAGGGTTGAATGACAGAAATGACCATGTTCGATTCTCAATGAGCGCTTTCTTTTATGGGATGTTTTCTTGCTCTAAAACTAAAAAATCCCCGAGTTTTTCATCGTCGGGCTTGTTAAACACTTATGACGATGGTCCGAGCAACTCTTTTTCTAGCTCACTAAACTGAAAAAGATCGACTGAGCATTCTTTTTTGGGACTTTTTTCTTGCTCATAAAATTGAAAAAACCCCGAGTTCCTTCTTCAGGCTCGTTAAAAACTTATGAATAAGCTCCGAGCATTCTTTTTAGGAACTTTTCTTGCTCGTTAAATTGAAAAAACCCCGAGTTTTCGTCATTGGGCTCGTTAAAAACCTACGACGACGATATGAGTGCTTTCTTTTTTGGGACTATTTCTTGCTCTTAAATTGAAAAATCCCTGAGTTTTTCCCTTCTTCGGGCTTGTTAAATCTATGAAGAAGGAATAAGCAACTATTTTCCCTCTTTTTTCACGCTCATTAAACTGAAAAATATACCTCGTGTTTTCTTCATTTGACTTATTAAAATTCGATGAAGGTATATTGAGTTTGTCATCGCATGACTCATTAAAATTTCATGACGAATATTGAGTTTACTCCGTCTCCTCATACTCATAACAAAATGAGGCAAACATCTATTGAGCATAGGTTTCTCTTTATCCAAACTCAGTAGATTAACTTACAAAAAAGGAACCTTTTTAGGTATACTATTAAACCTTTGTCGCACCCAGTTAACAACTATGACAAAGGGACCACCCTGGAGTCGTTCTTTATGATCTTTTCAGACTCTCGAAATATGAAAATACCACCGAGTTGTCCCATCTGGACTCATTAAATTAAACAGATGAGGAATGGAGTCGCTCTTTACGATCTTTTCAGACTCTTGAAACATGAAAATACCAATGAGTTTGCCTGTCTGGACTCATTAAACTAATCAGATAGGGCATAGAGTCACTCTTTTATGATCCTTTTCAGACTCTTAAAACATGAAAAGACCGATGAGTTTACCCATCTGGACTCACTAAACTAATCAAATGGGGAAAGTGGACAATACAATTGCTTTGTGTTCAGTATTTTGAAAAGAGTTTTTTGGCAGCAATCACTCCCTTGAACATGGCACTCCCTCAGATAAACCTTCCTTATGATGACCTCTCAATATGAACCTTACCATCCTATGAGTTTAATATACCCCGATGTTCTTACATCTTTGTATCGTAACTCTTTGGTGTTCATGAGTCTAGTGTTGCATGGTTAAAACCATTGTCGTTCCTTCTATTGTTCAAGGGAAAACCTTTATCTTCTGTTTCCTCCATCAAACCATCAAGCATATCCTATCATCATTCCCTCTGTCACTTTGACCCAATGCTCAAAAGATTCCTCAAAAAACAATCATTCTTGTCCCGTTTCATGTCGACTGATGTAGGACACCTTATTGCCTACCTTTTGACATGTCTCTTCCTATTGAATTCAACACTCTCTCTAGGAAAAATACCCAGAAACACTTCAGTGCCTTGGTACCTACATACATCAGTGGCAGGTCACCTTGTGTTTGGTCAGGGGTTTTCATTATTAGCTCCTAGTTAAACGATTCTACAAGTGTTTGACGACAAAAACATTATTCACACTCGCTAGATTGTATTGTGCATCTTGGAGACCATCACCATTATCAGTGGCCATCCTCGTGTCTGTTAACGATCTCCATTATTGGCTGGTAATCAAACAATTTCATGCATGTTCAACCTCAACACCTATATTCACATGTATCAATCTATGTTGTTGCGGTGAAGCAGAAATCAAGACCTTGGGTAGAGGCTTGCATCACTTAGCCTTGTTTCCTCTCCCAAGTTGCATTTATTGTTTTTTGGAGACAGCTCATCAGAATGATCCTATTATGACACAGGTTATGCATTGTGCTTATCGGTGGCCAGCATCATCATATATCTTTATTGAGAAAATCACTCTGACATAGCTACTGAGTGTGGGAATGCCCGACTTAGGACATTATTTTAGTTGTTTTATATATGTGTTGTATCAGGTTTCTTGTACCGCCCGAAACTCTGATCCTCTCTCTCTTTTTTCCAAAGAAAAGGACAGTTAGATATAAAGTATTTCGGCCATCATCACAACGTATGTTCTCACACTTTAGGGGGCATCTGTTATACAGGAAAATGAACTCCTCACCAGCTTAGAGGAGAAAGACATGATGACTGAAGGACTGACCAAGTTCATAGGCCCAGTTGTCAAGTTAACTCTATCTAGCCACTAGCAACCTCCTTTATAAAGCTTCCTAGCAAGGCTAAGGGTGCGTTAGTGCCTAGGGTAACTCTATCAATTACCTCAGGAAGATCGTTAGTGAATCTTAATGAGTTTATATGGGTCAAGGGAACAGGTTGACTAAACAATATCCCAAGATTCTCTCCTATGTCAGCTCACAAAAGAAAGGAAACATCAGAACTCGACTTGTTTGGAGGAATTACTAATTCTTAATGGAGTATACAAATGGGAAAGAGAACAAAGGCATAGAAAAATTATTGCTTTTACCTAATGGAACTCATGAAGGACTTGGCAACCCTATCCTCACATGCTATATATGCAAGACTAGGGCCATTGTGAAAGAGGCCTAAACATTTCAAAGGATTGCCTATTTGTCTGTCGAGCATAATCTCAGACTAAGGCATCAAAAGAGGTTAAGAAAGGAGAGAGAGAGAGAGGAGTTGAAGGGCTAAGGGAAGGTTGATACAACCAATGGTTGTAATCACTCTTTTCTACATCAATATAGAACTACAATTGTGTTGTCCACTCCGTGATGTTGGTAGTATAACTTGTTTATATGTTCATGCAATGTCGTTATTATGAGTGGCTTAGATATATGAAACTAGATATATTTACATGTTTACGCGTTGTTTATCAAGGTTTTATGCTATGACATTATTCTTGTCTTTTCGATGTGCAGGTTTTGATCTGGAGCTGGCTCAGGGGTCTTCTGCCTAGCTACATTGCACTCTCTAGGAACACCACACTAAGACTTGAGGTAATAAGTCCTTCTTGCTTTGATATTCATTTGTTAAGCATAGATATGCATGCATTTTTGTGACAACTGCAGATAATATTTCAGTCTGCCAAGGATCCCAGGAAGATCCTTGAGGGTTTCTATATCCCCAAACACCCGTGCATTAATCCCTATCGCACAAGCTAAGTTGGGGCTATGCAGGATATCTTTTTGCAGCTGCAAGCAAAGAACAACACCACAAAGAGGAAGAAGGACACAAGAAAATGGTGTGAGTTCCATAAGAGCTCCACTCACAATCCAAGTGAGTGTCGGGCCAAGCAGTCATTGGTGCCCGAGTTGAAGGCTTCTGAATCATACGCAGGTTCCGACTCTGAATCAGAACCTGATAAGGGGACTGATAAAGGGAAGTAAATCATTGATGCGGAGCCCAGTGCCATCATGTCCACCAAAAAGATCCAAAAAATTGAGCCTGAAGACCTAGAGGAGGGGGAACGCCTCTTTCACTCACAAATGTGGGTGAAGGGTTCTCCGCTGTATTTCATTGTCGACAGCAGGAGCCAAAAGAACTTCATTTTAGCAGAAGTAGTGAAGCAGCTGGGCCTAAATAATACAAAACATACACAGTCGTACACCATCGAGTGGCTTCACCAAGGATGAGATCTTCACGTTAGCCAGCAGTGCCACCTTCCCTACAACATCTAGCCCTTCACAGATGAGGTACTGTGTGATGTTGCTCCTCTTGAAGTTTCTGATGTATTGTTAGGAAAACCATACTTGTGGAAGCGACATGTTGTATATGAGTCTAGACCTTGCTCTATGATTATTAATTTGGCTATTAAGTTGTACAGGATATCGAAGGTAGCCCCACATACCGCCATTAGTTTGATCACTGCAAAACAATGCGGTAAGATCATTTCCCAAACCAGGAAATTTGTTTTCCTTATTGATCCAAATTGGATCCTAGAACACTCTCTAAGTTTTCATGAACTCTTTAAAAATCATGCCAAAGTTTCAAAGTCTTATAAAGATCAAGCTTATTGGAGATATCCTCGTAACAGTTGCAATTTGTGATCAGCGCAGAGCAACGAGGACCCTCGGTCAAGCGCGCACACCGTCGACCCATGGTAACGCACACTGTCGCGAATTAGCAAAACCAGAGGCCATTTCAAGGAACGAGGGTAGTTTCTAATATGCGATTAGTGACCGATAAGTTGCTAATCTCATATTGCAGGGGAAACCCCTCAAAGAAGGAAGGGCCGTAAGCCCCCGGACCCGAAAAATCATAAAATGTAACAAATATCGTTTTGATTCCGTCAGAAGCGGGGTCCCAAAAAAACCAGCTGAATATTGGAAGGGCTTCGAGCGATAAGCGGTTTCAACCGAGTCCCGCCCGATGCCACACAATGGGTTCCACACATCCAGTGGAAGAGAGAGAAAACCACTCACATCAGACGGGTAAACGTCATGTTACTTATCCGCTCGATATGGATGATGAACGTAGGATTTGGAGGCTCCAGATCAACGGCAGAAACACGTTCTGATGGATGATTGGATTTGACGGGGTCAACAGGCAGATTTGTATAGGATTTGAAGTTTGATGTGGACGATGCGTTGGCAAAAGGTCGTGTTTCGCGGGCATTCTTGGATTTAATGGAAGAAACGATCGTTTCAAAAACGTCCAAGAGAACTGACACTCAATTCGTTATGAAATAGGTGGCCACCTCCCTGTGAGGCGTTATACAATGATGATTACGCAGAACAGAGGGATTCAAACGGACAGAGGCAGGGGAACCGGAAAGCCGGGAAGTGGAAATGAATAGTCAGAAAGTAGATTGGCTTTAAAGCCATGAACTGACAGAGAGAGAAGCAGGCAAGTTAAGAAAGCTAAGAGCAGAGAGAAGAAGCTGAGCTGACCTACAGAAACAAAGGCAACATCGAGCCAGAGTCAAGACAGAGACAAAGAGAGTCAGAGAGTCTGTGTACTCAAGAGAAGGCTTGAGAGATTCAAGCACACTCCTCTGTAATACCTTTCATGTATGAGTCTCAGATTGGGCTCATACTACTGTGACCAATAGAGGTCAAGAGTTCAGTGAGGAGAGTCTATACTCTAGAGACTTGGGGAATCCAAGTATAGTCTTACTGATTTGCATTTGCTATGTGAGACTCAACTTGAGCTTACTGTTGTAAAAAATCTACTTTGAAAACATAATAGAGAGGTGACCACTGAAGGCTAGACAAGGATACGTAGCCCAAGAGTATTGGGTGAACTCCTTATTAAACTTGTTGTGTTTATACGTGTTTGCCTATTATGTTTTATTTAACTACTTCAATGCCTGTGTATTTTGCAATCTTATCGATCCGTTGCATAAAATAACATAGGCACATCCATGCACATGAGTCTGTAATACCTTATTAATTGTCTTGGATCAATTCCAGACCGAGTGGTGGTATCAGAGCTCTAGGTTGCTAAGGTTATACAAGCTTGTGCTGGATTCTTTTTTGTTGAATGATAACTAGATCAAAGCTTAAATTAGGAGAAGGAGAGTTGCTTGAAGCTAACCCAGAAATTGGAAGAGTCTATCCTAAGAGGAAAATGTTAGAAGAAAGTCCCTTGGAATCAGACTCCCAGTTCATGGACAGTTTCATGACCGTGAGAGCCATGGTAGAAGAAATGTATAGAGAATTTAAGAGAGGTAGAGGTGGAGAGTCATCAACCTCCAAACAAGATAAAGGAGTAGAATAACCTCTTCTAGTTGCCCACCCAAAAGTTAAAGGAAAAGAAGAAAAGCCCTCTCCACCATCTCCCCCACCATCTCCCCCATCATCACCTTCATCATCATCTTATTCACACAAAGTAAGCCCTGAAAAGAAAAAGAAGAAACCTTCTTTGATTAAATTAGATGTGAAGTTTGATTTGCCAGTTTATGATGGAGAATTGAATGCAGAAAATCTAAATAACTGGATTAGACAGATTGATGTATATTGCAGAGTGCAGAACATTGATTCAGAAAGGAGAAAGATTCAGCTAGCTAGCCTACGCCTTGGAGGCACCGCCCTGGTATGGTGGGAAGGTAGGAAACAAGATGATTTCAAGAAGCATGGTAAAATTCTTTCTACCTGGAATGAATTTGTTTCTACAATTAAAAAACAATTCTATCCACTAGCTTATATGCAGCAAGCTATGATGAGTTGGCAAACTCTTTGCCAATTGAAAGGGCAAAGTGTACAAAGCTACACCCAAGAATTTAGGAAAATGGCTTTGATTCTAGGAATTTCTTTAGACTCACCTGAAACTTTGCTGAAGTATATAGGTGGTCTACATAGTTATTTGAGACATACCATTCTCATGTTTAATCCCACTAGCATAGATGAGGTATCTGTTCAAGCTACACATCTAGAGGCTAGAGGCAAGAATGTGAACCCAGAAGTTGGGGGATCATCAAAACCCACTGCAAACAAGAGCAAGGAAAAGAGAAAATAGAAATGGAAAGAGAGGAAGACAAATGCTGTACAAAAGACCAAACCTTCATGCACTCACTGCAAGAAGGATGGGCATGATGATGAACACTGCTGGATTCTACATCTGGAGCTGAAACCCAAGAAGTACGATGGCAAAAAGAAGAAGACTGCTGCAGCTATTCAGAAGGATTTGGGGTCAGACTCAGGGGATGAAACAACAATCACAACCACATGTATAAAAGGTAAAAATTCTGAAGCATCTACTAGTAATTCTGCACAATCTACTGATAATGAAGAAAATGAGAGGAAAAGACATGAGCTTTTTCATATTAGAGTTATTTCCAAGCATCAAAAGATTGATACTTTGTTTGATAGTGGCTCACAAGTAAACTTAATTTCTGAAGCAATTGTAAAGAAACTGGGATTACTAACCACACCTCACAAGAAGCCATATCCATTAGGTTGGTTATGTGATAAAGCAAAGCTACAAGTGACTAGACAATGTAAACTTAGGTTTTCTTTTGGGTCAGCATTTGTAGATGAGGTTGAGTTAGATATTGTTCCCTTGGATATATGTGGAATTGTTTTAGGAAGTCCTTACTTGTATGATAGAAAAGCCATTTTCTATAGAGCCGAAAAAAAGTATCAACTTGTTAAAGATGGAATTGAATATATTGTAAGAGCTCATAAGCTCAAGAATAATTACACTCTCATAAACTCAGGGTAGATGAAAATAATTGTAAATTCATGCAAACAATTTTTACTGATGGTTGGAAAAGAAACCTGATAAAACCAATGTATTTGAAGGCTGTAATGCTAAACAACAAGATGATTTAGAAAAAGTTGTTTTAGAATATGATATACTATTTCAAGAACCTAAAGGTGTACCACCCAAAAAGGAAATGGTACATGATATTAATTTGCAACAAGATGCTCCATTGCCTAACATTGGAATGTATAGGTTGTCCACTTTAGAGAATGCAGAAATCAAGAAGCAGGCACAGGAGTTGCTGGGAAAAGGGTTCATAAGACCTAGCACATCGCCATGTGGGTCTCCAATTGTCTTGTTGAGAAAGAAATATGGCTCATGGAGAATGTGCATTGATTACCAATCATTGAATAAGATAACGATAAAAAATCGTTATCCCCTTCCTCGCATATATGATCTATTAGATTAGTTGAAAGAAGCTGTTTACTTTTCCAAGTTGGACTTACATAGTGGCTACCATTAGGTTAGAGTTGCAGAGCAAGATGCATGGAAGATTGCTTTCAAAACAAAGCAGGGATTGTATGAGTGGTTGGTTATGCCTTTTGGCTTAACTAATGCTCCTGCTACTTTCATGAGAGTAATGAATGATGTACTCAGGCCTTTTATTGATGATTTTGTCATTGTATATCTAGATGACATTCTTATATTTAGTAAAACATGGGAAGAACATTTGAAGCATGTAAAGCAGACTCTAGATGTTTTGAAAAGAGAAAATCTTTATGTTAAGCTATCAAAATGTGAATTTGGAAAAACATCTTTGAATTATTTGGGTCATATTGTAGGGGGTGGTGAATTGAAGATAGATCCCTCTAAGGTTGCAGTCATTTTAAACAGGGCTAAACCAAATCTGCTACAGAAGTTAGAAGCTTCCTAGGAGCAACACAATATTGGAGAAAGTTTATTTCTAACTTTTCCTTGATTGCAGCTCCCTTACATGCTTTAACAGGATTGAATAAGGTGTTTCAGTGGGGAGGCAAACAACAGAAAGCCTTCGACACCTTAAAAGAAAAGATTAGTACAACACCAGTACTAGCATTGCTCGATCTTCAAAGACCCTTTGAGATTGAAACAGATGCCAGTGACTATGCCATGGGAGCAGTGTTGATGCAGCACGGTAAACCCATATGTTATCATTTTGAGACATTTAATTCTGCAGTAGTTAATTATCCCACATATGATAAATAATTTTATGCATTAGTACAGAGTGTGAAAAAGTGGAAACATTATCTAATGGGCAAAGAGACAGTTATACATACTGATCATCAACCACTTCAATATTTACACTCACAAACTAAGTTGCAGCAATCAAGACACTATAGGTGGATGGGTTTTCTACAACAGTTTCATCTTGTCATTAGATATAAAAAGAGCATACACAATAAAGTTGTAGATATGTTATCCAGACCAATCATAAATGCATCTACTATACTTAAGCATAATTCAGTATTGCATGAAAGCTACATTGAACAATATGCTCAAGATATATATTTCAAATATATATATGCAACTTTAAGTCATGGAAAACAAGTAGAAGAATTGGATTATCATGTTAAGGACCAACTCTTGTATCATTTGGGAAAGTTATGCATTCCTCAAACTGAAAGAGTAAAGATAATTCAAGAAGCACACTTTTCTCTAATATCCGGTCACTTTGGTGTAAGTAAAACAGCTGCACAGCTGCAAAGATTTTGTTATTGGCCCAAAATGAATGAGACAATTTCTAGATATATAAGAGGGTGTACCATGTGTGCAAAAAGCAAGCCCAACAATAGAAAACTAGGCTTGTACACTCCACTACCAGTTCCTTCTCATCCTTGGGAAAGTGTTTCCATGGACTTTGTTGGGGGATTGCCTAAATCTAGAAAAGGTCATGACTATTTAATGTTATTGTGGATAGGTTCAGCAAAATGTGTCTTTTAATACCTTGTAACAAACAGATTACAGCTGAACAAACAAAAAAGTTGTTCTTTCAGCATGTATGGTTTCATTTTGGATTACCCACTTCCATTGTATATGATCGAGATTCTTGATTTGTTGGGTAGTTTTGGTCAAGCCTGTGGGAATTGATGGACACCAGACTGAAGAAGGGCACCGCCTTTCATCCACAAACAGATGGCCAAACAGAGGTGGTCAAAAAGACAGTGATCCAGATGCTCAGAGGCTATTGCAGCAAGCATCCCAAGCTTTGGGATGAACATTTGTGTTATGTGCAGCATGTTTACAACCAGGCTAAACATTCTTCTACACAGAGATCTCCTTTTGAGACCTGTTTTGGTTTCACACCAAGGTCTCCCTTGGATTTTGTCTTTGGTAAAGACATAGTGGTTGATGGACATAGTGATGTGGACAAAGCAACCAAGTTCATTGAACAAATCCAAGAGATTCACCAGGCAGTACAGGAACAGTTGGAAAAGAGCCAAGCCAAGTACAAGGCAAGGCATGATAAGCATTGGACTGAGCATAGTTTCCAAGTTGGTGATCAAGTCTGGCTGTATATCAACAAAGACAAAATGCAAGGTGAAGGTAAGAAGCTGAAGCCGATAAGATATGGACATTTCAAGATACTTGAGAAAATCGATGAGAATTCTTTTCTCCTTGATTTGCCAGCTTACATGCACATCCATTCAGTAGTTAATGTAGAAAGCTTGAGACTGTTTGAACCTTCATTAATTGAAGATCCCGAAGATCAGAGTCAATTGCCTTCTATTGATGGTCTGTTGCTTGAATATATCAATGAATTGTAGGAAGACACAGTTCTGGACAGGAAGGTGAGAACTATGCGCAGAGGGGATATTGAGTACCTCAAGATTGGGCTCAAAGGTTCAAAACCAGGCAGGGCAAGATGGATAGAAATTGGGCAGGCGAGGAATCTATATCCTCACTTGATTGATGCTTAAAAACCAACTTTTGGTGGTCCAAAATCTTTTTTAGTGGGAAGGCCATGATCCAAATTTGATCCTAGAACACTCTTTAAGTTTTCATGAACTCTTTAAAAATCATGCCAAAGTTTCAAAGTCTTATAAAGATCAAGATTATCAGAGATATCCTCGTAATAGTTGCAATTTGTGATCAACACGGAGCAACGAGGACCCTCGGTCAAGCGCACAGACTGTTGGCCCATGGTAAAGCGTGCTGTCGCGAATTAACAAAACCAGAGGCCATTTCAAGGAACGGGGGTAGTTTCTGATATGCGATTAGTGGCAAGTCGCTAATCGCATATCACAGGGCAAACCCCTCAAAGAAGAAGGGCCATAAGCCCCTGGACCCGAAAAATCATAAAATGTAATGGATATCGTTCCGATTACATCAGAAGCGGGGTCCCACAAAAACCAACAGAATATCGGAAGGGCTTCAAGTGGTAAACGGTTTCAACCGAGTCCCGCCTGATGCCACACAATGGATGCCGTGCGTTCGACAGAAGAGAGAGAAAACCACTCACATCGGACGGGTAAACGTCATGTTACTTATCCACTCGATATGGACGATGACCGTAGGATTTGGAGGCTCCAGATCAACGACGGAGACGTGTTTCGATGGATGACCAGATTTGATGGGGTCAACAGGCAGAGTTGTATAGGATTTGAAGTCCGACGTGGACGATGCGTTGTCATAAGGTCATGTTTCATGGGCATTCTTGGAGTTAACAGAAGAAACAGTCGTTTCAAAAACGTCCAAGAGAACTGAAACTCAGTTCGTTATGAAATAGGTGGCCACTGTTGGAAATAATACTGAGAGGGGGGGGGGTGAATCAGTATTATCACATTAATAAAACTTTTTCATTTCCATAATCAGATTCATATATGCTACTACCACAACTTCTTATGATTAAGTTAATTGATCTTCAATGAGTCATTAGAACATTATCAACCATATTATCAGTTAACAGATGCAGTAACATAAAGTAGATCATCACACATAAGGCACACACATGAACACAATGATATAAGGTGGAAACCCAATGCGGGAGAAAACCACCTGCTGCAAGTCATCTCAATCTTCTTCTTAATAAGAAAATCCTTTTACAATATTTGTACTGGTGCAGTCTTATACCAGTACGGGAGCTACAACCCCCTTTGCTCTTGTACTAGCCGATCCATTTACTAGTACGCAGGCTACTACCTACTACAATGCTCCAAAGATTTCCTTTAGCTCTTGTACTAGCTTAGATACTAGTACGTAGGCGCCGGCCTACAATCTTCTCTCCTCCAAGTACCACGTTTCATCAATTTTCATACTGGATACACTGAAGCACAACCCATAATCTGAAAGGCCACATTTCATCCAATTTTCATACTGGACCCAACAACAACATTGAAGCTTATAATCAAACAACCTTCTGAAACACCCAATCACTAGATCAATACATATACAATGAGAGTCATCAATCAGATCTAGTCCATCAGATTATTAAGAACCTAATCCATCAATTCTGAAGCTAATCATAATCATTCACTCAATCACTGCTGTTATTAGAACATAATACCAGAAACCAGACATCACTTCAAAAACCCAAAACACAGCAATGATAAACATGAACAACTAAATTGATTTCAAGAGAAGTATGCAGCTTCACCCATGTAATGCCTGCGTACAGTACGCACTGTTCTGAACTGTGCACCTGTGTACCCACGCACTGTGCCAAATAGACTTCCTGCGTACCTCCGCAACTGCAGCGCTTCTGCGCCTGCGTACCGACGCACCTGCAGCGCTTCTGCGCCTGCTTACCGGCGCACCTGCAGCGCTTCTGAGCCTGCGTACCGGCGCACTTTTCTTTCACTGTACATGCGTACCTTCGGGCATAAATGATTTCAAGACTTCAAGAATAACCCAGACAGTCAGATCTACAGATCTGATCATGTGCCGAAGAGATCTCAGTCCATCAGAAGATTCGCCTTCTTTAGATCTAGACCAGATCTAGCCCTCATGAGATATTCAACCAAAGACATCTTCAAGCCAAATGATCTCCTTTGCTTTATATAGGCAAGCTCCTCCTAAAATCATGGAACAATACCACGAGCCGACACCATAGTAACCCAATACCGTCGGCTAAATACCAAGAGTAAAACATAAGAAAACCCCACATGTGAATTTCTTTGCCTTGAAATGTGTGCACTGGGGGTACGCACCTCCTGAACGGCTGGCCTGTGTATCTGGACGCGGTCCCTGCACGGTGTACCTACGGGTACGCACTTTCTGTAAGGTGTACCTGCATACCCCTTATTTTCTTCAATATTTGATAGCTGATCATCAACCTCTGCTGCTGACTTGAAGTACAGTGATCTATCACCTGAATGGGTTGCCATCAAGGACAACACTTTAGCCATAATGCCAACAATCTCCCCCTTTGGACTTGATGGCAAAGCTTACTAAGAACTTTCCATTTGATTCCTTTGAGCTGTCCTGCATCTATGTATTATGTCACATCTGATATCTCTTCTGTAGATTCATCTGAATGTATATAAGTGAGATGATCTTCTATGAGAGGGTTGCCATCAAGTACAACACATGCATCATAATGCCAACAATCTCCCCCTTTGGACTTGATGGCAACAACACCAAATCACTCTCCCCCTTTGACATCAAGGGCAAAGGGGTATGCTCCCCCTAAGAACATGCTCCCCTTGACTATAAACCAGATCTGCTGAAGTCTCTGAATGAGCTCCCCCTTTGTATATGTCATGGTGCTCCAATCTGATAATGGTCTTTCTGAGAACAAGCTGAGATGTCTGCTCTGCTATATAGTGCTGTTCATGCTCAAGCTCCCCTCAAGGTCTGCAAAAAAAGATGTTCTACAAGAAGAACATGACTCTATATATCATAAATGACCTTCCTATCACCAAAAGACTCAATACATACATCCATCACCCATCACAATAAGGATCATCCATCCAACCAAGTGGGAATACATCAGAAATATGAAAACCAAATACATTACATCTTCATCCCATGCATAGTGGGGGGACATAGGTCGTTACATGACCTGAAGAGATGACTACAATAGATAGACCATTACAACATGAGTCTTGCTATGACCTTTACATCAAACATCTAAAGATCATGACAAACATCATCAACAGCACTGTATAATCTGCTCCATAGTATCTGTCAACATCAAGGACTTCTGCATCAACTCATAACCATCCAGATCTACATGAATCAAGAGCCATCAAATGAAAGCATCTGCATCAATCAACATATGTATGAATAATCATCCCTGTATCCAGCCAACAATCCTCATCCATATATGTGCCAAGAACAATAAAGACTCCATGCAAGCATTATTAGAGAATCAACCATAAATCTGATCATGTGACCAACTCATAACCATAGCAAGATGAATCATAAGCATCGTCACCAAGGACCATAATGCCAACAATGCATTCAGGACATATGCTCCCCCTGAACCAGTGCCATCTGTCAAATCTGATCATGCATATCAATAAGAAGAATCAGCCAATAAATGCCTTAAGACAGGTACGCACTTCATCTTCTGCTCCCCTGCGTACACCCGCAGATATCCTTCTGCTGCACTGCGTATATACGCAGACAGTCTTCTATTACAGAGCGTACCCACGCACCTGTTCCATCAGTTGCGCCGCGTACTGCACGCACCTTTTATTTTATCGCGCCGCGTACTTTTCTGTAAGTCCGCAGGGTATCCTTTATCACGCCGCGTACCGCACGCACTCTTTGCTTCTATCGCGCCGCGTACTCCTCTGTAAGTCCGCACCTCTTTTTCTGTTTCTCCGCGTCCATCCACATGCCCTCTTCTGATAAGCCACGTACCTCCGCACAAGGACTGTGCCTTCACTTGCGTACATCCGCACCCAGTCTTACGCTCTGCTGCGTACGCCCGCACTTTCACAGTTGATGATCTGCGTACTTCTAATTAGGGCCAAATTAACAGTCCTCCTTTGTGCCACTGACAGTCAGATTCCCAGATCTGATAGATTCATTTCCAACTTCACTTGCCTACTGCCTTCAAACAAGCATATACGCGATTGTGCAGTATCCAACTCGCGTATCTATGCGACTTGCCTTTATGAAGTTTGCATATGAGATTCAGGAACCTGAAGTTTTGTACTTTCAGCTTCCTCTGATTCTGGTATGTCTGTACATTGTGCTGTGCCATCCTTTTCTGACTGTACTTCCTTTTTCCTCCATATCTTCAGGCGTGATGATGACATTTTCTCCTTTTGATATGGTGCCCACACTTTGTTCCTGCATTCCTTAGCTATATGTCCAGGTTTGTTACATACATAACATCTTACATGTTTCATATTCCTCCTGTAACAATCAACAGCTTTGTGACCAAACGTATTGCAAGCAAAGCAATATCCATAAAAATACCTTGATTGAGATGACTTGTCTGCATAATGGTCTTGAACTCTTCTTCTTCTACATCTAGCTGCAACATGTCCAAGATTATGACATACATAACATTCAACATTATTCATAGGAGGAGTAAAAGATTTTCTTTGAGGAATCCTTTTCTTTGGTTGATGATGAGATTTATCTTTCATTTCTTCATTGATCACTTTAGATTTCTCTTTAGAATTCCTTGCCTCACCTTGTGAACTAGATTCACCTTCAACAGATTCATGGAAACCAAGACCAGTCTTTATAGCAGGGGACCTTTGACTACTAAGAATATCATCCAATACTTTAGAGCTATCTTGAAATCGTAAAAGCTTATCCTTTTCTTCTAGTTTACCTTTCAAGATATTTACCTCAACCTGAAGCTGTTCTTCTTTTTCAAGAGATTTCTTTTTCAAAACTTCTTCAGCTTTCCTTCCTTCTTCCATTTGTTCCCTTAGTTTGAGAATCTCATTTTCTTGTTCTTCATTCAGATCCTTCTGCATTTGACGAACTCGGAAGGCACATTCTAGTTGAGATTTTAAGCTGGTGACTTCGTTTTCTTGTTTTTCAATAGCTTGGAGTAGATCTGTATTCTGCTTCTTTGATTCTTCAAGATCTCCTTTTAGTGAGAGGATTGTAGCTTCAAGATTTTCATAATAACTGGATCGATCTCTGAGCTCCTTGATTGTTGTGTTCTTTTCAATGACTTCATTTCTTAGAGATGTTGCTTCATCCTGCAACTTTTGATACCTTTCCTTGCATAACTTGAGGGCACCACTCTTTACGTCAAAACGTTTTTCTTGTTCAATAATTTTGTTTGTCAGCCTGTTAAATTCTGCCTCTATTTGACATCTTTCTTGCTCACCCATAAGAGCAAGTTCAGTAGTCTCACTATCACTTTCATCTCTTTCACAAGGAAATATAGCTGGAACATCAGAGGATAACACATTCATACCTGATAATGATTCTGAATCTGAAGAGCTTCTTATGCCTAATCCCCAATCGATTCTTCCACTGTCATAGTTCTTCTGAGATGACTTCTTTTTCTTATGAGCTTTCTTCTTAAGCTTCTTTCCCATTGTTCCACGGATCTCCTTCAAGCGATCAAGCTTCTATCAAAGAACTTGGCTTTGATACCAATTGTTGGAAATAATACTGAGAGGGGGGGGGGGGGGTGAATCAGTATTATAACATTAATAAAACTTTTTCATTTCCATAATCAGATTCATATATGCTACTTCCACAACTTCTTATGATTAAGTTAATTGATCTTCAATGAGTCATTAGAACATTATCAACCATATTATCAGTTAACAGATGCAGTAACATAAAGTAGATCATCACACATAAGGCACACACATGAACACAATGATATAAGGTGGAAACCCAATGCGGGAGAAAACCACCTGCTGCAAGTCATCTCAATCTTCTTCTTAATAAGAAAATCCTTTTACAATATTTGTACTGGTGCAGTCTTATACCAGTACGGGAGCTACAACCCCCTTTGCTCTTGTACTAGCCGATCCATTTACTAGTACGCAGGCTACTACCTGCTACAATGCTCCAAAGATTTCCTTTAGCTCTTGTACTAGCTTAGATACTAGTACGTAGGCGCCGGCCTAAAATCTTCTCTCCTCCAAGTACCACGTTTCATCAATTTTCATACTGGATACACTGAAGCACAACCCATAATCTGAAAGGCCACATTTCATCCAATTTTCATACTGGACCCAACAACAACATTGAAGCTTATAATCAAACAACCTTCTGAAACACCCAATCACTAGATAAATACATATACAATGAGAGTCATCAATCAGATCTAGTCCATCAGATTATTAAGAACCTGATCCATCAATTCTGAAGCTAATCATAATCATTCACTCAATCACTGCTGTTATTAGAACATAATACCAGAAACCAGACATCACTTCAAAACCCAGAACACAGCAATGATAAACATGAACAGCTAAATTGATTTCAAGAGAAGTACGCAGCTTCACCCATGTAATGCCTGCGTACAGTACGCACTGTTCTGAACTGTGCACCTGCGTACCCACGCACTGTGCCAAATAGACTTCCTGCGTACCTCCGCAACTGCAGCGCTTCTGCGCCTGCGTACCGACGCACCTGCAGCGCTTCTACGCCTGCGTACCGGCGCACCTGCAACGCTTCTGAGCCTGCGTACCGACGCACTTTTCTTTCACTCTACCTGCGTACCTTTGGGCATAAATGATTTCAAGACTTCAAGAATAACCCAGACAGTCAGATCTACAGATCTGATCATGCGCCGAAGAGATCTCAGTCCATCAGAAGATTCGCCTTCTTTAGATCTAGACCAGATCTAGCCCTCATGAGATATTCAACCAAAGACATCTTCAAGCCAAATGATCTCCTTTGCTTTATATAGGCAAGCTCCTCCTAAAATCATGGAACAATACCACGAGCCGACACCATAGTAACTCAATACCGTCGGCTAAATACCAAGAGTAAAACATAAGAAAACCCCACATGTGAATTTCTTTGCCTTGAAATGTGTGCACTGGGGGTACGCACCTCCTGAACGGCTGGCCTGCGTATCTGGACGCGGTCCCTGCACGGTGTACCTGCGGGTACGCACTTTCTGTAAGGTGTACCTGCGTACCCCTTATTTTCTTCAATATTTGATAGCTGATCATCAACCTCTGCTGCTGACTTGAAGTACAATGATCTATCACCTAAATGGGTTGCCATCAAGGACAACACTTTAGCCATAATGCCAACAATCTCCCCCTTTGGACTTGATGGCAAAGCTTACTAAGAACTTGCCATTTGATTCCTTTGAGCTGTCCTGCATCTATGTATTATGTCACATCTGATATCTCTTCTGTAGATTCATCTGGATGTATATAAGTGAGATGATCTTCTATGAGAGGGTTGCCATCAAGTACAACACATGCATCATAATGCCAACAGCCACCTGCCTATGAGGTGTTATACAATGATGATTACGCAGAATAGAAGGATTCAAATGGATAGAGGTAGGGGAACTGGAAAGCCGAGAAGCAGAAACAAATAGTCAGAAAGCAGATTGGCTTTAAAGCCATGAACTGACAGAGAGAGAAGAAGGCAAGTTAAGAAAGCTAAGAGCAGAGAGAAGAAGCAGAGCTGGCCTACAGAAATAAAGGCAGCATTGAGCTCGAGTCAAGACAGAGACAGAGAGAGTCAAGGTGTTTGTGTACTCTAGAGAAGGCTTGAGAGATTCAAGCGCACTCCTCTGTAATATCTGTCATGTATGAGTCTTAGATTGGGCTCATACTACTGTGACCAATAGAGGTCAATTGTTTAGTGAGGAGAGTCTCTGTACTCCAGAGACTTGGGGAATCCAAGTACAATCTTACTGATTTGCATCTGCTGTGTGAGACTCAACTTGAGCTCACTGTTGTAAAAACTCTGCTTTGAAAACATAATAGAGAGGCCACAACCCCTTTCAGGTAGGGCTGGGATTTCAACCATTATGCCCCATTGATGTGGCTATACCATTTGTAGCCACTCAGGTAGATTCAAATCATGTGCAGTTCGAAGCTGAAAAGGATAGAAACCTCATTGAGTGCATTCAACACATCTGCCAATAGGTCCACAATATATTGGACAAAGCCAAAGGTAAGTACAAGCAACACCATGATGAACATCGAGTGTCGTACAAGTTCCAGGTGGGCGACAAAGTTTGGCTTCATTTGCAGAAGGAGCACCTTGCTAGACCCCACCATAAGCTTCACTCTCTCTTGTATGGTCCATACGCCATCACCAAGGTCGTCGGTGACAATGCCTTCGAGCTCAACATCCCATCGTTCCTTGGTCTGCACCCAGTGTTCAATGTAGATCACCTTCGACCTTACTTTCCACCATTGTTGGAAACATCTGACATTGTAGAACAACTCACACCAACAGAGCTCAACTCGGACTGCATGGAACATGCCACAATTGATTAGATCATGGACACATAGAACAATAACACTCAGAAATAGAGGGTACAACTCTATCGAGTTGTCAAAGTCAGCCAACTCCTTAACCAGGGAAAGCGGTTCACTAGGGACCAAGTTCAACATAAATATCCTCACCTCATGGAGGCTCTGCACACAATGGAGATCATTTCTTCCTAAGGGGGGAGGAATGATCTAGGTGGATATTGGTGTCCACCCACCTATTCCACCTAGACCCCCCAATCAGTTACATCTGTTTCCTTAATTGTAGTACATTTTACTATTTTTGGCAGTTTAGGTCCTGAACTTCTGGAGCCATTTTGAGGCCCTAAACGACATTTTTTTGGTGAAATTTCTCAAATATTACTATTTCTTTCATGTTAGCAGCCATATTCCTCAAATAGATCTTTCCAACGATGTATCATATGTTTCAAACGAAGATAATATGACCAAGTTACCACCCCGTGAAGTTGGCTTCCCTACTAACCCCAACGAGCCCCATAAACTCTTGGTGTTACATCTCCTTGGGTTATGGTTTTGGCTATTTAGGGTTTTCTCTTATTGTTCAATAATAAAAAGGCCCTTGAGCCTCATTGTAACTCAGTTTAGAGGCATGCAGCCACCACATCTCTTCTAAGAGATAAGCTACCAATGTCCGAGCTATCTTATTTCCATTCAGTTTGTAAGCATAGTTCAATATTTTTCTATTAATGAAATGAAGTGTTTTTCTACTGCATCTTTGTGTTTATGATTATATCTGTAAGTTGTTGCGTTCCTGTTTAAGTTTGGATCATAGTTCTACTTCAAACATTATCATTCAACCCAGATCAACATGAGGACATCATTGACAGACAACATAGAAACAAGAACATTGATCAGGTTGATAAATTATTTATGAACAAAACCCCTTACTTTATATACATGAATTTTAGGAAGTGAACCCATGTGTATACACACTTTTCCTGAAACCAACTAGCATATAGATCTGCAAATTTTGACCTAAAATTGTGCAGCTCTTCAGAACTTCAAAAAGACCCAGATCAGAATATTTAGAGATAAAAACATGTTAGGCCCCTATAATACTAGTGATTCCCCCATTAC
Source organism: Pinus tabuliformis (assembly GCA_031772625.1). NCBI lineage: Eukaryota > Viridiplantae > Streptophyta > Pinopsida > Pinales > Pinaceae > Pinus > Pinus tabuliformis. The sequence continues at coordinate 1,000,852,579 of CM062815.1, read as the reverse complement.
TATTGTAATTGTATCCCTTATTATTATTATTGTGCCCCTATTGTCCCCATATTGTTGTTAGTATGCCCCATAGAAACCCACTATTGTTATTTTTGTGCCCTTATGTTATTACTGTTATGTTGGCTTGATTATATTGTGACCCCTCAGACTCCTATATATAGAAGGGAGGTTTAGTCTTTTGTATCATCCAAGAATTGTTCATTTGTGTAATGTAAAGGAGGTTTCCCCCTCGAAAAGGCTGAATTATAAGGCGTTGATCTATCTTTTCTATCTTTTTGTGAGCTGGTTTCCTAACATTTGGTATCAAAGCTTTGGATTCTAGGGTTTCGTTGCTCCAAACAGGTCATCATGGAATTTTCGCTATAACTTCTTTTCTGCGATGCTTCAGAAATTACAAAAAAAACAATTTGAGCAGATATCGTTCTGAACTTTGTCTCCGAATTTCAGAGCTTGTCGCGCTATATTTGTGGAGATATGATCTAAGGAAGTTAGGGTTTTTGCAGACTCCCGAATTACATTCCAAACAGGTGACCTGGGGAAAATTGTCATAACTTTTGTTTTGCGCATAATATTGAAATTTTGTAAGAAGTTTCAGAATGAGGATGGCCTGTAGTTTTCTATGTATCAGTTTCAGGTACTAAGATAGAAACAATGAAATGTGGCACGTCGTACAAGTTCGCTCTACTGAACTAGTCTATAATCAGGTCACCGTGGGAGATTTGGCATAACTCTTCGAGATTTCAGAAATTCGAGATCTGTAGTTATAGAGATACAACAGATTCAATATCAAGCTCTTATAAAGTGAAAAAAAGATGTGTAGTTTTTTTAAAATTTTTCATAAGATTGGTTTGAAAAAATAGTTTGAAGGAACTCAAACGGAATAGTGAAGAATTATTAGCATTAATTGATGCCCCGAAGAAATAAAATGGAAACACATAGTAAGCAACTTGAAAGCTCTAGCATGACTCGTGAAGAAGAGGAAGAAATGCAACACAATATATCAAAATTACAAGACCAAGTACAACAAATTTCACTCTCACGAAAGGTAACTGAAGCCAAGATGAATGGCGTGGAAACTAATATGAATGGCGTGCAAGTTAAGATGGATGGCGTGGAAGCTAGGATGGATGGTGTGGAAGCTAAGATGAATGGCATGGACACTAAGATGAATGGCATGTACGATAAGATGGAAGAATTGAAGATAAATTTGAATAAGTTGCTACAAGAAATGGTCACTAATGGTGAAAGGGTAGTAAAGTAAGCTCATGAGGAGAACAAAATAAATGTTAATCATGATTTCATAGACTCTAATGTTGGATTGAATATCCACCATGTTCCAAAAATCGATATGGGGAAGTTTGATGGCAAGGATCCTGGAACATGGATACTACAGATGGAGCATTTTTTTGATCTCCATAATGTGAAAAACACACAAAAGGTACATATTGAAACTTTATATTTGGAATCAAATCAGTTTGTAGGGTATCGATGACTTTGCTCTCGTAAACAAATTGTCACTTGGGAAATTTTTACAGAAGAAATGATAGCACATTATGAGGATACAAAAAGCAACACTTTTTTTAGCCAATTGATAAATCTCAAACAAAAGGGTTCAATGATGGAGCAACACTAGGACTTCTCGGGAGGTCACCCATCCCAGTACTACTCTGGAGGAACCATATATTGCTCTGGAAAGTGCCATAATATCAAGCTATCCATGGGAGAATATGTATTGAATAGCCCAATGCTTTCCATTCCAATGGGTGGTGGTGATGTTGTACTAGGAGTCTAATGGCTACAATCCTTGGGTACAATAGCTTTTAATTTTCAAGAACTTTTTCATGAAATTTTGTGCAGAAGGAAAGGAAGTTGAATTAAGGGGTATTGCAGGGAAACCGGGAAAGATAATTAGCTCTAAGTATGACAAATCTTCTAAAGAAGGAACAACGAGGTGTAATTGCACAATTATGTTCGCTAGAGGTTCCCACATTGAAATCGTCTATTTCTCAAGATCTCCAAAAAGTCTTGGACAAGCATTCCAAGGTATTTGAGACTCCCAAAGGTCTCCCACCTATTCATGATCATGATCATGCTATTCATTTGATTCCAGTGAGTGTTCCTCCAAACATCAGGTCGTACAGATATCCCTATGCCCAAAAAAGTGAAATTGAACGTATGGTTGCAGAAATTCTAGAAGTTGGTATAATTATACCTAGTCAAAGTTCTTTCTCTACTCCAGTAGTATTGGTGCACAAGAAGGATGGATCATGGTGCATGTGTCCGGATTATAGGGAGCTCAACAAGCTCACTATTAAAGATAAATTTCCCATTCCTGAATTGCATGGATCAATTTACTTCACCAAGTTGGATCTTCGTTTAGGATATCATCAAATCAGAATGAAGATTGAAGACATTTCGAAAACAACATTTAGAACTCATGAGGGTCACTATGAATTTTTGGCTATGCCTTTTGGCCTTACCAATGCACCTTATACATTTCAAGGTTTGATGAATTCCATTTTCAAACCCTTCCTCAGAAAATTTGTGTTAGTATTTTTTGATGATATACTAATCTACAACAAGTCTTGGAAGGATCATGTTGAACATGTTGACAGGGTGCTCAAACTATTGGAGGAGAAACAATTATATGCAAAAAGCTCCAAATGTTTCTTTGGAGTATAAGAGGAGGAATATCTGGGTCATATTGTATCTCATGAAGGTGTTAAGGTAGACCCTAGCAAAATTAAAGCCATTAAGGAATGGAAAATCCCCACATCCATAAAGCATCTGCGAGGATTTATCGGGTTGACAGGGTATTATCGCAAGTTTGTTAAGAATTATGGGAGAATAGCAACACCTCTAACAACATTACTGAAGAAAGATATATTTTCATGGACTCCAGAAGCAACAAAGGCCTTCGAACATCTTAAAGAGGCAATGTGCCAAGCACCGGTCTTAGCTACGTTGGACTTCACAAAAACCTTTATTGTGGAATGTGATGCTTCAGGAAATGGAATTGGTGCTGATTTAATGTAAGATGAAAGACCCATTGCTTTCAAAAGTCGTCCAATCAAGGGAAAGTATTTACACAAAGTTATTTATGAGAAGGAAATGTTGGCAATACTACATGCACTTAAGAAATGGTGACCCTACCTAATGGGAAGACACTTCAAGGTAAAAATGGATCATGATAGTCTTAAATAATTCTTAGAACAAAGGTTATCCTCTAAAGAGCAACAAAAATGGGTCACAAAGATGTTGGGTTATGACTTTGAAATCATCTACAAAAAAGGGAAGCAAAATGTTTAGGCAGATGCACTCTCAAGAAAGGATGAGGATGTGGAAGCATTGTTGTGCGCCATTTCTATTATCCAACCAGATTGGATAACCGAAGCAAGGGAGGAATGGAAGAATGACGAAGAAGTGTGGGCACTCATTCAAAAGTTACAACAAGATCCCAGTACATCTGATACATTTAGCTGGAAAAATGATTTGTTATGGTACAAAGATCGCTTATACCTATGTAAGAATTCCCAACTCAAACAAAAGATTCTTATGGAAATGCACACTTATCCCTTAGGAGGGCATTCAGGATTTTTAAAAACTTACCACAAAGTTAAGAGGGAATTATTTTGGGATGGCCTTAAATCGGATATTCAAAAGTTTGTGGTGGAATGTTTGGTTTTCCAACAAAATAAAGTTGAAACAATTAAGACCCCAGGTCTATTACAACCTTTATCCATTCCGAGGCAACATTGGGAGGAGGTTTCAATCGATTTTATCACAGGTTTATCCAAGTCTAAAGGAAAGAGTGTCATCATGGTGGTAGTTGATAGACTCACCAAGTATGCACACTTTTGTCCATTATCACATCCATTTAAAGCCAGTACAGTTTCTACTACATTTATGGAAACAATTCAAAAGCTACATGGAAACCTAAAGATTATTGTAAGCGACAAAGATATCATTTTCACTGGAAATTTTTGGACAGAATTATTTTCTTGTCTCGTTACTTAGTTAGCTCATAGCTCATCTTATTATCCTCAATATGATGGGCAAACTGAGATAGTAAACAAATGTTTGGAGGGATATCTTCGTTGCTTTGTATCTAATAAACAAACACAATGGGTCAAATGGTTGCTCCTGGTTGAATGGTGGTATAACACTTCCTTTCATACTGCAGCAAAAATGACCCCATTTATGGCACTTTATGGATATCATCCACCATCCATCACATCATTTTTAAGATAAAATTCTAAGGTTAAAGCAGTGGAACATCAAGTTGAGCATCAACAACAAGTTCTCCAACTCTTGAAGGATAACCTCATGTTGGCACATAATAGAATGAAACAACAGGGAGATCAACATCGCAGTGGAAGAAGTTTTGATGTAGGTGACTGGGTATTCCTACGGCTACAACCATATAAACAAATTTCCCTCAAGAAAGCTAAGAAGGATAATAAATTATCACCAAAGCATTATGGTCCTTACAAGGTGTTGCAAAAGATTAGTACTATGGCATACAAATTGGAGCTTCCTGCAACTTCCCAAGTGCACCCAGTTTTCCATGTTTCATGTTTAAAGAAGGTTATAGGTGACAAGCTCCCAGTTCAAACAATATTTCCAAAACTTGATGAGGAAGGAAAAATCATATTGGAACCGAAAGCATTCACAGAAACAAGAACTCGACAGCTATGAAATCGATCAATTTCGGAGTATCTCATCAAGTGGAAGAACTTATCCGCTGAAGATTCCACATGGGAGGATGAGAATTTTATACAGAAGCATCCAGAACTACTCAAGCGTTGAGGACAATGCTTTTCGGAAGGAGAGGGGCATGTTAGGCCCCTATAATACTAGTGATTCCCCCATTACTATTGTCATTGTATCCCTTATTGTTATTATTGTGCCCCTATTGTCCCCATATTGTTATTAGTATGCCCCATAGAAACCCACTATTGTTATTTTTGTGCCCTTATGTTATCACTGTTATGTTGGCTTGATTATATTGTGACCCCTTATACTCCTATATATAGAAGGGAGGTTTAATCATTTGTATCATCCAAGAATTGTGCATTTGTGTAATATAAAGGAGGTTGCCCCCTCGAAGAGGCTGAATTCTAAGGCGTTGATATGTATTTTCTATCTTTTTCTGTGCTGGTTTCCTAACAAAACATGTGTCAGTACTTAGATCTAGTAAATCCATGAGAAGATCATACAACGAAAATTAATTTAAGGTCTCATGATCCTGATCCATCATTGTATTCATCGGTGCACAATTATTTCAGATCAATGTGACAATTATGGCCCTTACAATGCAAATATACTTTAGATTGAAGTATTCATCAAAAAACCTTTTCACTTGCACACTTAGCACTTTGATCTTCACCTCTTTATATAGTTTAGACCTTATCTAATACCATAGGTCAAAACTATATTAGTGCTAGTGGTAATCTTTGACGGGATCAATATTCGTTGTCGCGCTCATTACTATGGGCCAATACCATGGAAAGGAACCCTGGTATTTAGAATACCATGGTACAAAAACCATACACTACTTTGCTTTACGAAACTCGCATGTATACGTGACTTGGTCTTGACGAACCTGCATATAGATTTTCAAATATTCAAATAAAGTCATATTGAGCTGTTCTTTCGTTCAAGGGAAGTAAACCATTGTCAGCCATTCTGTGGTGTCTCTTGACCCTTTTCTATCTGCCATACTCGGTTTGTCATGTTATCTTCAATATCACACCAGATATTTGGTCCTTCACTCGTGTTAGTTAAGGAGGTCCCCATTGACTTCTTGCTAGCAGGTATTCTCTAATCGACTTTGACAAATTGCTCTGAGAGTAAACCTAGAATCACAGCCTGGCCCTATTTACATCATTGATAGGTGAACTTGTCCTCAACATCTATTAGTATCATGGGTCTTTAATTGAGTGGTTTCCCTTGTGTTTGACATCAACTTACATTATCACACATTGGGATTTGTGTAGTACCTTGGTTTCTGTTTGACCCTATTGGTGGATTTCTTGCCTTTGTGTCATCTTTCATTATTTTTTAGTTCATAGGATTTCTATCGTGCACTAGCCACAACTTGTGTACAACAGAAATGTGCTTCAAAATAGTTACTTCATCTCTCTTCGTCCGAGTTCTTCCAAATTATTGGCCCATGGTTACATTCACACTAGTTGATGTGGGATGCCTTAATGCCTTCCTTCTAGTGGATATTGTCCCATCAAATCTGAATCATTGCTCTGGGAATAAGGTTTAGAATCCTTTTTTTAATACATTAGGGTTTATAGTTATTAGGCAAACCCCTTCGCTATCGATAGTGAGAATACATCAATGTCTCTTGATTGATAGATTCTTTCAAGTGTTCAACTTCAACACATTTATTCACACTTGTTAGATTGTACTGGGGTACCTTGACACTCATTATCATTATTGGTGAGTTGTCTCACATTTGTTAACGGTATACATTAATGACTGGTAATTAAACGATTTCTCACATGGTCGACTTCAGCTCATTTATTCCCATAGTGTAGAAATGTACCATCTGCGGTCGGTGAAGACCTCAGGTTGTGTCAGCATCTTGGTTCACTTGACAAATCCTTCGGGTTTTTTCCAGTGATGCCTTCCATCCTTATATGTTGCAGTTATTCACGACAACATCCTATATGTTGGCACCCGAGTTTATGCAATACCACTATTCCACCTTTATGACTTGGTACTTTTATGAGGATTAGTTATGCAACATCATTGATCAGACAATATTCTTGCATCATTGATTATATATTCTTCTATATGTGATATTGAGACATAACTCCACTATGTTCTTTTGCAATTATGATCTGATGATCTATTATGTATTTTACAACTCCTTCTGTTTGCTTATGTATACATTCTGGATTCGCTTTATACTTGATCAATGGGCATGCTTTATTACTTTTGAGCAAGGGTATGCCTGCCTCAGACATGAATTTTCTTTCTGACTGCTTCCACAAGTATTCAATGAGCTGGAATTTGGTGATCTCCTCTTGGGTTTTCAGATGATTCCTCTCTCTATACTTAATATATTTCAACCATCATGTATCCCTTTTGACCTCATATATTAGGGGGCATTTGTTATAGCATCATTTAGCACTCTTGTAGACTTTATGCTCTCGTATGGCCTTAGGCAGACTTTTCCCATGCAGACTTGATCCTTTATTAAAAAACAATATTGCAAATTCCATACACAGCTCTACCCATTCAAAAGTGCGTACATACACGGGTTCTATAACTGCATACCTGCGTATACATTTTTAAATATGAAAAATAAAATATTATGCTATATATTGGGTGAGGTTTATGGGTTTTATAGAGATCCCACCTATAGGAGCACACAACACAACTGAATTAACTAATTTCAAGTGGTATATATACACACCTTGGGTAGGCCTAAAGGACATAAGAGAGGCTATCGACATTGTACCGAATTTTATCCCAGATCATGTATGAGTTTTCTCGTTCCTCCTGCACTCCCAGTCTCTATGGAAACCCTTGTTTCCTTTGCAGAGATGTTGATCATATTTATAGAATCTCCTTACATTTGTTAGATAGGTTGTCTTCATGGCTCGGGTTGGATGGATCTAGAGGAAGTCTTCATCGGTGCTTTGGCTTGGATCAAGTTGTACCTTTCCTTTACCTATTGCTGATTATCAATAAAAAAGCTCATGTCTTGCTCCTGATATGTTATTATCTCACGAATATCAATTTCTATGTTTATATATGATGATCTAATGTATTTTATATGTATGCACATTGAATTATATATCATGCATATTCTTTTCTAAATTGATTTTCATGCCTGCTCAATTCAGGAGGAAGTAGCGGGTTTGGACCCTATGGGAACATCATCAAACATAGGACCTACAGGTAAGTTTCCAAGTCCATATTTAATAATTCACATGTTTGGCATTTTTTCTTTACTACTTGTTGATTTTCTTATTCTTCTTTGTTGAGGTTGTCAACCATTACCTTAGGAAAATTTTCCTACCAACATTGCATGCAACACCTGTACACTCAAGAATAGTCTACAACTAATGTTACACTGCCTTGGAATCTCCACCACAACTAAGAAATTCGAATTCCTTGCATGCATGAGCTATTTTTGGTTGATTGATCAGTTAACTGGATGATCTCTGAGTTAGACTGCTGTCCCACTGCACAACTAACCTCCAACTAGTTCTATTAACTATTAGAACTAGTTTAATTGAGTACAATTGGAAATAACTGAACTAGATTGCTATAAATTAGCAATCACACATGCATAACTGAACTCCAAGCCCTCTAACTCGAATTTACTAAGCTAAATGAGTGACAAGAGCCATGTCACCTCAGTTAACTGCCTCCAAGTTGTCTTCTGATGTGGAAATTTTGAATTTGATCAATTTGACCAAGGCTAAGTCAAATTAAGCCTTTCTTGCCACACTTCTCAACATTAAGTACCTTAGATCGAGCAACGTGAACAATTATTTCCCTTTTACTTGGTCGTTTCTTGTGTGCTCGACTCTAGCTCATTATCGCATGATCGAGAATTGTACACTTGATGGTTCAATGCTTCAGAAATTGTCCCAACCTTCATTGGGTGTGTGTGAGACGTTCCAAACCTCATGAATGGGTGTCCCTTCAGGTAGCCCCAAACATGCCCGATAATCAACAACTCATGATCCAACCTCAGATGTAGTTACATATATTTGACTGGCTTGGTTTGAGCTAATCGCAAAGCCTATAGCATGAGTCTCTCCTTCAGATGGTTCATTTAGATATTTAGAGCACTTTCCAATTCAATAAGGCTTCTTTGGTTTTGATCTGCCCCTCCTATCAGCTTGGGGGCATTCTATCCTATGTACTTAGTTTAGAAGTATTTATTATATTAGTCTTGGCCTTTGTATTCTGGGAACATATGTATATGGGACTCTTTGTATAACTATATTATTCTTTGGTCCACTGATTCCAAAACATCACATGTCATGTATTATGTTTCTCAAACCCACATTGCTAGGCGCACCATCATTCTTTGTACTGAGTTATCTCAGTGGGTATGTGTATGCCTCCCCTGCCTCATTGAGATGATGTACATACCATAAATGGAGACTTTATCTAACAAGTAGGTATCGTAGGACTAATTAAATAAATCACTATTTATTTATTCTTCAATTGAAATAATTATTTATTAATTATTTCTAACCACATTACTGAGGAATAATTAAATAAATCATTATTATTCCTTAATCGTCACACACTTCTCCCATGAAATAATTATTAAATCATTATTTAGTAATTATTTCTAACTCAATTTGACTATATCTCCTTTAAGTAATTAATAAATCATTTCTATTTATTAGTTACTTAAATTTTTTTCTTAATTAACTCAATTAATCATTATTTTTGAGTTAGTTCACTAAATAACGTTTTTTGACCATTTCATTAATCTTTTCTTCTATTAAATATAATAAAGTACTCCTAAATGTTAGATCTTGATTTGGTCTAATAATATTTTATTATTTAGCTAGATCTAGATCTATCTTACCATTTTATTATGAATAGAGAGCTTTTCCCTCACTCTCTACACATGACCATTTCATTTTCGTCATTAATCTCAAGTCTTTTAAGCTCCCATCTTTGAGTTCATACGTTCTCTTTGTTTTTTCCGACTTGAAAAGGAGGAGAGAGAAACTAGTCTATAACAACGAAGAGAACATCAAGGACCCTCCCACAGAGGAGGACTTACAGACTCAAAGTCTCACTAGTCTTGCTCCATCAGGTGTATCATTCTTATTAATAAAAGTTCAGCCATTTCATTGGGTATAATTGTGTGGTTTTCATTTTACATTTTCAGTTTATATGATCATATTTTAGAGGGTTTTATCTAACTAATTTTTGCAGATATAAATTTGCCAAGTTGAATATTACGAAGTTTACTTTTTTTTTGGTTGTTAGGGATATTTGTCACCAATAGCTAAAGTGGATATTTTCGGTAAACCTTCTTGAAATTTCCATACTAACACTTTCTAGAGCATATTTCTTTTTGCAATAGAAGACAATTCTAATGAAATAACTTGGAGAACTTAGGATAGGTTTATTGATTTCTTTTGAGTAATGTTGAGTGAATTGTGAGTTTGAGTTATTTTGGTGTTTTAATCTTGTAAGGAGATCCTTATTAACCTTTTGTCTCGTGGATAACTGAACAAAAAATTAGGTCTGTCAACCCAGAAGCAGTGTGGGCAAGGAAACTCTATTATTTCTTGCTTCAGAAGTGTGTAGACTATAATATTTATTAATCCCTTTTGTCCTCTAGACCATTGAGTTGGGCCCTTAATTCCTCAACTAGGAAGGAGCCATAGTTAGAAGTTCTGTTCTTTTTTTGAAGGTGTGCAAACCATACGGTTTCCTGACATTTTTTGTCCTTTGGATAACTAAGTTGGATCTTGGGTTCCTTGGTCTAGAAGAATCCTGAATTAGAAGGCCACAGTGGATATTAGATAGGGTTTTGTTTTATGAATAATGCCATAAGGTTTTCATAATTGAATTGAATTCAAGAGACTGATTTGTTTTGTGGAAATTGAAAGTGTTAATTAAGCAGATAGATATTATTTTACAAGTTATTACATGACTTGTTTTAGCATAAATTTTGTTGTGCCTTAAAGTTTATGAGACCCTGGATTGAAATTGTAAATGTTAACATATTAATCTCACATATATTGCAACCAACATTTTGGCACCATTGTCAGGGAGGCGCTAAGGTATGAGACTGTGGTAATTTAAAATTTTGATTGGAGTTTTCCAACACTGAAGATAAGAATCTGTATTATTTTTGTCAGATGTGGCTTTGTTGTACTGGTTATAAAAAAGGTGTGATTCTTTTCCTGTAAGTGACTTATTTTCATGTGATTTTATTTAGCAAAAATTACAACATTTTATTGAGTTATTGTTATTGAGATTCAGCAGGTTGATTTATAGTTTTTAATTTATTTATTCTATAATTTTTCTTTTTAAACATGTATGACTAGGGGTAAGATTCCTAGACTGAAGAAGGGTAAAGGTAGGTCTAATATTTCTGAAAATCCATTCTCTAACATTGGGCCGAATGTAGGTAAACATTCCAAATATATCATACCAACGAGCCAGAAGACTACACTTGGATTTTGGAGATAGTAGTTTGGGTTTATCTCAACCAGCAGGGGATAAGTGTGAAACTTTTACAATTAATACCCCTTCTATTGTTGGGTGTGCAGGAGAGACAAATCCAAGAAATAATTATCCTTAGTCCCCATCATAGGATATTTGGTATAGCTTGATTGGAAACAACTACAACATGGCATATTGTGAGGAGAGACATGGTGAAGGATGTGGTGAGAACGATACAAAGGAGGGACTCACTTTTGGATTCCCAATTGTGGAGCCTAACTCTATAGTTCAAATGAAAAATATTCTTGTGTTGGTCCTCCCACACTTTCATGGTAATATTCATGAGGATCGAGACGAATTTATTTTTTGAGTTTGATATCTTATGTAGGAGTTATGGCTATTCATCTTATGCTAAGAAGTTAAAACTCTTCCCTGCCACCCTTAAGGATGCATCTCTACATTGGTTCATTGGTTGAGGGGAAAGTACCCCTAGGGTCCTTTGGGTTAAGACTCTACCAGACTGAAAATTGCTTATTCAAAGAAACACACACACAACCATTATCTTTACTGTAAGCAAATTCTAATGTTTAGGGTACGTACCTAAGGTCCTACGTTCGAGAAGGCCTTTAGGGTCCAAACCCTTCTTGGAGTTCCCTTCTTCTCCTTTGACCTGTAAAACAAACAAATCAAAGAACACAACAGTACATGGACAAATACTTATATGAAAACCATCTTCATGCTATAAAGTTAGTTATAAAAATCTTTAAGTAACTACTTGCATAAGAATTCAAGACAAGAATCTCATAAGCACAAAGAAAGATTGTTTCGGGAACCAAGACGTGTTTCTTTATATAAAGGCAAGTAAAGTACATATAACGGAAAGATTTCACCTGAAACACCTTCAGCAGGCTCCAAGCAAAGCTTCCTCCCGGATTCGTTCCAGCCTCAAGCCTCCAACAAGAGCTCCTTCCAAGTCTTACTCAATGGCGATATAAAGGATGAATGATCACCAATACACATGGAAACAAGGGTTTCCTATGCAAAATGGGGGAAGTGCAGAAGGCACCAAGGACTTCAGACCTGGTCTAAGGGGAAAATCTCAGCATAATAATCTTGCTCTTCTTTTCTCTCTCTCCTAGGCCTTCCCTTTGATGTCTTTTTATACCATCTCCAAAGTAGTTTTTTAGTTAGGAGTTGGTTGGGAACAGTTGGGCCACAGGCACTAACAGGTGATCAGTAGGTAAAACCCGCGATCTCCGCCTGAAAATAAGGAATTATTTATTTTTTTAAGTGTTTTAATACATACACGCGGGTTGGGTATACACAGACCCGCGTGTACACGCGTTTAACTCAGGGCAATGTCGCGTATAGGGGATAAAACACTGTTTTTTTAAATTTTAGGACCAGGTTTGGAAGGAGGGGTTGCCCTAGGCCATGAGTGCAGCATCACAAATCATAAGAGTGAGATTTGGAGCTATAATAGATGCCCCCTAATACATGAGGTCAGAAGGGGAACATGATGGCCGAAATATATTATGTAAGAACATGGAAAGGAAGTCTTGTCGAGAAACCAAGGAGGACTTCACCAGAATTTAGCCTGCCAAGCCACCAAAAGGAGATCAGAAAGAAACACTGTCTGAGGCGGGCATACCCTTGCTCAGAAAAAGTAAAGCATGTCCACATATCAAGTACAAGCGGATCCACTAAGTATACAAGTATAAATGACTGGAAGATACATAATGGATCATCTGATCATAAGGAGCAAGTACATGTCTGAATATCACATATAAGACTGTCAATGATGCTGAAAGATGTAACGGATCACTGATATCAAAGACTGATCCCAAAAGGTACCAACTGAACATGATGGAATAGGATGGTACTACACTGCAAACTCAGGTGCCAGCATATAGAATGTCGCCATGACTGATTGCAACATATAAGGTGGAGTGGTATCAACTAGCAGCAACAGGAGCAACTGTCAAGTGAACCAATGAATGCTGATACAACCTGAGGTCTTCACCGACCGCCGTGGTACATTTCTACACCATGGGAATAAATGATCTGAAGTCGACCATGTGAGAAATCGTTTGATTACCGGTCATTGATGTATACCGTTAACAAACGCGAGACTACTCACCGATAATGATAATGAGCGTCAAGGTACCCAGTACAATCTAACACGTGTGAATAGATGAGCTGAAGTCGAACACCTGTAAGAATCTATCGATCAGGAGACAATGATGGTTTCCCACTGTCGATAGCGAAGGATCTGCCACTAATGACTGCAAACCCCAAGGTATTGCCAAATGGACTCTAGATCTTTGCCCTAGAGCAATGAGTCAGAGTCGATAGGGAAAGATCTGCTAGAAGGAAGGCATTAAGGCATCCTCCATCAATCTAGCGCGAGTGTAACCCGTAGGCCAATAATGTGGAAGGAATCGGACGAAAAAGATGTAGTAACCCAACCGAAGTACGTTTCCGGCGTACACAAGATGTGGCTAGCGCACGGCAGAAACCCTCTGAACCAACCAATAATGAAAGCTGACACAGAGGCGAGGTATCCACCAATAGGGTCAAATGGAAACCAAGGTACTGCATGAATCCCAATGTGTGATAATGTATGCTGATGTCGAACACAAGGGAAACCACTCAGTCAAAGACCCATGATACTGATCGATGCTGAGCACAAGGTGACCTATCAATAATGAAAATATGGCCAGGGTGCGGCTCTAGGCCTGTCCTCAGAGCAAGGTGTCGTCGTCGATAAGGAAAAGACCCGCCAGCAAGAAGTCAATGGGGACCTTCTCAAACCGGCACGAGTAAAGGACCAATATAGCTGATGTGATGATAGACATGATACTGACAACCAGGGATGGCTGATTGAAAAATGAGTCAAGAGACACCGCAGAAAGGCCGACTCAGGCTAACTTCCCTTGAACAAAAGCACGACTCAATGTGACTATGTGGCAGCATATGATGACTCTGTATAAGTTCGCCATGCAGGAGGCACGAACGAACCCTCCATATGATTGGAAGAGATAACCAATCGGGGGAGAACTGACTCAATAACAAGGTTATGGCATACCTAAGTCAAACTAAATCCCACCCATGCGGAGGAGACTTTGTTTTGAGTGCTTTGTTCAAGGGCAACACGACTGACTCTAGCTGCCAACAATAAATGGAAATAATGTCCCTGTTCCCGCTCTTTTTGGAATATTTATTTTTTTTGTCTTTTTCTGTTAAGCCGGAAAAAGAATAAAAGAATACTATGGTACAGTGGAAAGAACGAGTGTCGGTGAAACAGATGATCTAGTTCCTGGGAAAGCAACGTTCCTATGCTCAATGCAGGGAGGTGAGAACTGGTCAGTGACACTTAGAGGTATGTTCCTTCCACGGATCAGGGTATGTCAAGCTGCAGAAGTCAAAAGTATACAAGGTTGATTTTGCAGATGTCATGGTCAAAAGTTGGCTTAAACACGAGTCCAAGTGAAGCCGGCTCTAGGCCAAAAGGTGCAAATGGTCAACATGCAATGCAGAAGTACAACTCGACACACATAGGAGCCTCTAGGGTATAAGGCCAGAACGAAGCGAAGAAGCAAAGAGGAATGAGTCTTCAACGCATAAGTCATGGCGGGACTACAGAGGACTCCCAAGCCTACTCAAAACGAAGCAGCATGGGCAACAAATGTCAGTGAGGTGCTAACTACGATGCCCATGTAAAGGGATGGCTCTACCATTGTGTCATGATTTAAAGAATCGGCGAGTGAAAATGGCTTACGAACCATAACACGATGGGGTGGACCCTACGACAGATGTATCGGTCAGATGGAGGCTAGTATGCATAATGCAACGGAAAAATGGTGTCCCTAACCTATATGCCAGTGAAAACACGTTACCTGCCATGACGAGTCAGCGGCCATGGAACCGTCTCGAACTGTCAAAAAATGTCCAAAATGTCCTGAAAACAAACCAAACTCGGCATTCCAAGCTCCCAAGTTAAAAGTCACATGAGGCCAAACAAAATAAAATTTTGAAAAAATTTTGCATTTTCAAAACTTATAAAAGGCATTTTTGACTCACCATTTTCACCATTTGACTTGGAGAGCAAAAATTGTGGAGCAAAAGGAGCAAACTTCCCTGTGATCAATTCAACCGTTCAAACTTGCCGAAAACTTCCAGGTAAGCCTCAAACTTGTCTTGCAATTAATTGTGATAGTTTTTAGGAATTTTAGTTGATGTTTTACCATTGGATTTTTGCAAAAAATTCTTTCGCGGCGTACACGCGGGTTGGCAATATTGAACTCGCGTATACGACGACCCTACACGCGACTGTGTATATAGGAACCCGCGTGTGCGCAACAAACTAATTTTATAAACAAAACTAACGGATGAAAATGATTTTTTTCTTCCAGGATGACTATCACATGGTGTGAAAGAGAGCACTCAACCGTGGATAATGAAGTTATGGGCAATGATGAGGCATTAGATTCCTTACGGGGTTGCGGGTTGCTTAAATTCTTCAAATTACCAAATATGAAAGCAAACACGCGTCTGCCCGAGAGGCTCATTGATTATTGGGATGTCGATGAGGAAGCATTTGTGATTGATCAGATGCCACTCAGGATAGAAGTGGAAGACATATACTTTATCACGGGCCTTTCCCGAAGGGAAGAGGTAGTACATTCCCGGGGCAGGACACGGAATAGCCTCAGTGTAGATGACTATGTACATATTTACTACCCAGGTCATCGGAAGGTCGGGAGACAGATCTCTATCCCACATGTGGCGAGTTTGTCACTCAGGATAATCTTGTTCACCATAGCTCGAGTGAACGGATCATCCTCACTACATCAGGCGTCACGGGTAACCATGAGCGTGGCAGTGGACTGTCTCACTACTGTGTTTGACTGGTGTACTCCTCTTCTTGCCAACATGAAGTAACAACTCACTTCTATCAGGAGGGGACAGACCAAGAACTTTGGGTTTGGGACCATCTTGTGCACTTTCTTCTTCGAGAAGGTTCCCACACTCTGCCCCAGGGTAGCAATTGCCATCAGTAGTCCACGTGATCCACGCATGGGCCGGTGGGCTGACTTGATGAAATGTCTGGGGGGTGGGGAAGTCCCAAGGAATGCATTTGACGATGACTTCTTTGCTTGGTGGGAGCAGCAGATCATCGCCGTGGATGACTACCCCTATGCTGGGCTGGATTTCCGAGGAGATCCTGATCTAGTGTTACCACCGGATGCAGCATGGGGCGAGATTGGTAAGAATTTTTTATTATTTTATGATTTTTTGGATTTTTCAAATATAATGAAGAATTTTGAAAAATATTTTTTGATGAGATTCAAATGACTAATATGATGATCATGTTCCAGACATTGGGCCTGTACGACCAGATGGATTCCCGCGGCATGGACGGCGTGGCCGAGGAGCCGAAGAGGTGGCTGCGGATACGGAACGGACCCTGAACAACGTCCAACGACACTTGGCGAGACTGAGCTGCCGAGTACCGATGGCCGAGATAGAGGACCTTCCTCCGGATATGCAGCGTCATGTGGTTGGCATGCCACGTGACTGGGTTCGCGTCTTTCGGCGCGTGGCCAACGCTATAGTGACATACTTAGACGCTCATCCTGAGCCGAGGCGTTAGATATGCCTGACATGATTATGGGCATTTGAGTCCCAATTTTGTATATTTTTGGACACACATATGTACACTCGAGGCGTTTTATGATATATATATATATATATATATATATACAGTTTGACTTTTTGATGTATGATTTTATGATGATGAATGATTGATATGCCAGTCTAATGCTTGATTAGTGATAGAATCAGCTAACCAATTTTGAGATCTTGGAATGTGCAAATAATTAATGTAAATGAATGATCTTTGCAACAACCTCACCCTTAAATATTGGCGATATAATAATGGATCCCTAACCTGATAAATGTTATTTAATTGAGACACTATCAATTGAGAATCAAGATATACTACCAATGAGTCGATCCCATAAGAGATTGCCTCGGATAATAAATTGATAACAGCTGTATACTCGGCCATATTGTTTGAAGCAGGACCGATACACACGCCTCTTGATACCATCAATTGACCAGTTGGATAATAAAGTACCCAAGCTGCGGAAGCAAGATTCCGAGTGTGTCGACTAGCACCATCGGCGAACCCAAAATAGACCAAATCATCCATCAACACCTGCCACAGCAGACCAAAAAGCACTGATATCAGAAAATGCTCAACGATATATGTATAAATATATACATAAAGTACAAAGAAGCCATTGCCTGGCCAAAACTAAGCAAAGTACTTCTTTGGGTAGAGCCCATCAGGAGGCTACATCACTAGTCGAACTGGAGGACCGAGATTCAACTTCACGCACAGGGGCATAAAAGTGTAACCGACGATGTAAATCTTCCAAAGGTCGATCTACGGCCGTCATTGCTTCGAATATCGCTTCATCCGATGGAAAAACAATATCCGAGCAATCCGATGCAAAGGTGGAATCAAGGGTCCGAAAATGAGCCACATCACCATCTATTTCTTTCCCAAAGGAAATAGTAGAATGGTTATCTACAGAGTTATCGATAGATTCGCATCTAGGTTCTACTGTAGATATAAGAGATTCTATTCCACCCACCTTGTCGTCACCTGATGTGGTCACAGATGAAGCTAAGGTTCCAGGATTCGAAGAATAAGGAGTTTGGACAAACTCTCTCTGTAAAGGATCCCTGGAGGATGAAATTGTATCTATACCAGCTGTAGGAGGGGGAAGATTAAACGTACCCATCAATGAAGAGTACATCCCGACTCCTAGACTCTCGGTAGGTGGATGGGGGTTACCCACTAAAGGAATAGTAGAGTCAGAGTTTGCTTGAGGATCAACTGGACAATAGTCCAATTGGTCAACCTTAACGATTTTCCCCTCATGAGGAAAGCAAATGACACGAAACAGAGTCGAAACCACGACATCCATCTCGTATACCCAGTTCCTTCCTAATAGGAGATTATAGTCTAGGTTAGTGTCTATGACCTCTACTTCAATATTAACGACCTTTCCTCCAACACATACAGGAAAAGCCGGGATAATCCCGTATGGCCTATGAGAGTGACCATCAAATGCTGTCAATAGGGTAGGTGAAGGAACAACTGACGGTGATCCAATGGCCTTCCAACATGACATAGACATGACACACGTGGAAGCTCCCTCATCTACAACCGTCCGAAAAATATTCGTTTTCTGGTAGGTAGACTTTATCTGGAAAGCCATGTGATGAGGAAGTCTCTTTTTGACATTATTCATATCAAAAGTGAGAGCTAAGGAATTACTTGGATCTACTGCCCCCATTGCCGATAGCAAGGCACTTCGTTGAGCAGGACATGACTGGAGAACTTCTAACGCGGACATAGCACATGGACTCTGGGCCAGATCCTCAACAATGGAGTAATTCTGGGCTGCCCTAATATTAGGGTTGATAGTCGCGCGTTTAGCGGAACCTTTCGGCACCCGAGGTATAGTCTCAACAGAAGGTCGCTCAATATGAAGTGGGTTGTTAGTTTCGGGAATTGATTTACCCTTAGAATTTTCACCTTCTCCATAATCGCGTGACCGTGTGGCCACATTAGCGTGAGCACCCATCATGAAAACATTCAGTGACTTGTCCCCTTCCTGGTTGCCCCCTGAGGAGGTCCCAGGGTTCGAACTCGCGCCAGAAAGAAGTTGCTGCCCTTGGGGAAACGGGTTAGTTAACACAGCTTGCGAACTAGAAGTCCCTTGCTGTCCTAACAAGCGCTGAGCGTCTTCAATCCTAGGGCAGAGATGAGTTAGATGGTCTCCACTGCATAATTTGCAAGGAAACTTGACTTTCTTTCTCGACTCATTTCCACCACCACCAGCATTGTTGCCGGATTTATTTGCATCGGGCTTCCCATCCGAGTTCTTCTTCTTACCACGTCCTTTCTTTTTCCCATTGGAATTTTGATTTCCTTTGGGGTTATCGGATTAGACGGCATTAATTGAAGAAGTTTGGGAAGCGGGAGGATTAGACAATGTGACTTGGTTGTTAGAAACAGTTTGCAAAGACAACTGTTGCTATTGATTCAACAAGTTCACTGTAGTTGTGTCTACTGACCCAACGATACCATCCGCGTGCGGACCTGGCTTCCGCTTAGCTAAATCAACCTTAGATCCAGGAGCATCTGGCAAGTACTTTTGTAGGATCCCAGACTGAGAGTAGATCAATTCTAATTGCTGGGCCCTAAAAATGGCTTGCTCCTCAGAATAGACCCCAGACATGGAGACATCCTTGGAGATCTCGGGTTGTAAAGACTTCAAAAACCACTCGAGACGGTACTCTGGAGGAATTTCGGCTTTAATGAGCCTCTTTCTCTGTCTCCATTCCTGAATGTGATCGGAAATGTGAGTAGCCTTATCCTGACCAAAGGTGGCCAGAAGTTCAGTTCCGGCGTCATAGCGGGCAGGCAACTGAAAGTGATTTAAGAAAATATTGGCTAAGTTGGCGAACGATGTAAAGCTGCCCCCTGGCAACTCTATATACCACTTGGCCGCATTACCAGTCAAGGTGCGCTGAAAGAGTCTCAACCTAATCGAATCCTCGATGAGGGAGTTGGATGAGCACCACAGATGGAATGTGGTTACGTGGTCGCCCGGGTCCTCACCACTCTTCCCTTCGAATTTTGGAATGTCTGAAGGGAGTTTGGTTGGGACCGGAGGCCAGGCCAGATTATACCTGATTGGGTCATTTGTTAACTTTGTGAGATCTGGAAAGTTTAACGTTACCAGAAACAGAAGCCTAGGAGGACCTAGGGGATTCCACCCAGACTGGGCAGAACTCCCAAAGCTCTGAAAAGATTGTCCTGGAATTTGGGAGGCACCAGGCTGCCCGAAGTGACCAGTAGAACCGGCTGAACCAAAAGGCAAGCCTTGTGGTCCAGCAAAATTCGGAGTTTGACCAACTCCTGCCGTATAACCTCCATAACCCGCAAAGTTTCCTCCTAGAGAATGGTAAGGAGTTGATAACCCCTGATATGGATTCCAAGCTGAAGCAAGGGGAGGAATACTTTGAAACGAACTAACCGTGGTGTATGGCCTATTCCCTTGTTGGCCGATAAACGGATTCCCAGTTCCCGCGCTACTAACCCCAGGGTTATTCCAACCTTGGAAAGGATTGCTGCTTTGTCCTATAGAAGAAAAAGGCATGGATCCTACCGTCGGGTTGGAATGTGGTATATGACCACTTCCGAAAGGAAAACCCTGGAATGAAGCCGATCCGCCCATCATGGACGTAGCGGCACTAAACGGAACCGATGGAATACCCTATGATTGGGTGCCAAAAGAGAAGAGTCCAGTACCAAAAGCATTGGTTTGGGCATTTCCACTCATGGACGGAATGGAGGTAGACCCAAGTAGAGATGTGCTCGCAAAAGATCCAAACAAGGAAGTGGAGGGGATGGAAATAGTTCCTCCCCCTTGCACTGATGTTGGGGTTTGCATAGTCGTAGCACTTGTAGAAGCCATGCTTCCAGTAGTGGTCATGAATGGTAAGCGCGTAGCGTAACCTGGACTTGATGGTCTATGTGACGGAGTCCCAATGTATTGCAATACGTCTGGATGACTAAATGGTAGGGGAGAATTCGGAGCCCCTAACGACTCTGAGAATTCTTCTACCTCTACGTTATTCTCCGCTTGAAAAAGAACTCGAGAAAGGACTGGATTATCCCTCTCTTGTTTAGAAGTACCAGGCCTTGCTTGGGCAATAATGCCTCTGCTAGGAGGATCAATCTCTGATGCTTCAACCGGCGTAGGACGAACCCCACCGGTGGTACTCCCTCTGCGCCTTCTCGGAGAAGGCTCTAAACTTGGCGGTGAAAGACCACGAAGTCTTCGAGACCGTCTGGGAGATCGGTCAGCCACTTTGAATTTTTTGTTATGATCTAACTAAAGACTCAAAAATTGAAAGCTAGGCCAACTAGGAGCACAGAGCACACACTATAAAGTCCCTAAAGACACAGCCAGTCAAACAACTTCCAAGTATTTCCGCTCTGGGTGATTAGGACCGGACACCAAAATACGAGAAAGTGAATCAAGGGGCCTTCCGAAGATAGTTTGGGATGATGAGGGCCCAATCCTATCAGCGAAGGTATCAGAGGAAGTTACGCTGACCTCCTAACAACAGCCTGCGCCGGTGCAAGCCCCCAAGCTTCGCAAGGGTGCCCTCCAGTAGTACTGTCGAGAGTGATACAACGTCAACCTCAGGTGCCACGGGATTCCCCTCCACAACCACCTGTGTAGATCCCTAGGAGAGGCAACTATGGGTACCAACTCGTCGCAGAAGCCAGGCGGAACAGTCATGAGGTAAGTTCGGACAAGTAGGAGAGGGGGTATCTCTCTTCCCTGTCTTCACAGACCCTCGTGCTTAACTCCCAGATCCGGAGCTTTCCTGGTCTTCCTAACGCTATTGGATTTTCTCTCGTTATTCAGACTCTTATGTTTGACGTTTTATGTGGCCTTGGAGAGTTAACTCTCCACTCGCCTAATCCAAGGCCCTAAAATCCTAAACTTGTTGGTGTAACTGACTAAAACAAAAAGTTCTAGTGGATTTTAATTAGCGCTTGATTTTATTAGGCTGTTCTTTAAGTCACAAGGTAATGGAGATGAAACTTGTGGTGTTTTTATGGACGCAAAAGAAATTAATAAAACTTAGCTACATGCACATGCACTTTTTGTTTTCAATGAAGAGCAATTTCTATGAGGTTCAGAGGTACTTCTAATATAAACAATTTTTCCTTTTCTTTTCAGACTCCACACTCACAAAAACTAACAAAACTATATATGCCTAAAAAGAGATGCAAATCTATCCTAATGCAAGAACTATATGTGGATGCAAGATTTAAAGACTACTCTAAAAACAAAGAAGGAAAGTTGCTGCCTTATCAAATTTGTCTTGCCACTAAAATGCTTAGATAGAAGATGATGTGTTACCAATCATTTCGTCTAAGCAATAAAAACAAGTTCTAAGATAAACACAAAGCACTTTCAGTTCGCAAAAAAGGAAATCAAATGAAAAGCAAGTTTAAGAAAGCGAAACTCAAAACTTTCAAAAGATTTTCTTTCAATGAAGCCAAGAAGTCTTTTTCAAAGAATGCTCTCAAAAATACTGACACCAATGATTGATGAATAGGCAACCAAACACTTTTGTGAATTGACACCTTTCAAATGATGAAAACCCAACAAAAATAAATGCGTTTGAAATCGCTCATGACAATCAAAAGCAGCAATGAAAGTCCAAAAGATCAAAAGACAAGTTTCAAGAAAATGGTAACAAATAAATTTCCCGAAACGAAGGAGCAAATGGTCACAAAAATGGTTTCGTTAAGCAAACAAAAGGTCATCAAAACAAAATGAACACAAAGATTGAATCCAATCTTCCTACTCTGCCAAAACAGAGCAGTCAAGATTCTTAACCAGAAATCTTGTGTGTCAAAAAACAATGACGCTTGCAATCAACGAAAACAAGACTGATACTCCTTATAACTAGAAAGAGTTCAGAACAAGATGCCCCCTGTTAAACAGAGGACTATTACTGGAAAATGACTGCTTCAAACTGACCCAAACTACCAGACAAACATTCAGCAAAAAGAAAATTTATAAATCTTGAAAATTAGATAATATACGCGCCTGCAGTGATGTGCAGAGTGCGTGTACACGCGACTGTAACTGAGGAAACCTGCGTATACGCGGGTTCACTTAGTACAACTTGCGTATATACGCTTCTGTAATCCAGCAAAACAACGTATCTGAAGATTTTCAAGAAAAATAAAAAACACAGACTGAAAAAACTGGAAAAGCTTAGAGTTCAAGAACAGATCAGACAGTCAGAGCCAGCAAACAGAGAGGCTGAGCCTTGATTGGCTTGAAGACTACCCAAACTAGGAACAACAAGAGTGTTGTTCCCCAGTATGGTCGCCAATTCTGGTTGAGGGGAAAGTACCCCTAGGGTCCTTTGGGTTAAGACTCTACCAGACTGAAAATTGCTTATTCAAAGAAACACACACACAGCCATTATCTTTACTGTAAGCAAATTCTAATGTTTAGGGTACGTACCTAAGGTCCTACGTTCGAGAAGGCCTTTAGGGTCCAAACCCTTCTTGGAGTTCCCTTCTTCTCCTTTGACCTGTAAAACAAACAAATCAAAGAACACAACAGTACATGGACAAATACTTATATGAAAACCATCTTCATGCTATAAAGTTAGTTATAAAAATCTTTAAGTAACTACTTGCATAAGAATTCAAGACAAGAATCTCATAAGCACAAAGAAAGATTGTTTCGGGAACCAAGACGTGTTTCTTTATATAAAGGCAAGTAAAGTACATATAACGGAAAGATTTCACCTGAAACACCTTCAGCAGGCTCCAAGCAAAGCTTCCTCCCGGATTCGTTACAGCCTCAAGCCTCCAATAAGAGCTCCTTCCAAGTCTTACTCAATGCTGATATAAAGGATGAATGATCACCAATACACATGGAAACAAGGGTTTCCTATGCAAAATGGGGGAAGTGCAGAAGGCACCAAGGACTTTAGACCTGGTCTAAGGGGAAAATCTCAGCATAATAATCTTGCTCTTCTTTTCTCTCTCTCCTAGGCCTTCCCTCTGATGTCTTTTTATACCATCTCCAAAGTAGTTTTTTAGTTAGGAGTTGGTTGGGAACAGTTGGGCCACGGGCACTAACAGGTGATCAGTAGGTAAAACCCGCGATCTCCGCCCGAAAATAAGGAATTATTTATTTTTTTAAGTGTTTTAATACATACACGCGGGTTGGGTATACACAGACCAGCGTGTACACGCGTTTAACTCAGGGCAATGTCGCGTATAGGGGATAAAACACTGTTTTTTTAAATTTTAGGACTAGGTCTGGAAGGAGGGGTTGCCCTAGGCCATGAGTGCAGCATCACAAATCATAAGAGTGAGATTTGGAGCTATAACATTCATGGGGTTTGGGGGAAATGCCATTCGCACATGGGACATAATGACAAGAATATTTCTTGGGACATATTAGGAATATTGTAAAGCCCATGATTTATGAGATGAATATTTTAGAATGACACAATGAGAAGACAAAAGTCTTGAAGATTACCTTGAAAAGTTTCTATATAGTCTCCAAAGGTCCAAACATAAATTAGACCTAGACTATTAGAACTATATTTTTAGGAGGTCTTTTGGATGAATCAATTAATGTATTAAATCTTTTAGGACAGGGAGATGTATTTCAGTTGATTTTTGATCAGATTTGTGAATTGTGCAAGAAATATTCACACATCCAATCCAAGTATGGTAGATGTCTAAGGGATAATTATTTTAAAAATTCCAAATTTGGAAAAAAATGGTGTTACTAAAAATAAACTTAGACATCTTTTAGAAAGTTTTACAACTTACTTCCTTGAAAATTTAAATTTGCAATTAGATGTTTTAGAGTTTAGAAGAAGCAAGAAGATGAGCATGTTGCACTTTCTATCTTTTGTCCAAAATATAGACAAAAACACCCTATATGTGATTTTCCTACAAATGTCACTAATACTTATGTCATTTGTGCAGGAGACCATTCTACATATTAATGTCCCTCCATACCAAGTTTGAAGGTTATTTTTTGAGGGAAACCAAACATCTAACCACTGCATGCGATGGGAGTGAAAAAACCATGGAAATAGGTTATTTTAGGTATGCAATATGAACATGCATATAATGTTCCTAATTTTCATGAGAAGTAACATTCATTTGATAATTGGAATTATTAAATATTGTGCAAGGATATCCTCAACAGTATGGTCAAAACCATCCTTGGAGTTAGGGGTGGAGAGGGCCTTCATATCCCACTTTTTCATACTCAATGCCACCTCAACAACCATATCCTACACCATATACACAATACCCTCAAACTAATTCTTCTCAACCAGCTACTTTTCCTCAACAAATGCATCTTGTACCACCTCAATTACCATTACCTTAATCTTGTAGGACACCACAATTTTCTACGTAGCCGGTGCCCAACCATAATAATAAAGTAGTTCAACATATTCTCCCTATTGAATTCCGCTCTTTCCCTACATATTAGATCAAACTAGTTGAGGTCCAAGAAAGTCAACTGAGGTCAATGAGGTTTGTAGAAACAAAAACATCATTCAGTCACCATTGAAGAGGAAAATGCAGTGGAAACCCATGATCATTCAAATAGTGACATTGTAATAAAGGTTTCCCCCAAAAAATCAAAGCCCTTAACATATTCAAGCTTGCCTCCCTACCCTGATAGGTTGGTTGTAGATAAATTTGACCCAAACCTTCAGCATGACCTAGTTTATGAGTTGAGGAACATTTGTATCAAAGTTCCTTTGCTGCAGGTCCTCAAAGATATTCCTATATATGCTAAGACCATCTAGGAACTCTGTATAAAGAAACCATGTAGGAAAAGAGAATAACCCCGAACTATATACTTTGTTAGAAGTGTAGTTGAGTTGATGGTAGTGCGTGCTTTAGTTAAGAAACATACAGAACCTAGAAACCTGGTTGTCTCTGTCCATATTGGTGGCATTCTTGTTCCTAATGTTGATTGACCTCGGGGCTGCCATTAATTTGATGATCAAGAAGAACATGGAACAATTACAACTATCTCACCTGAGCCCCACACTCACTATTTTAGAACTTATAGATTGATAAAAAGTGAACCAAAAGGTGTCTTGGATGATGTGATTGTCTCCATCTCTTCTTGGGAATACTCCACAGAATTCATAGTCCTACAACCTAAAAATCCTATAGGGAGACATCCCTTGATCTTGGGACGACCATGGCTTTCCACCACTGATGCCTATATTGGATGTCGCTCTAGAGACATGTTTAATGCACATCGGGAATTGATAAAGAAAGTCACCCTTTATCCTCCTGCCAGATCCACCCATCTTATTGATACATTGTGGCATGATGAGAGCGACCGTGATGAGGAAACCCAATCCATTGCCGTAAATGATCATATCTTTTAGTTTATAGAATGTACTAAGGAGAGTCAAACTCATGACCTGTTAACTTGGACTCCTTACAAAACTTTTCATTTTCCATCTTAATTTTAGCCTAGGTTTTCAAGAGAGTTGTGATCCCTAGACTTTATCACTGCTACAAAATTTAGTGACAACCATGGATTCCCATGAGCCTAATGTTTCCCTTGTTGAGGTGAGTCCGGGAAAATAATTTATATTAATTCACAATTTGAACAATCCCAACAAGAAGAACTCGTGAAAATGATGCAAAATCATCTTGGTGCATTCACCTAGTGTTATGAATACATGAGAGGCATTCCTCCTGAGACTTTTACTCATCACATATATATTCAGGAGGGGGATAGGCTTGTTCGAAAACCCTAGAGATAAATGAACCCCACACTCAAGGATATTGCGAAAGAAGAAATTTAAAAGCTCCTAGATGCTATATTTATCTACTCCATTTATGATAGATGATGGGTCTCTCCCTTAGTAGTAGTTCCGAAGAAAGATGGTAGGTGGAAAATTTGTGTAGACTATAGAGAATTGATCAAAGCCACCCTTAAATATTACTTCCCCCTCCTGTTTATAGACCAGGTATTATATACCCTAGCTAGTAAAAAGTATTATTCCTTCCTTGATGACTTCAACAATTATAACTAGATATGAATCACACCTGAGGATCAGGATAAGACTACCTTCACATGTCCTTGGGGAACATTCTCTTACAGGGTGCTACCCTTTAGGTTGTGTAACACCATTCTTAACTTTCAATGAGCGGTTTTAGCTATCTCTACTAATCTTGAGTGTGTTGAAGTGTATAAGGATGATTTTTCCATGTATAGTGACGCTTTTCACGGAGTGAGTCAAGAATTTGGAAAAAGTGTTGTTTAGGTGCCAAGAAGCTAATATTGCCTTAATTAATGTGAAATGTAAAATTATGTTTAATGCAGAGATAGGGGCCTTGGTCACCTTATTTCTAGTGAAGGTATACAGATTGACCTTGCCAAAATTGAAGTTATTCTACACCTTCCAATACCTAAATCCCCAAAGGAGGTGAGGAGTTTTCTAGGACATGCAGGATATTATAGGAGATTCGTTGAGAACTTTGCGAGGATTGATGCTACCTTTTTTTCTTACTTGCTAAATATATTGAATTCTCTTGGACTAACACTTGCCAATGTGATTTTGAGGAATTGAAGGAGAAATTGACTAAAGCACATGTCTTGAGGGGACCTAATTGGTCCCTTCCTTTTCATATCTCCACTGATGCCTTAGGTGCAACATTGGGACAAGAAGAGGGACAATCATCCTAGGGAATCTACCTCTCCAGTAAGCACCTTTCATCTGCTAAACTATACAGTACAGTGACACAAAAGGAATTTTTAGTCGTGATTTACACCATTATTAAGTTTTGACACTATATAACTGGATATGAGATGTTTGTACATATGAACCATTTTGCTATAAAATATTTAATGAATAATCCATTGACTAACAAATAAGTTATTAGGTGTTATTACTACAACATGAATTTAACATTGTTTTTATTGATAGTATTGGTAGAGATAATGTAGTAGTTTTCTTTCTAGAATAGATAATATAGGACAAGTAATTCATGTTGATAATTCTTTCCCTCATGAGATTTTATTTTTTGTTTCTATTAGCTCACTATGGTTTGCAGACATAGAAAACTACTTATTCATAAGGAAAACACCACAACATCTTTCTATCTAAGAAAAACATAAAATTATTAAAGATAATGCCTCATACTCTTGGGTTCTAGGAGAATTATTTCACACTGGTCCTAACTTGATTATTTGCAGATGTGTGCACGAGGAGGAAGCATTAGACATATTAAAGGCCACCCATGATGAACCATGCAAGGGCCACTTTGCTGATAAGAGGAATGCATATAAGGCGGAGCCCTTTGAAAATTGGGCCCTTGATTTCATGGGACCAATCATGCCAACATCATACAAGAAAAAGTATATTTTGGTTTTCATTTATCATGGTACAAAATGGGTTGAAGCTAAATATATTTATTTTTCCATTGAAAAATCTTTTGTAGAATTTTTGTTTGAAGATTTTTTACTAGATTTGGTGTGCCCTGGGAAATTATGACTGAATAGGGTTTGTAGTTTAGTTCAAAACTTGTGAAAGCCATCATGGAGCAATACAATGTTAGGCACCATAAATCCTCACCATACCATCCATAGGCCAATGGCTAAGTGGAATCTAATAATAAATTCCTTGAATCCATCTTGATGAAGAATGTGCACATGCATCACAATGATTGGGTAGTATCACTTTTGGAAGATTTATTGGCATATCGAACCACATGGAGGAATACTACTGAATAAACACCTTATGAATTAGTGTATGGCAAACAAGTTTTATTTTCTATTAAATTTCATATCAAAATTTTCAGAACTAAAGTCGAGTTATGCCTAGAACTATTTGAGGAACAACAACAATGACTTCTATAGTTGAATGAATAAGATGATATCAAAAGTGATTATATCCAACAGATTATTCTAGTTCAACAAAAAATGAGTAGATTGCATGATCACTTTATAAAGAGGAAGCAATTTCAACTATGCAACTCATCTATCTTGTACGATTCAAAGTTTAAACAATTCAAAGGGAAGTTCCACATGTGCTAGTTGGGTCCATATGAGGTAGTGCATGTTTTTGATAATTGAGTAGTGAAGGTCAAAACTATAGATGAGCAGGGAACTCCCTTCCTGGTAAATGGGCATAAAATTAAATTATATCAACAACAAACTACCAAGGAATAATTTATCCAACAAATGAAGCAACAATCTCAATTGGAAATGGTATGCATGGAAGATTTCTACCCTGCATTAAGATTTTCTTGATATGTTCTTTTTTTTTTGAAAAAAAGGAAAGTCATGAAATGGAAAAAAGAAAAGATAAAATAGCATTCAATTATGAAAACCAACTTGTTGGCACACTTGAACAGGAGATGCGTTTGAAAACCAGGTCATTGGCGGGCATAGTTTCCCTAATAAATTAATAAAATGGGGTGTAAACTGAATTTTTATGAATTATGGTTTCCTACTGAGAAGAAGTAAGCTTTCTAGGACCAGTCTTGGTGGAAACAAACTAGGTCTGTGGAAGTATCTCTCCTTACAAAGTTCAGAACATTCATTTTACCAAATATTTATATATAACTAGTAGACATACCTTTGTTGCAACTATTTTTTTTAGTATTTTCCACCAACATTATTATTATTGTCTTTTAGGATGATCATTTTTAAAAATTTGATCATTTCTTTTTTGCTCATTATTCCCTATTTATTTCATCCCCTCTACTTCACTATCCTTTTTTTCCTATCGCACCCATTCTTATAATTTAATTTCCCTATTTCTATCATCCACTCTATATACCATCCCTTTTTCATACCCCTCCCATTCTCATTATTTCATTATATCCTTGCTCCTATTTCCCTATATATCCCACTTTTAGAATTCATCGCAAACAATATTAACAATGCTCTTGTATCAGTAATGGAATTCCTATTGTGGCAGTTTTGGCATCAACTGTATTCTATGACAAATAATTAGAAATTGGTCTTAACATATTTTTTTGACATAACCCAACATGAGAAATAGTCCACCATGCATATTTTCTTATTGGTTGTGAGGATGTTAGATTAAATGAATAATTTCCATTCACTTTTTAAAGTTTTAATGTAGAATTGCGGGAGCTTCACATAGGTTGCAGGATTACTAGTAACCCATGGGATTTCCATTGTAAACTTCAAATGATGTACATTTTGTGAAACACGTCTGAATTCTAGTAATTTATTGATGTACAAATTCATGAGTTATTATTATTATTTTTTTGATCTTGACAAAGATTTGATAGTCCTAGCCTATCATATTTTGAGCTTGAAAGTAATGGTGAGTAGACAAAGTATAATTGGTAGGGGCAACACATGTGACTTACTAATACCTCAAGTAACATAGGAAACACTAAGTTTGCATAAAGTTTTATAATGTGTGATAATGATGGAAGATTTTTGGTTTATTTAGTCGACTAAATTATCATCATTAGTCAATTTTTTTTTGATCATCTTGACAAAGCTTTGATAGTCCTAGCCTATCATATTTTGAGCTTCAAAGTAACGATGAGTAGACAAAGTACCATTGGTAGGCGAAGCGTATGTGACTTACTGATACCTTAGGTAATAGGGGAAACACTAAGTTTGTATAAAGTTTTATAATGTGTGAGAATGATGGAATACTTTGGTTTATTTAGCCGACTAACTTATATCCATTAGTCGAATTTGCAGTGTAGTGGTCTCCTTACCACTACTTCGGAAATCATCATCGAAATCAGGAGTCATTATTAGTATGACCCCAACCATCCACAGTAGAATTGCACACTTAACTATCTAGATTTCTATGTTTATTACTTCCTTTTGATATACTCTGATCCCTCACTGTATTCGAACCCTTAGTCCAATACCCTCCCAAATTTCTTCCTTTCCTTTTGATAAGTAAAATTGGAGAGATAGAGTATGATGTTTACCCATGGGAATGCTTAGCCCAGTTTGACAAAAGCCATGGACCATGAAGGAGTTAGTAGGGTGACTAGACTTTAATGGTTGCCTCCCTAAACTAGAGTTTGTAGGATGGTTTCCATTTCTCCAAAAATTTTAAGGATTTGACACGGCGGTAGCTCAAGTGTTCACTGAAGGATTTAATGAAAAAGTGGCTACAATCAATAGGTTGGTGATGGCCATCACAAAAGACTTCACTTCTCAGGCCACAAGACTTCCTCAACAGGGGGGAAAGTGGTTTAAAAATCAACAAGTCATACGAGGGTTTTAGAAAAGGTTTATTGCAGAGCCTGGTTACAAAGTGGATTGAAAGAAAGACATTCCTCATCAATACATTATAGAGAATTGAAGGTATTTGTTGCATGTTTTACAAAAAATTGTAACCTGTGAAGGCAGGTATTTCACTACCTTTCTCTATCATATTCAAATGTTGTTACATTCTAAGTTTAGTGAATCTATCATTTTTCCCTATTTTATTCATAAAATCCAGAGTTGTATGGTGAAAGGAGTCCAACGAAGCCCCTTGTTGTAGGTTTGGTATCAACTTTACCATTAGAGGATGATTAAAATTTTAATTAGAGAGGAGTTGAGAAGAAGGTAGTTGACTTGGGATGATTTTTTGGAAAAGCATGAGTTCGGAAAACCCTGAATGATGATTGAAAACCCTAAGGAGACTCAAAAGGAAAAGGGGGCTAAAAATTCCATGTCTCAGAAACAAGGGCTAGTGCAAACTAAGGATGGCAAGTCAAAAGATGGAAAAAGAAAAGTTTTGAGTTCACGCGATGTCAGGTCAAAGAAGGGTTTGTTAGTAAAATCACTAGTTTCTGTGCTAACAAAAAGAATTACCAGGAGTATGGAAAATGGAAAGTGTGTGCCTTGACAATTTTGTCTGGTTACTTTGAAAGCCTTTGAACAAGTTGAAGCAATGGAAGTTTCCTCTTCCCATTCTATTAAAGGGTCAGACCCTGAGTATGAACCCTTTATTATAGAGGATGATCATTTTTATGCTGAAGATCAAGATTTGTCTAATAATGTAAATTGCATGAAGGAAGTCCTTGAAGGTGATGAATGTTAGAGAAACTTGTGGTCACTGATGGATGTTCCACTGGTGAAAAGAAGGCATTTTCAAACAAAGTTAAGAAGAAATCAAAAGTGTCTGAAGTTTTTGCGTCTATAAGTATAATTGAGCTTGATTTGAAGCCCAAAATGACTCTTTAGAAATAATTTCAAGCTAAGCTCTTGAACCAAAAGGCGAAGGATGTGAGGAAGATTAAGAAATTGAAAAAAATAATTAAATAATATAAAGTTTTGGACATGTATGTTAAGTCTGAAAACCTATTGTTGAATGTAAAGAATGAGGAACTGCGATGAGTGCTTGAAAAATTTACAAATGACAACAAGAATCATACCAAGATGCTTAGAAAGTGGCACATACATGTCTTTTATTTACAGGATCAAACTACAAAATGGAAAAGGAAGTTGAAAGAAGTCCAGAAGGCAAGTATATCATGAGTAAATATCAATATTGGAAGATGAGAAGTGCAGTCTTCAATTTTTTCTTAATTTGTTTGGAGTGTTCATAGAAAATATGTAGCCTATTTCTATTGGCATTACGATGCATGTGTTGTCCTTGATGGAAACTCACTTGTAACATAACAAGTATATGGTAACTAGATGAATCCACAGGTTAGTTCAAGAGGTGATAGAATGATGGAACATAATACCATAATGATGGGTCAAAGGTTTATAGATTAGAATGAGAAGTTTGATATGGGGAGATTATTGGCATTACACATTAGGTGTTGTCCTTGATGACAACCTATTTGATGAAATGGAATACTACTTGATAATTTCTCTTGATATACTTTTTAAAGGTATAAACAATATGTGTTTACAGATGTGACATAATGCATGGAAATTGTGTTTACAAATTTGACAAAATGCATGGCAGTTGTGTTTACATATGTGACAGAATGCATGGCAGTTCAGAGGAATCAGTTCAGAGGAATGATAAAGTTGGAAGTTCAAGAAGAATATGTGGGTTCTGTTAATATAAGTCGTGTATGCACACGAGTTTAGTGAAGAAAAGTAGCATATGGATTTTGCACCATGGTATTCTAAATACTAGGGGTTCTTACCATGGTATTGGCCCATAGTAATGAGCGTGACAAAGAATATTGATCCTGTCAAAGAATACCATTGGCATAACTATGGTTTTGACCCATGGTATTGAAAAAGGGTAAACTATATAAATAGGTGAAGATCAAAGTGTTAAGTGTGCAAGTGATGGAAATATTATGAAGAGTTAGATCAAAAGAAAATACACATGTTATGGGTTTTTTTTATCCTTTACTTGATCTAAACTAAGTATGCACCTGATAGTTTGATGATGGTTTAGACCCAATATATCTGAAATAATTATGCACCAATGAATACAACGATGGATTAGGATCATGAGACTTGAAATGAGTTTTCATTGTATGATCTTCTCATGGATTGACTAGATCTAAGTACTGATGCATGTTTTTATCTCTGAATATTATGATCTATGTCTCTTTGAAGTTTTGAAGAGCTGTGCAATTTTAGGTCAAAATTTGCAGATCTATATGTTGGTTGGTTTCAGGAGAAGCTCGTATACAGGAAAGTTTGCTTCTTTAAAGAAACATATACAAAGTAAGGGTTTCCGTTCATAAATGACTGATCAACCTGATCATTGCTGCTATTTCTCTGTTGTCTGTCAATGATGTCCTCATGATTGATCTGGGTTAAGGGATAATGTCTGAAGTAGATTTGATTCAATGATGGAGTTGAATGTGGTTATGAATTGATTTAAGAATGTTAAGATAACTTGCTGATTGTGATTGAAGATCAAAGATCGGTTTAGAGTGTTGTAGTAGATCTGATTATGACTTAATATTCTTTTCAGAATTGCAGTAGTCAATTTTTTAGTTTTTAGTATTTTAAGATCTGTATGTGGGTTTCTCTACATAAAAGCACGTATGCATGCGGGTTGCCTTAAGTGAAGTAGTGTATACATTTTGACATTTTAATGATCATGATTATAGTTGATTCTGTGTGTTGATGTAGTATTCTGGGTTTAGTTCTGTGTACTGGTTATAGTGATCTGACTGTTCCAGTTGAATGGTTTATTTATGATCAAGTGTTAGTTGATTGGGTTTTTTAGTGAATGGCTGATTCAGTTGTATCAGAAATTGATGATTGGGTTTCAGTGAATGGCTGATTTAGTTGCATCAGAAATTGATGATTGGATTTCAGTGAATGGTTGATTTAGTTGTATCATAAATTGATGATTGGATTTTCAGTGAATAGTTGATTCAGTTGTATCAGAAATTGATGATTGCGTTTTAGAGATTGATTGATTTAGTTGTGTCAGAGAATGATGATTGGGTTCAGTTGTGTCAGAGATTGATGATTGTGTTATAGTGATGAGTTAAAGTTTGATTATTAAGTGTTGATATTGGGTCCATTTTGAAAATTTGATGAAAAGTGACCTACAAGTTATGGTGTGTTGAAGCAGGTGTATCCAGTGTGAAAATTCATGAAACGTGGTCCATGGAGGTTACTGAGGGTCGGAGCCTTCAGTAAGGAAGTCGAAGCTTCCTTCCAGTAGTAGCTGGTAATTAAATATGGGGGTTGGAGCTCCCTTCCAGTATCAGATGGAGAATGAGTGAAGGTTGTAGCCTTCTGCTGGTTGGTGCCTGCGTACTGGTACAAGTTTATGCCAGTACAAGAACCAGGAGGTTGGAGCTCCCTTCGAGTAGGAGTTGGAGAACGAACACATGTTGTAGCCTTTTGCAGGTGGGTGTCTGCGTACTCATATGAGTCTGAACTAGTACAAGATTGTGAAAATATTTTTCTCTATATTAAAAAAGAAGACATAGACGACAACAACAGGTGGTTTTTTCCCGCATTGGGTTTCTACCTTAAATCTTGTTGTTCATGTGTATTGATTATGTTTGATGGTTTATTTTGTTCTTATAACACATGGTTACTATTTATATGATGTTTAATAAAGTACTGAAGCGTTAGCTGAAGACCAACATATGATGAATTAACTAAATAATAAGTTCATTAGATGTACACTAGTTGTCTTAAGAACAGTCACATACACACATGGGTTCCTTTCAGTAAATTTTCTTATAGAAATTTGAATATGAAATGTAAAATGTTTTTATTTTTTTTACAGAAACGGTTATGGGATTTCATTAAGTATTTGGCAAAATGCCAGATTTTCGGTTACAAAAGGTGAAACTGGTTTCTTGGCATCTCTCCAACCAGCGGGACATGGTGCATATGATTATGAATCACCTCTTTTTACAATTTATCACATGAGCTCTTGTTGCTGATTTCCCAAGATTATGAATGCATACAAACTGTTTTAACAAAAGACAGAAAAACATAGAAAATTAGGGAATTTCCTTATTTGCCAATCTTTGAGACATATAGGTGGGATTTTTGATTTTTGGAAATTGAGGTTAAGGGCTACTCCAAACTCAATATCCTGCTGGCTTAGATTTGTGTCATCGCTTTTGTCTCTTAGCCACTCATTTAACTGACCTTTCACTATATTTGCTACTAGTTTGAAGTTCTGTTCCTTATCTTTGAAAATCCTTCTGTTCCTCTCCAACCAGATTTTCCAGCTGATGAATTTGGGCAGAGCATTCCATGCTGCTTTGACAATCTTGTTTTTTGGGCTTGGGCCTAGATACCTGGCCAGCCACCCAGCAAACAAATCTGGGACAGAGTGGGGGAAGACGGGCATAAATTTCGATGATCCAAGGAGCTCGTGCCAGATTAGACCTGTGTAATTGCACGTCAGCGAGAGGTGAAGAGCAGATTCTGGACTTTCCTTGCATAGTGTGCATCTTGATGGCCCTAGAAAGCCCCTTTTCTGAAGTCTATCATCTGTTAGGATTTTTTGGTGGCATAGCAGCCAGCAGAAATGGTCAATTTTTGGAATGGTAGGGAAATTCCAAATACCAGTCCAGGGCGCCAGATTAGGAGGCACGTGAGGTCTCTCCATGAATTTGGCGTAGCCCTGAGCCACCGTGTAACCAATCTGCTTCGGTCCCCAGCCTCTCGTGTCTTTTCTTCTTGCGTGCAACGGAGCCACCCCATGCAGCATCTTCAATAGCGTGTCATATTCTGACTGCAACGTGGATGGAACGTTGATCTGTTTCCAGCCAGACCAGCTGTCTCCACACCAATTCGATATGTCCCAGAGTGTTTTTATATTGGCTTCATCCATCCATACCTTCAACTCATTCCTAAGATTCGAGTTCACCAGCGGAGGCCTGTTCATTATGCTATCATCCCATAACCTGATGTGTTTGCCATTTCCTGGTATCTAGTAGGCATTGTGTCTTATTAGCGAGCCAATTTTAATAATTAGAGAGCTGAGTGAGGTTCTGTTATGGTCTTTGGGCTGCTCCAGGCACCAAAGTCTCTGTCCTTTGAAATATTTCCTCCACAGTGCCAGTTGAACCCATCCTGGCTTTGGAGCTATGATCTTCCAAATCAGCTTGGCTCCCATTGCTAGATTCTGCATACTTAGATTTTTATAGTTTAAACCTCCCTCCTGCAGCGGTCTGGAGACTATTTCCCAATTAACCAGAGAGATTCTCTTCTCATTTTGTTTGCCTCCTTTCCAGAGAAAGTTCCTGATTAGCTCCTCCATCCTCTTAATGATTCCCACCGGCGCCAAAAGAACAGAGAATTGAAATAGCGGCAGGCTGCTAAGCACAGATTTGATGAGTACTGATTTTTTGGCAATGTTGAGCCAGGAAGATCCCCAGGCCTGCATTTTTGCTTTGAATTTTTCTATTTGGGGATGCCAACCCTTGCTCTTAGCCCTCTTATGAAAGATGGGCAGCCCAAGGTATTTAAAGGAGGTCCAGGATGCTAAGGCTGCAAAGCCTAGGCATCTGGTTATGGAACTTGTAGCAACAGCTGAGATATTCCAGCAGTAAACATGGCACTTACCCCTGTTTAGTTCACTACCCAATGCCTGATAGTAGTCTTCCAGCACTTCTTTGAATTTGCTTGCAAACAGTTGAGCTGCAACCCCTAATAACAAGGTATCATCTGTGAAGAGGGCGTGATTGATGCTCTTAACCCCTCTTGCTATGCACATGCCAACTATATCTTGATCTTGTTGCTTCTTGTTTAAGTAGAAACTGAGGATAGAGGCCTGCAGCACAAAGAGGAGGGGTGAGAGGGGGCACCCCTGCCTCATCCCTCTAGAAGCTTTGAAGAAGTCAACAGCCCTGCCATTCACTAAAGGTGCAATCCAGGGTTCCGAAATACAAGCTCTGATCCACTTGATAAAAGTTTGTCCAAAGCCAAGTTTGTGCAAAACAACAAACAGAAATCTATGTCTTACACGATCAAATGCATTAGCTAGGTCGAGTTTAATGACCATACCTTTTTCTTTTCGACGAAGGCTGGAATGTATCGCCTCTTGGACCAAGATGAAATTATCTACTAGCTGCCTGCCATGTATAAATCCACCTTGATTCTCCGGGATGATTTTGGGGAGGATTTTCTTCAATCTGTTTGCTATTACCTTGGTGATCACTTTATATCCAATGTTGCATAAGGATA
Source organism: Pinus tabuliformis (assembly GCA_031772625.1). Classification (NCBI taxonomy): domain Eukaryota; kingdom Viridiplantae; phylum Streptophyta; class Pinopsida; order Pinales; family Pinaceae; genus Pinus; species Pinus tabuliformis. The sequence continues at coordinate 1,000,815,116 of CM062815.1, read as the reverse complement.
TAGGATGGAATCTATTAAATGAGTTTGCCCCTTTTTCTTTAGGTATGAGGGTAAGGAATGCTGAGTTTGTATAGCCTCCAATTTTTCGACACTCTTGGGACTTCTGGATCATTTTGAAAAGCTCCTTCTCAACTATCTACCAACATGTCTGAAGAAATTTGGGTGTGAAACCATCCGGGCCCGCGGCTTTGTCGGGTTCCATTGCAAAGAGGGCTTCCCTAACTTCATTTTTGGTGATTTTGCCTTCAAGAGCCTAGTTCATTTTAGATGTGATGAGGTTGGGAACAACATCTAGCAGTTTTTTTTGGCTAGTCTCCATGCCTTCACTATACATCTTCTCAAAGTGATCTGATGTTGCCCTCTTAATGCTGGCAAAATCTTTTAAAGTGCAATTGTATTTTTTGATTTCAGATATAGAATTGCGACATTTCCTGGCTTGAGCCTGCTTGTGGAAAAAAGAAGAATTTCGGTCCCCAGCTTTGAGCCATAGACTCCTTGACTTGAGCCTCCAGAATTCTTCTTCTGCCAGACAAGCCTTATGGAACTTTTGCTGTAACTGAGATTCCTTGTCCAACTCTTCTTTGGTGATTTCGGCAGCTTCTAGGTGGAGGTGCTGTTTTTCTAGTTCACTTTGAATTTTTTTCCTGTCCACAGCGGGATTGGGCAAGGTCTTAACCCAGCCTTTCAGCATCGTTTTAACTCTTCGAAGTTTTTCCTCCCAAACAAAGAAAGGAGAACCCTTGACTGGCTCTTTCCAGCAATCTCTGACCTTTTGCATGAAGTCTGTCTCTTTAGTCCATAGAGAGCTAAATCTGAAGGGGATAGGCCCCAGATCCTTAGAAGTCAACAACTCTAGACTGATGGGCTTGTGATCTGAAACACTACTATGGAGAATACACATTCTAGTCTCTAACCCAAGAAGCAGGAAAGAACTTTGAACAAGAAATCTATCAAGTCTTGCCGCTATGTGACTCGGTCCAACTCTCTTATTTGACCATGTGAACGTGCCTGTGACCGGATTTATATCTAGCAGATCCCAGTCTTACATGAGGTCTTCCGCCCATTCTCTTGCCGGATCTCTGACTATGCTCCCTATTTTTTTTGTTGAGAGGAGGGTGAGATTTAGATCTCCGACTATGATTATGTTTTCCAGATTTTCTAGATCTGCCAGACTTTTGATGGAGTCCCAGCAGTTTTTTTTCTCCCCTGCATTGTTAGGAGCATACACATTGAATAGACAAATAATCTCCTTTGATTCTAAATGCTGCATTTTTTAAAAAATCCAATGGGTATTCAGGGACTCAGAGATTAATGAGAACTTATTTGTGTTCTAGAGCGACCCAAGTCCTCCCGATGCTCCATGGGCAAAGATTGCATGCGCTCCACTTTTGTTCTAAAATTTTTTGCTTGCTTGGAGGAAAGCTGTGTCCTCCAATTTGGTCTCCTGGATGAGGAGGATATCTGGGGCTTCCAATCTTATTAAACTCTTCATTGCTTCTTCCTTAGTTGTGGTGCCCATTCCCATACAATTCTAGGAGACTATCTTCATCATTTATTTTTTCCTTGGTGAGCTCCCTTGGAGCCCTGGGATTGGATCCTTGTCATCTTCGGGGTTTTTGCTAGTAGCTTCTCTAACGTTGGATGGCTGCCTTGGAGCTTTTCCTTATAGGTTTCTTGTTCTCTTTTTTTCTTTGCAAATTTGCATCCTCTTGTAGATCTTCTAGGAGAGGACTGAGATTCACCTATTTCCCCTTCTTCCTCTGATTCCTCAGACTCTTGGATTTCCTCCTCCTCTTCTGATATCCTCCCTTTGGATTTCTCTGGAACGCTTTTGGTGGAGGGGAGGCTTTAGAGTGAGAGGCCTCCTTTGGGGTTTCTGTCTCCTGGGTATTCATGATTTCAGATCCAAGGATATCGAATTTATTCCCTTGGCTTTTGTTGTGGGGAAAAATGCCTATCCAGGACGATCCTATCCACCTAAGGTGTGACAGTGCCTTAGCAACAAACAGAGACAACTATTCTAGTATTCTTCCTTTATGAATTAAGAATGAAGAGAGAGATGGATGGACTAACCGGTGTCTTCCATTTGTCCCTCGATTCGGCTTCTCTTCTCTTGGAGAGTTCCCAGCTACTTGCCTTCTCGCTCGCCCAGCTTCAAGAGGTTTCTGCAAGATCACAAGAAGAGAACACTACACAAGACATGGATTCATATTCATAACTAGTTCAGGATTAGAAATAAACTAAACATACTAATGCAATCATACATAAAAAATACATCAGTATATAGGAGAAACCAAGATAGCTTTATTGATGAATAACAAGGTTCAGGAAGAGATACAACCCAGAGGGCTCCAATCCAGCATCTCCTTCCCAGAAAATGGAATTCCTATCTTCACCCCCTTCAAAGCATTAAGCACCCAATGATTCCAATCTCAAACCAACAACAATTCTTTGCAATAACAAAATTCCAGCCTCCCTAGATCTCATGGAGGAGAGATCCATATATAGATGTTTGGAGAGAGGATGAGTCAGCTTGAGATCTGACTAGTGTCCTCTCCCTCTATCAGTTCTTGATTCCACTTGGAGGTTCTTGCTTCCACTTGGAGATTTGGAACCTCTTACTCATCACCAGTCGAATTCCCTGAGGCAAGTGTCATTGAGGAAGATTTTGGAAGCTTCCTGGGTTTTGACACCTCGTGGAATGAACTTGCCACATGTCAACTCTCGCTCAGCACAGGTAGCCAGTGTTGCCTTTGACATTCAGCGCAGGTAGCCAGTGTTGGCTTTGACATTCAGCGCAAACAGCTAGTGGAGCCACTGAATTGATCCTGAATTGACTTGTTTTTGAGCAGTTTCTGGTGGAGAACTTCTGTGAATTGCTGTGGTTTGTTAGCCTTGTTCCTCTAGGGGTAGGAAAAACATGTTTAGGGACTTTGGATCCCTTAGATTATGGACATTTCATGCTTAATGTTGTAAGGCACAAAAATGTCTATAACAACTTTCCATGTATGGTTTCTGAGCAGGGCCCATTTGAGGAGCTTTGGCGTTTCCATTTGCATTCTTCTTCTGAAAGGTTTTGGAACGCTTTTCCTGATTCCATCCTTCTTCCTTCCCTTTTTCTTCCACCCCTTTAGACGGGCAGTCTCTGGAAAAGTTTCTGTAGACGTGGCACTTCCGGCATTTGAATGGCAGCTGCTCATAATCTAGTTTTTGTACATGCATCCAGGGACCTACAACTATTTTGATGGCTTCTGGTAGTCCGACCTCCAGATCTACCTCCACATAGATTCTTGCACAATCATATTGGTCCTTGCTGTTGGTCTTGTCTATAAATTTTCCAAGGGTATTTCCTATGTGCTTCAAAGAATCCCAGTTCCAGCAGTGAACTAGGAGATTGGGGAGTCTCACCCACACTGGGACCGCTGTAGGCACATCCACCGTCGGATCGAAGTCTGGCATCCATTTATTTAAATACAGCCCTTGGGGGTCCATGAAGTAGGGGCCATTCCTGAAAATGAGATCTTTGTCTTCTTTTGCAGAGAATTCAAACAAAAAATATCCTCTCTCGAGGAAGTAAGAGGTTACCTTGTTTTTTATCAAAGGTGCCTAGTTCCTGGCGACCCAGTTCTCGGTTGACTTCGGGGAAGGCCAAAGTCCTGTAAACTGACCAACCAGAGCCCGATCTACCATAGACAATGATACTTGGATCAATCCTTCTAGCGGAAGGGCGATCTCAGGGATATCTTTGAGCTTTTTCACAAACTTCACTACTTCCATGCATTTCTTCTTAGGCAAAGAGGTCAGCAGGGTTTTGAAGACCTCAGCGGCAAAAGGTGAAGGAGGAGAGGGAGTCAGCTCCTCCATGAAGAGCCAACAGATCCAACCAGGGTGGCCACAGCCTGCAGCAGATCCATCGGCGGACTTCCTCATAGGCTGAGAATGCGCGATATGCGAGCGTGCTCGTAGGCTTCGGATCGCACGGAATGCGGATCTCCTAGGATTGAATATGAAATGTAAAATGTTACTAATTGTTAGGAAAAATATTGATTTACCCCGCTCTTAGTATTTTTCCAAACAATTGGTATCAGAGCAGGTCCTTTGGCAGAAGCTTGATCGCTTGAAGGAGATCTATCGAGACAATGGGAAAGAAGCAAAAGAAGAAATCACCTCAAAAGAAGAAGACATCTCAAAGAAATAGTGACAGTGTTAGAGACGATTGGCTATTAGGTGGAAGCAAATATTCAGATTCAAAATCACCCCAGAATGAAGATGAGTAAGAAAAATAATTATCAAGTACTGATTTTTGGTCCTCTGGTGATATCTTTCTTTGTTCATGCAATATTGAAGATAATGAATATGACAATAAATCAACTGAATTTTCTCTTATGCGTGAAGTGAAAGAAATCTAATTGAAGTAGAAGTTAAAAGACTCACAAATAAAATTAGAGATCAACAAGATCTATTTGATAAAAGGGAATGTACCTACAAAGAAGAGGTTACCAGGTTAAAAACTCAGTTGGAGGAAGGAAACATAATAAGGAAGCAGTACAAAGAAAATGAAGATCAATGTCAAAGACTACAGGATGAATTGACATCATTAAGAAATCAAGTGAATGAAAAGGATACAACAACCAAGAAACTTAAAGGAAAAACCAGTTACTATGAAGGTCTTGAAGCTGAGGTCGTTTCTCTAAATGAAGATATTGAAAAATCAAATAAGCAGAATGAGGAACTATTTCAAGAATTTGAAGAACAAGAAAATGGGATTCTCAAATTAAAACAACAAGTAGAAGAAGGAATAAAAGTTGAAGAACTCATGAAGAAGCAGAATCTAGAAAAGGAAAAGCAATATTGGGTTGAGGTAAATATCCTAAAAAGTAAATTAGAGGAAAAGGATAAACTTTTATGATTTCAAGATAGTGCTAAGAGGTCTTCTACCATCAAATCTGGTCTTGGTTTTCATGAAACTGTTAAAGGTGAATCTAGATCACAAATTGAGACAAGGAATTCTAATGCAAAATCTAAAATGATCAACAAGGAGATAAGAAGTCAACCCCATCAACAACCAAGGAAAGAAAGTCTTCAATTAAAATAATTTACTCCTAACTATAGAAGTGTTAATCAATTCTTTCCTCTGATCAATAATGTTGAATGTTCTATATGTCATAATTTTGGACATGTTGCAACCAGGTGCAGAAGTAGAATGTTTCAAGAAAATAACCCTCTCACAAAAGATCATTAGCTTCCACGTACTTTAAGGGATATTGTTTTTCTTGCAATATGTTTGGTCAAAAATCCATTGATTCAATATAGAAGGAATATGAAACATATAAGATGTTATGCTTGTAACAAGTTTGGGCTTGTAGCAAAAGAATGCAGAAACAAGTCTATGGACCACCGTAGACAATATGGTAAGAAACCAAATATGAACATTGATTTCAGAAAAACTGAAAAAGATGGATCCACCGAAAAGAAAGAAAATGAAGATCAGATAAGGTGTGGGCTTGCTCTTTGCTCATTCAAAGATGAAGATTGATGGTGCATGTTGAAAAATGTGCAACAAGAAATGCTAAATTTAGAAAGTGCTAAAAATAGATCTACTAAAAATAGCATGTCTAAAAATAGCAGTTTGGCCAATGAGCATTTTGGCCACCTTGGGTGAGAGGTGAAACTGCTAAAAATAGAAACTTCTAAAAATAACATTTCTGGGTCCCTTCCTATTTTTAGCAGTCCTTGGTCTAACTATAGGAAGTAAAAACGAATTTGGTCTTAACAACAGTTTAAAATATTAATTAATTAATATCCATGAGTTAATTAGTTATGGAAAATTAAACTTGAAGTCTTTGTGAGATCATGCAATTATTTTCTCTCTTGATTTAGGAATTTATCCCTTGATTAAAGGAGATAAGGTTCAATTCTATATTGAGAGGATCAGTTGACTTAGTTTAACTTAGTCAAGTCCAGTTAGATTATTTTAACAAGTTGTTAAAATAATGAGTGATAGTTTGTTGATGCTTGCATGCATGTGACAACTATTATTTTCAGATAACTGAGTATTTTCTCATGGATAACTGATGCATGGCAGTTCAGACAGAGACCTAGTTGAGATCAGATGAGGGACAATGTACTATCAGATGCTTGGATATTTCTAGTAAGTATTCTTTGCATGAGGAAGAAATATATTTTCTTCTGTGACTACGTAGTTGGACCTGAGGTGACAACAGGTATGATTAGGCCAACTTACAGTCTATATATTGAGGCCTAAGTAGTCCATGATTTTCATCATCAGAGTACAGAGAGAGAAGGATAGCTTTTGAGCTGATTCTTTTTGTATGTTGTTGAGGATTTCCACTTGATTGATAATATAGTGTTGGGGTTTTATGTTGGTGCTTTCCCCAGTGATATATTTTGTGTTATGTGTGATTGATTCCTTCTTATCAGTTATATGTGTTCATGCTTGATGTTGCTCATGTTCAATTAAGCTTCCGCAAAGTTTATGGTAGATGTAGATCTAGTATTATGCTTTAGTACATTTCATATATTAGTTTGATCTGCAGGTGAAATTTCTACATGATATTAGTGAGCTAGCTGATTTGTAGAGAAAATTATACATGGTATCAGAGCACAGGTGATCAAGGAAGAATAGTATACAAGAAGGAATTCGAAGTTTATTATTCGGGATATAGATCTCAAGTTCTTATCACATCTATTTCACCGATGGCATTCTATGGTTTGAGGCTTGAGTATGCCCTTGATGGCAGCTCAAACTATATAGCTTGGAAGGATCGCATGGAGGTTGTAATGGAAGATAACGACCTTAAGGACTTCATTGATCAAGAAGTCCCTAAGCCTATTGATTCTACTCAACTGGCAGAATGGAAGAAGTGTGTGGCTAGAGCTAGGAGAATTCTCTTGGAGGGAGTGCGAGATCACATTGTCTCGAGCCTCCATGGGAAGGAGACTCCGTTTGCAATGTGGAAAACATTGAAAGATTTATATCAGAATAGCAGTGATCAGAGGAAGTTGGCACTGAAGGACAAAATTTGAAAGATCAAGTGTGAAAAGGATGAGACGATCTATATGTATCTGACCAAGCTCATCACATGCAAGGATGAGCTTGCAAGTGTAGGGGTCGTGAAAGATGATGATGATATGGTGAGTCTAGAACTCCTTGGCCTTCAGAAGAGCTGGCATAGCTACCAAGACTACGTTAATGGAAGGGAGAAACTGCCAGATTAGGAACGACTATGGTTGGATTTAATGCAGGAGGAGATCAGACAGAGCACCAGAGACGGTTCTTCATCCATGGGGGATGAGGAGAACTGTGCCTTAGCGAGTAAGGCAAAGAAGGGGAAGGAGAAGGCTTCTATTTCCGAATCCAATTCTTCCAATGGTGGGAAGAAGGTTGAAAAATCGAAAATGCGATGCTTTCATTGTCATGAGGTGGGCCATTATGCTGCAAATTGTCCACAGAGGAAACCCAAGAAGGGATCCAGGGAAGGATTTGAAGGTGAGGCACTTGCTTCACAGTTCGAGTTGGATTTCACACTCTTCACATGCATGGTTTCATCCATGGTGGGAAGAAGTTGGTTTCTTGATAGTGGAGCTTCTTTCCACATGACCGACGATAAGAGTTTGTTCAGTACTTTGGAGGAGAAATATCTCCAGATACTCATAGCGATGGGTAATGATGAGAAGTATAGTTTCTCAAGTGTAGGCACAATTATTTTTCAGAGGAAGCATGAAGCTTTCCTTACCTTGATCGATGTCAAGTATGTACTAGGACTAAAGAGAAACTTGGTGTTGATCGCGATGCTAGAAGATAGAGGCTATGATATAGTCTTCAGTAAGGGAAAGGTTTTCCTTAGACACATCATCGCTAAACAGGTGAAGCAGATTGGTTCACGGGTCAAGAACTTGTATGCTCTTGAGGTTCAAGATGCATGCAAAGCCTTGAGCAGCAAGGCAACTGATGGAAACTTGGTGGTTGAGAGGGAGAGTATATTACCTCTCAACACGCAGTGCCAGAAGAAGTCTCAGACGATTGTGGAGGAGCCACGATTGGTGCAACAACTTCAGGAGGTTATGGAGCAACCAAAACTAGAGAAGCTGAGAGGAGATCGAGTGGAGACATCTACTCATGCAGAGACCTCCAGTAGGGGGAAAATTCGAGCCAGGTGGGCTAAGGGATCACATGCCGCCATACCTCCAGGTAGGAGGTGGGGCGATGTAGAGTGATCGTCCCAAGGAGGAGGGGCAGGATCCTTGAGGTTCCCAACCTCTTGGATGAGACCTTGCTACGAGAGCCCCGATGTGGAGTAGCAGGAATTGACTGATTGGGTAGAGACAGATGTAGATGGAGTAGCAGAGAGAGCTACAGTGCAGGGAATCCCAGGATAGCGCAAAGCATGTAGGCTGCAGCAATGCGAGAGGCACAAGTGTGTTGCACAGTGTAGGGTAGCACAGAGAAGGGTGCAACGGTGTGAGATGCATGGAGATGTTGCAGTAGCACAGAGCTCAGAGAGGGAGCACTTGTCAGCAACATATAGAGCTTCAGCATCGGAGTATGTTTCTAGACCAACATAGAGGTCAGTTGGGAGTTTTTTTTTTTGTTTCGAGTGTTGCTGGAGCAATAGGACTTGGTAGATATGTTGCATGCAGAACATTCCAGAGTTACAGGATCGGGTTCGAGAGGAAGCCTTTCTTGTTGAGAGGGAGTGTTGAAAAATGTGCAACAAGAAATGCTAAATTTAGAAAGTGCTAAAAATAGATCTGCTAAAAATAGCATGTCTAAAAATATCAGTTTGGCCAATGAGCATTTTGGCCACCTTGGGTGAGAGGTGAAACTGCTAAAAATAACATTTCTGGGTCCCTTCCTATTTTTAGCAGTCCCTGGTCTAACTATAGGAAGTAAAAACGAATTTGGTCTTAACAACAGTTTAAAATATTAATTAATTAATCTCCATGAGTTAATTAGTTATGGAAAATTAAACTTGAAGTCTTTGTGAGATCATGCAATTATTTTCTCTCTTGATTTAGGAATTTATCCCTTGATTAAAGGAGATAAGGTTTAGTTCTATATTGAGAGGATCAATTGACTTAGTTTAACTTAGTCAAGTCCAGTTAGATTATTTTAACAAGTTGTTAAAATAATGAGTGATAGTTTGTTGATGCTTGCATGCATGTGACAACTATTATTTTCAAATAACTGAGTATTTTCTCATGGATAACTGATGCATGGCAGTTCAGACAGAGACCCAGTTGAGATCAGATGAGGGACAATGTACTATCAGATGCTTGGATATTTCTAGTAAGTATTCCTTGCATGAGGAAGGAATCTATTTTCTTCTATGACTATGTAGTTGGACCTGAGGTGACAACAGGTATGATTAGGCCAACTTACAGTCTATATATTGAGGCCTAGGTAGTCCGTGATTTTCATCATCAGAGTGCAGAGAGAGCATAATAGCTTTTGAGCCGATTCTTTTTGTATGTTGTTGAGGATTTCCACTTGATTGATAATACAGTATTGGGGTTTTATGCTGGTGCTTTCCCCAGTGATATATTCTGTGTTATGTGTGATTGATTCCTTCTTATCAGTTATATGTGTTCATGCTTGATGTTTCTCATGTTAAATTAAGCTTCCACAAAGTTTATGGTAGATGTAGATCTAATATTATGCTTTAGTACATTGCATATATCGGTTTGATCTGTAGGTGAAATTTCTACATGATATCAGTGAGCTAGCTGATTTGTAGAGAAAATTCTACAGTACATAGATAGTGGCAGTTATCATCACATGAATGGAGACAAGAGTAAATGGAGCCTATGATGAAGAACCATCATGGTAATGGTATTCTTGGAACTAATGTTTCAACAAAATTTCTAGGATCAGGTACAGTCAGAACAAACTCAGGGGGAGCTGAAAGTATGAAATTTCAGTATTCCACTTTTCATACGCAGATATTATGAAGACAAGTTGTGTATATACGTGAGTTTGAAACTACGCAGTTGTGTATATGTTGGTTTAATGAAGAAATAGTGGGACAAACTCAGAAAAAGGATCTAATATGGTTCAATCAATGATCAATTGTCTTCTCTATTTTGATTATTGATGATTATAGTTTGTTGATGCTATTTATAAGTGCTTTTGGCCCTCATAAGTTATTGATGTCTTGATATATAACTGGTTGATGATGATGCCTTGATGATTCTTACTGATATATGAAATGATCAGATCTGATAGTGAACAGTTGGCACAGGTTCAGGGGGAGCATTTTCTATGCTTCTAATAATGCATTGTTGGCATTATGTTTTCTTTAGAAGTCCTTGGTACATAATGATGCTTATCAATGGTGATGATGCTTATGTTTCTGAAGTGTTTAAATGATGCATCATACTATGCTGTAGTCATGGGTTTCCTATGATGAAATCACAGATGATACTTATATTGCTTGAGCCACATAGTTGTTTTGATGCTTCTGATCAGATTTATGGATGATTCTTTTGATGATGTTGTTTACATAGTGATCTTCATAATTTGAAGGAGAAGAAAAAAGCTTGAGTACACAACTTCATTATTTGATGATGATAAGTGTCACTCATTTATTTTATGTTGTTGTCATCATGCCTTCAAATATGCATAAATTTCATATGGTGCAGTTATGAATGAGGATTCCTATAGTTCTTGGCTCTCACATGGTATACTGTTTGAGGATTGTTTCTCTTGATCAAGAAAGTTTGAAAAATGGCTGTGAGCTGATGGTTTGCTTTTCACATTGATGAGAAGCTAGACATATCTTTCCATCTCTATGATGGATACATTACAGATAAGGATCACATGTATGATTACTTATATTTCATATTGGTAAAGGATGTTAGTATAAAAGATCTTATTATGAAGGAAATTGGCCAAGAGAATGGTGTTATTACAGGTTTCATGAAGACATAGCTATTTGAAGACATGGCTATTTGGAGACATGACTTACTTAGTCACATAATGATGATGATTGCTTACTTTATGATGATAGGCTTGGTTCTCACATATGTTGATTGCCATGGTTGATGCTTATCAGTTGTTGGATGTTGGAAAACTCCCTAGTGATGATACATGCTTGATATATTGAGGAAAGAACATGCAGTTATTGCTATGATGATTTGATGATGATGATGACTATGGCATTTTCACATATATATGATATGATGTGAATAGTTTTGTGAAGAAATAGGCATTACTGCTTGGAGATATGGCATCTAATTGATTCATGAAAGGCTATGTTTTAATGAACATTGATTAAGGATTTTTCTACTAAAGAAAAAGAGCAAGTTGATCTTTATAAGGTCAAGAAGATGAGTTGATAACACATATATGTGTAAATCTATATGCAACATTCTTAGTCACAGGTTGTTGATATTAAAGATACATTATCTTATCTTGCGAATTGATGATGGGAATTTACAGGTTTTTATTCTTGGTGATATTGACAGATGCTTATGGTGCAAATCATATATGGTGTATGATAGTTGCTGATAACTATCAT